>JAGTTH010004514.1:0-371910 GCA_022606485.1 Agraylea sexmaculata
TATGATAAGTGTTGATGTACCATATAATATAAAGTTTTTGTAGTCAAATAATAAAACAATATTATAAAGGAAATCATTGCAGAGCTCGAATACGTCAAAGCACATTATTATAAGCAATATGTTTTTAAGTTAATATTTAATCAGTATCTTGCACACATCACCACAAATAAGTTTATCATACTTATTACTAATAGGAATATACATTTTTAAAATAAAATTTCTTTGATGAATAAAATCAAAATGCACCGAGATGTTCCCCTTTACTTTGTCACAAATTTGTCCAAATTGAATATTCACCTCAGTATTTACTTTACAATTCAAGAAATCAGAGCAAACTTGGATAGAGACGATGCACCGCGATTTTATTGTTACTTTTTGCAATCTTCCTGCATACATATATATCTACAGTTGGTACCTGATTACCGATTTAATTTTTTTTCTAATTTTTAATAAGTTCTGTTAATTGTCTTAACGTCTGAGCTATATTTTTTTTATTTACACTGTTTTGTAAACACAGTTTCCTATTCTCACAGTGTCTATGAACAATCGCATTACATAATAAATGTATTAATAAAATAAAATTACTATTTTTTTAATTTGCATTCAACTTTATAGTTTGTCCTGCGAATATAATATTTGATATATGATAAGTGTTGATGTATATTATATAATGTTTTGTGTAAATAATAATCAATGAAATCGTTGCAGAGCTCGAATACGTCTAAGCACTTCATTATACACACTTGGACTAGGTGTGATTATGAAGCATAAGGATGAATTAATTAAAATTGAAAAGAAATACAGAGTGCTTTTGAATTCAATAATTTTATTTAGACTTTAAAACTGTCCGTTATGAATAATAAACTGAGTAAAATGAGTACGTATGTGTTAGAAGCACATATATTTTAAGATTTATAGACGAATGCTTGTCATCCAAAGTGGCAATTGTAATATATACATATTTGTTATTATCAGACTTGTTGAAATGACAATAGCTTGAAGTGCTTAGCTTTTTGCTACCTGTCTGTCTTCAAACAAGGGCCTCGTTGTATTACGGCGCCTCCATTGATAAGCGCACAATTCATTCATCGAAACAAACACACACACATTCATTCATTCATTCATCCAAGTATTCTACTATATAATACTGTTTGAAGAGCCGATTCATATTATCTTATCTTGGTTGAGATCGGTGTAATGCACCTCCTCTCATCTCGTCTTCGACCTTTGTTCAAGTTTCTCTCACTTTTTTCGGTCATTCTAAAACTAAACCTAGTCCTTGTGTCGGCCACAAAAATAAAAAAAATAAAACAACGATCCACTTCATTTTTCTATAAAAGTGTCACCGGTCACTTCAATACCATTGATGACCCTCATAAATGAATGCATTTGGACAGTAAAAGTCTCATATTTCGTATAAAAACCAACATCTCCATGCATAAAGCTCTTTAAAAATGCATGCATAATGCAGACTTGGTTATAGGATAGAATAAAAAAAAATCGATCGGCTATTGCGACTGAGAAATTGGGAATAATATTAACAAGATCCTTAAGAAATATAGAACATCTAGATCAAAATTTAATATAATATCCTGGAGTGAAAGGTGAATACTGACGCTATTATTAAATATGTAAAAATCGCCCTATTATATCGCTTTTTTTAAGTATAAATTTTAATTAGAGTGTGTGTCAATTTACAGGAATTAAAAAAGTATCATAAACATATATTTTAAATTAAATTGAGAGCGTTTTTTTTCTTCAAAATAATCAATATATTTTCAAGTTGTCGTGAATGAATATCCAATCAAATAAATATGGGACTTTATTCATAGCGTAAAGAATTGATATTCAAGCATTCAAGTACGTTAAGACGCATTCACAGAAGATAACAGGAAACGTACTACAGTCCAACATCAGACGAGAGAAATAAAAGGTCAATCCATTGAAAAGGTAAAGAATATCCATTTGTGGTTCTAATACGGTCGTAAGGAATCAATTAGGTTGAGGTAAAGTGACGATGAGCTGTTGATGTTTATTTTTTTATTGACTTCCTTCGGGTACGTTGACAAAGGCGCCACTTGGTATTTGTTTATCAGTCTACCTGAATATTCCTGGCAACCATTGCAAAAAAAAAACACAATCTGACACCAAAATTTGCAACATCAACAAAAGAAAGTGTATCTTCATTCATTGATTATATATTACTAGAACCATGTGTTATAAATAAATACTGTTATTAATTAATTTCACATAAAAAGGTAACATAACCCTGCGATGAGACGTCGCCAATCGTAAAAAAAGAATTAACGTTACGAGTTCATTATTGGTTTTTATTGACTAGCGCTAAAATAAATAAGAATAAGGTCGCCGGAAACGGACCCTTCTTTTCCACACTTTTTAATCGATGATTCAAGAGGAATAAACCCACATAAATGATTAATGAATCACATTATTTAATGTGTGAACCTATTAAAATCATTAATTTAAGTTAAAATAATAAAAAAAATTCTCGGTTTATGATGAATTAAAATCAAATAATTACTTTTAGCAGATGTGTTCACAAAACACCGTGTAAATTTAAAAAAAATTAATAGGTCAGACCTCAAACGTAAATTAAAAATCAAAAAAATTATTCAATCGGTCATTAGGTACCAACTATACATATGTGTGTATGTATAGGAAGATTGCAAAAAGTATCAATAAAAATTCAATGAATTGTCTCTAGTTTACTCTGATTTCCCGAATTGTTGTAAACATTAAGGTGATTATTCAAGTCCGGCAAAGACACTAAGTCTTTTGATTTTAATCATCACATAATTTTTAGTTTACTAAGTAAAAACATTTATTCCTATTAGTAATAAGTATGATGAACCTATTTTGTGGTGATGTATGCAAGATAATGAATTAATATCAACTAAAAAACATTGCGTATAATCAAACCTATGTCAAGTCTATGTAATAAGGTGCTTTGACGTATTCGAGCTCTGCAACGATTTTTTTATAATATTGCTTAATTATTTGATCACACAAAATATTATATGATACATCTACAATTATCATAATTTTATTTTATTAATATTATTTTGTTTTAATATTGTTCATAGACACGTGGAATAATACATTTTAACGAATAATGACGCAATATGTGTAATAAAAATGTTAGCGGCGCAGTGCTCTACAATTGTTAGCAATTGAAAACCTGTTCTCAATGTGGAAAGAATAATAATAATTTAATCAATGTTAATAAAAATTAAATCACAATATGAACTATCGGTAGTGCAATGCAATCCATAATATTAAATAGAGCTGTTTTTTCACTCTGTTAGCCGAGCTTTTCGTATATATGCAAAACAAGGATGTACTTTGTTTTGGTAAAACAGTGAATATTTTAATAATTTAAAATAACAAAAAAATATTATAAATGTCTTAATATCCTATTGCGTCAAAATAAGTTTATATTAGCCCAAAATTTTTAACAAAAACGCTCTTCTACATTATTTGAAACTGCATTTCTCTAGTTATTGGAATGTCCAAAATAATCTCATTCTTCAGTCTATATTCACACATTTAAATTAAATCAATCAGTTTTGTAGGCAGTGTTATTTAACGGAATAATATTTTTTTTGTAATTAAAATAGTCATTATTTAACCCATTTGACAAAATAATAAAGTCGCATGCATCCGTTAACAATAATAAAGATAAAGTTGAATGCAAATTTAAAAAAAATTATAATAAATCAACATGTGTATTGAAAATGTAAACTATGCAGTGGTCTACAATTGTTATATAGTACATCAACACTTATCATACATACATCAAATATTATATTCACGGGACAAACCATAAAGTTAATATTATAAATAAAATTTCAAAAATAGTAATTTTTTCGATAATATTTTGTTTTAAGATTGTTAGAATAATACATTTTATTGAATAATATGTGTAATAAAATGTAATCGGCGCAGTGCTCTACAATTGTTAGTAATTAAAGACCTGTTCTCAATGTGGGAGGAATAATGTTAATTTAATCATTGAACTAATAGTAGTGCGATGCATCCATAATAATATAATATAATAGATATAGAGAAGGAGGTAAAGGTAAATTGGTAATGTTGGTTGTTTGATTTACGCATGTTGGCTAATGGTGTTTTTGGTTCACAGATTGAATGGCATTCGAGTCAAAGGTGCCGTCGCGGGTCTTGCAGGCTTTAAGGGGCACATTAGACAATTTTATGGCAGACTCTAACACGACTCGCCTCAATAAAAACACTTCATTTTTTATATGCCTATCAACAATGCGGAATTAGACGTGGAAAAAAGCTTCCGGACCTCTTACTACAAGTACAAGGACCTCACCCAAAGATCACCCGCTCTACACAGACACCCTTCGTGCGACACTATTTCATATTTTTTTTATATTTTATTAAATAAGAGAAAACAGTTCTCTGGAATACCAGAGAACCTACATCTCTATGTGAAGTTGTATAATAACATAATTCCTTATTCTAAGGCAAATTAGGTACATATTTCATCATCATCATAAGCACTCCAGTTCAGTGATGACCCAAGGCTTCCCGCACTTAATGCTCCTCTAGTTATTAATTCCTAAACTCCTAACTACCTTATGAAATTCGTCCGCCCACCTTAGCCTAGGTCTACCCTGCCTTCTCTTACCCACAGGCTTGCTGGATAGTATTTCCGATACTATCCCTCCTGCTCTTTTCACGTGTCTGGCCCAACCTAATGTTAAAGCTCTAATAAACTGCACTACGTTCACGCTCTTATATAATGAGTAAATCTCATCATTCCGTCTAATTCTAAATAGTCCCGGTGCCTCCTGAACAGGACCCAAGATCCTCCTAAGAATCTTCCGCTCGAACCTAAGTAGTCTAGGTACATATTTACATTTACAAAATATACGAAAATAAAGAAAAATAAAGTATATAAAGTGAAGTGTGTGTAAAAAAGGTAAAAAACTTAAAATGATCAAATTTAATTAAATAGTAGTCCTCTAAGGATAAATTTAAAATCAGTGAGGGTGTTATGAAAAATATCTACTTCAGTAGTTATTATAAAAGGATATTGATCGTCTAAAGAATGTATGGGACATATAATTAGTTCTTGTAAAATCTATTTGAAATGGAGCCATAGAACATGAGGAATTGCGAGGTACTCTAAATTTAATATTAGGTAATAAGGCTAATGAATCAATGTATTATATTAAGTATATCTAAATAGGAACGACGGGCAGCAAGGGAAGGAATACTGTACTGATCATATGACATAAATATCCTACAGGACTATAATAGACCTTTCTGTGAGTGTCTGTGACCATATTAAATTGATGACATGTATTGATAGAGACCCTGTGGGTAAGAGAAGGCAGGGTAGACCTAGGCTAAGGTGGGCGGACGAGTTCTATAAGGTAGTTAGGAGTTTAGGTATTAATAACTGGAGGAGCATTAAGTGGAAGATGCTGGTGCGGGAAGCCTTGGTTCATCACTGAACTGGAGTGCTTATGATGATGATGATTGTTAGAGACAAGTTTTTAAATAATTATTCAATTATTTATCCTAAATGTCATTGGAGTGATGAAAATGTGAGTAGAATATTTCGGTGATTTAGAAATAGTATATCGTTACTGTTACTATCATCATCATCATCACAAGCACTCCAGTTCAGTGATGAACTATGTCTTCCCGCACCAGCTATTATTATGTTTTAATCACCAAAGTATTGTAACAGCCACTCTCAGTGGTCACTAGACATGTGTTTATCGAATAGGAGAGAAAAGTGCAACAATATATGGGTTACACAAAATTACACGAATTATTTATATGCAATGTTTATATATTATACATATATCGGCTATTTGAAATAAAAGCTGTTTAATATTAATAATGTATGTATCTTAATATTATCTGTTTGGAAGAGGGGTGGGTAAAAATGGTAATTAGTGTGCTTCTGAATATTGAGGGTGAGTCTTTTTGGACACTCTCATGTCATATGATAAAGATGTCAACTACTGTCCCGCTATATCGAGGGTTATATCAAAGGAATCTGTCATGGAGATGAGGACGTATCATCAGGGAATTACGCTTCACAGGATAACTGACGGAGCCTGAGGAGGAGGAGGAGGACCACTTCGGGAAGCTTTCTCACGATCACAACCAATTAGCACGGTATTCTTATATTCAGAATACTGGATCACTTAATAATATTATTATGAACAAATTATTATTTTAATTCTCTGTGGAATTTGAGGGTCGAATATATACCACTAAATGTGTGTCTTTGGAGTATTTTGGGTGCTATTCAGGAGGCACCGATTAAATAAAATATACATATATATTTAAAAAGCACGATGAGATTTAGACCTAGAGGAATACTATGAGGGAAAAAACTGACGGCAAAAGAAGATACGGTAGACCTATTTTGAGATCGAGGGAATAAATTTATATAGTTGTTAAGAGCTTAGAAATTATTAACTGGGAAATTGCAGCTTCTAATAGTATCGAATAGAAGACCAAGTTAATCATCGAACTGTGGGTCTGAGGATGATGATGATCATTATACAATACTGTATATTAATATACAAAAAATGAACAGTATAATAGTTTTAAAATGTTCTTTACCAAGCCGTAGAAGACATTTGAAAGAGTAAGACACATTTTTGTAGAGATGATTAAAGTTTAGTAATTGATATAAAAAAAACACAGCTAAGACTGAATAGAATTAGCTTGTGAAAAAATGCTTAAATTGTATTCTAACCGTTGTGCTGATGATTTACATTAAATAATTATAAGTGATTGCTTCCTACACCTTAATTTTTGTTTTTAAAAACCTTAGCTTACTACACCTTAATTCTTTCACTTTGTGTTTTAATATTTGTAATTTATGTTTTAATATTTGAATTTTTTTGTCGAATTGAATGTCAAAAAAAGCTTTTACGAGCGTTTATATGTAAATAAATAAAATAAATAATGATGAAGACACTCAAAATCAGAGTTATATTAAATCATTTAAAATACATACCTTGATCAGCGATTTTCAAAATATTTCAGACAAACGACAACAAATCATTTCATTAATATCTCATGTGTTTTTTTCTATGTCCAATTTGTTAAATTTTCATTTCTATTTTTTTTATTATGTTACTATAAAACTATAGACTTCCCGATACTCTCTGGAAGGTGTTTGTTTTTAATAAATAAAATAAAACAAAGGAGGAAATATTTTAAAATAGCCGAATAGCGGAAAAATAAGTGCTTATAAACTTTGAGATCATCCTTCCAAAAAATCTACAGATTATTATAAAAACCTTGGCGCAGTTACATATTTATTATAACTGAATAACTATTATAGATTTGCAAGTAAATTCAAAATATTAAGTTGCGAATTAAATGTTAAAATAAAAAATTGTATATAAATTCCAATGACAGGTATTATAATAAATCAATCATGTAAACGCAAAGTGGTTATTTTTAATAAGGCGGAAGTATGTGGTTATGTAATGTCAAGTTATCGTGTGTATGAAGGGGTCAGGCGATGAACTGACAACCCAATATTATATACAAAGGGCGTGGCTTATAATGTCAAAGTACCCCCAAGGTACCCACTTTATTTACAGTTATTACTTTGTCGCGTGACCCCATATAAAATACTACCCCACTAGACTAGGGGTCCCTAAACCTTGCTCACCTCCACCCCTAACCCATATGCAGGTACTCAAACTGTGTTTTGTTAAATATCACCAACACATTGAAGATACCCAATACTGTATTCAATTATTATTAGTATTAATTTCATTAAGAATGTCTTAATACCAGCGTAATACCTCAGGTGATAAGAAGCGTGGCTACAAATACTGTGGTCATGGGTTCAAATCCCACTCAAGTCAAGATTTTTTAATTGATTTGATCGGTTATTACGACTGGGAGATCGGGAATAATATTAATAAAATCCCGATCGATCGTCTTGATCCAGATTTACTCTGATTACTTGTATTATAAGGTAAATACTGATTATTAAGTCGGTACCTGTGTAACTAGTAATAGTTTTGATCATCGACAGACAATTAACACGTTGTTGTATCTAAAAAAACCCTCTCAAAAAAGCCCCATCAGAGATGTAGGTTCTCTGGTATTCCAGACGACTGTTTTCTCTTCATAATAATATGAAATAAACCAAACAGTAGAAAAATGTAGCCTAACCTTAGCTGCATTCTTATACAGGGGATGAGTTTGATAAGATAATATTAGAGTTATATTAGATTTGAAGGAAGGTTAACACACCTCCAATTGTAGAATTGAAAGTATAAAGGATTTTCTTTAAGTTAAAAGGGTAGAAACAAGAGTGAACTAATAAGTTTATAATTTGTTTGGTGTGCAATGATTAATTTAAACTATAAAACTTACCCACAAACATGACATCTTTGTTATGATTATGAACCTACCGCATGATTTTTAAAAATGACCTAAGTTATCTCGTTTTCATCACTCAATATTTAAATAATGAACAGAAACAATATTTTAGTTGATCTGATCATTGATCTTTTTTTATTTATTTATTTTACGCCCCAAGCAGCTTTTGTGAGAGGGTTTTTATACACAATAACGTGTTAATTTTCTGTCGGTGATCTTAACTATTACTAGTTACACAGGTCACCTACTTAATAATCAGTATATACCTTACAATACAGGAAATCAGAGTAAACCTGGATCGAAACGATCGATCGCGATTTTATTAATATTATTCCCGATCTCCCAGTCGTAATAACCGATCAAACCAATTTAAAAAAATTTGACTTGTGCGAGATTTGAACCCAAAACCACAGTATTTGTACCCACGCGTCTTATCCCCTGAGCTATTACACTGTTCAACTGATTTTTACAAAGAAAAGCATTTTTTCACATTTATTTGCAATGCAATATTTGCTTACATTTATGAAAAATGCAGTTGGTGCACAAATTTTTGCACAATTAATGAAAAACCTTCTAAATACGTGCATTATTTAATTTTACTAGTAGGTAAGTAAATATCTCAATCGCACTGTGATTAAAAAAAAACCTATAAAAAATCGTAAAACGAATAATATTTTGAGAATCTTATCGATGTTGAAAAAAATATATATTTTAAGTCAACGAACTTTTTCGAGGGCCATTTTTTCTAACTAAATACTCCATTCATTCACGAATAAAGCAATTTGTGAAATTCCTCGTAAACCAATAAGGCGGGCATTATGGAATTTTATAGAAAAAAAAATGTCCAGTGGCAGGAAATCAACAATCGATGAATCAACAACACTTGATAGTGAAAATGTTGATTGTTGTAAGAGTGACTGGTTGTGATAATGATAGAAGATAATGACTGAAGTGTGGCGAGCATTTTTATCAGTTTTGTTCATTATTGTCGTATTCCAAGTGGATGTTTCCGTACAAAAATTCTATTTTCGGAGAAACAATTCATATTCAATGAACATTCAAAGCATCAAGTGTTTCAATCTAAGCCAATTAATATTAAATCAGTGACGTAAGACAATTTGAATGGTTGCTCTTTAGCTTTTGATTAAAGAATGACCAATTAACTGGAAATTCAATACAAATATAATTTTATCATCTCTCATTTATGATCTATTATTTTCCAGTGATTTTCACACTTAAGATTTAAAAAAAATGATATTTTTGTCATTCTTCTTAGTAATAATATAATACAATAACCCACATACATATTATAAATCGCTACCGATGATGATTAATTAATACATTACTGATAAAGCAAACTTAATTATTATAAAATACACTAATAATTACATGGATTTTCAATGAAATATGTAGCTGGGTGTTGTTTTAACATTAAGATATTTGATGCAATACTGTCTAAATTATATGAAATTTTTACTGTCCTTTTTCATAATCAAATTATTTATGTAAAAACTGTGTAGTATTTTATACCTTTAAAAGTCACAACAAATACGTTAAATGTATTTTTTTATTATAGAATAAATATGTGTAATATGGTAAACATGAAAAATAACAAATAAGCGAATCGTCCCAAGTTAATGTTGTTAAGGTTACTGAATTAATTAGGTTACCTGTTCAGTGCTGGAGATCAAAGAGGCTGTGAAGTCATCTGTCTGCTGGGATTTCGTTGTTCAAAGTTCAACCACAAAACGACACAATGGATGATTAAAACTGAATGGTGTTATATTAAGATAGTGTTCGTTGTTTAAAGATGTTCTTCGAATGTATCGTGCGTCAATCTCGCGGCATCCACTGTCACTGACTGTTTCAAATTGCCGTCATCATCGTGGGCGAGGCCTCTTCCACCATTTGTTTTTTAACCGCCACGCTCCTGATTGGCCGCTAACAATAATGGTGCGCGTTGATTGGTCCAGCGCGGCAAAGGGCGGGGCATCACTTTTTTATCGGCTTATAAAGACTTCTTTGGTGCATCGCGAAAGCTTTTATATACGACGAATCTCTAATATCCGACAATAGCAAACACCTGAACCATTAACTAAATCACATCAAATATATAAAATCAACACACTTATTGCCGTTATAGCGAAACTGACATTTGTAAAACAAATGATTTTTAAAAATAGAAAAAAAAATCATTAAAAATTGAATTAATTCAATCATATTTTGATTATTTTGAGTTTGAGGGATGCATTTGTATATGTTTTTTATTACTTTATCTACTGCCAAAACGCACCTAGTCGTATCATCAATATTTCGGGATAAAAAAGTCAAATTTACATTTTTAGTTTCTGTTAGTTCTGATAGGTAAAATAGAGGTTATTTTTTTATAATTGTGTTATATTAAGATAAAATAATTCATTGACTTATACGACATTATAATTAATTGAATCCATTCATCAAATCCCAATATATTATATAGTCTGTATTGTACAATTACTAATTATTAAATAAATTTAAAGAAATATTTTATTTGTAATTTGTACACAGTAATTTTATAACAAAGTCACTGAATATGACTACAAGTTTGTAGTAAAAAGTACTCAGACTCTGTAATTACAAATAATATATTTCTTTAAATTGTGGAATTCTACCAATAAATCAACACTATCACCAAGTTATATTATTAGAATAAGAATGTGCATATATTAGTGCCGGATAATCGAAGCTTTCCATACATTTATTGATCCCTGTTGACATTGACATCGCGCGTCAGAATAAACTTTTATGGTCCAATCATTTTATTATACGTTGGAATAGTTTATTGAAATACTTACGTGTGTTATTTATTTTATCGACATAATGAGGGTATTTAATTTGCATTCGGCCTTTGAGACCAATCAGGGTGTCTCGATTATATAAGTAACTAGTAATGATAGTACTTCGTTAAAATATTTAATTACCACTCTTGACTCTATATATTAAATTGAAGAGACTTCATAAAACTTCATCTAGATAATAACGATAATTTACCGTTTAAATGGATTAAAATAAATACATAGATTTAATGATAAATTATTATTAGTTATAAAAAATGCAAATATTTCAGTTATCTGAATATTAGACAGGATTTATTACGAATGTATCTTTACGGCATATTTCAGTTTTTTTTAATATTTTTTTTTAATATATTCTACTGTAAGACATTCCGTAACCTGAAACCCCTTCAAGAATCCACTCAATACATGTGATTATCAATATTTAAATAATTAAATGCTTATGTTTTTGAACTATTTAAAGAGAAATGTCATGAACCCACGCAAATAATAAAGAAAACCACTTTATTTAAATACATTCAATGCTCACTATTACATACCAACATATAGTTTAGATTGTGTATTTTTAAACTATTTAATACCCACATGTGTGTCGTTAAATCTACATACTTTTTTGAGTGGTTTCATTAACAAAATGCCTGCCTAACTACTTCCTTTATTATGTGAGCATGTATAAATGTATTTCTAATTGTCAATAAAATAAGTATCTAAAAATATGCATGTTTGAATTTGTTGTTATGAATGATTTTTTTAGTGTTTGTGGTTGCTTTTAGTTTAGTTAGATATCATTAATCGATTTTTATATGCATTTTTAACCCACACGCTTTTCATATATCTATAATAAAATATATTATATATCTACCATAAAATACTACTTATTTATTAATATCATAAAAGACGGTGATATTAAATAAAATGTATAAAATACTTAAATGCATAAGATTTGCCTTAGTAAGTAAAAACAATACGTTATGTCGATATTACAAGAAAAACTATTATGAATTAGGAGGAAATTTTAAGGAAACTTATCTAAAATAGGTGCAGTCTAGTCTCTTTAATCCGACATATCCAATAATCCGACACTTTTTCTTGTCTCGATAGGCGCCTGTTAGTGCATAAACCCCCTCCTACGCTACACTGTCGATAAATTTGGTTAAAATATAATAATATATACAATGTAAAAAACAGACCATAATAAAGGATGTTGATTTTTTATCGATTTTTTTGTTTCTTCTTTCATTTTCATATATTTTTTTATACTGAGATATTTGATAATTCGAAAATCTTCTCTAATGCGACCAAATATCAAAAATTGTTAGAAAAAAGTGTATAGGTATAAATTTTGCCCTATATTTGTTATCTTTTATAGGCCATTATCATTATTATTACAATTTCTTTATTTTGCATAAGTTTTTACATTGATTTATAGAACAATACATTTTTGGAAATAGACTTAGGTGTACAGAGTGTATATATCTTTTTACATATAACTAACATGAGAATGTTTTATTTAAATTTGACATGAGTAATTAATTATAGAAAGAATGGGAAAAACATTATGCCATTATCATGAATGTAGGTTTATTAATAGATATGCATATTGTGGTGATTAATTAATTATTATTAAGTTTTAAAAAATGTGATTATTCAATAAATAAACATTGAGTTTTATACATAAATAATAATGTTAAAATCATATACGGATTGAATATATTTATTTAAAAGTATCAATAACTATTGAATGCCTAACTTAAACCTAAATAAGTGAACAACCCTATGACCCCATTTTCAGTTCAAATTCAGGGTTAAAATAATGCAATTATTTATTTGATTGAATGCGTGGGTGAAAGCTGTTGAAATATTTGTTGGTTTAGTGTATGCAATAAAGATGTCATAGTATTTTTTGTATTCTGCAATGACATCTGCCGGGATGAGAATGGCACGCGCCCTTCTTATCTTGGGTCGGCCTTATCGCCGAAACCACTTAGCTACAAACACATACCCATTCACGTATTGCTATAATATTATTTAAGGACCGCTATCCACTTTTTCACAGCTTATCGTCATTACTGGACCGATGACGAATCGGCAGACCCAATTAAATGACGCCTAGCTGTTTTTTGGAAGCCTTGCGGGAGCTCACCTTTTATCATCTACACCTTTATGAACCTTTCAAAAGAATACTTTTTACATAAGTGCCTTGGACTTACCCGTCTTTGGTTTCAAACAAATAGGATTTAAGAACAATTTATTGGATTTATACATTGAAAAATTAATTCGTATTGGAATAAAACATAATAGTGAGTAATCGGTATTTAAGAGTTTACATTAACTAGTCCAGACGAATTAATCTTAATTTAAAATTAACCAGCTTAATAGCTCAGGGAATAAGACGCGTGGCTACAAATAATATGGTCATGGATTCAAACCCCGCTCAAGTCAAGATTTTTTAATTGATTTGATCGGTTATTACGACTGGGAGATCGGGAAAAATATTAATAAAATCCCGATAGATCGTCTTTATCCAGGTTTACTCTGATTTCCTGTATTGTAAGGTAAATACTGAGGAGATTAAGTCGGTGACCTGTGTAACTAGTAATAGTTAAATCACCGACAAATAATTAACACGTTGTTGTGTCTAAAAAACCCTCTCAAAAAAGCCCCTCCCATAAAAGCTCCTCGGGGAGTTAATACAATATTTAAAAAAATGTCTGGAGAAAACCTTTATTTTTAAACGAATTTAGTAATCCGATAATTATAGTAGATGGGTGAATTATGTTTATAATGAAATAATCAGGAAATAAAGATGAAATTTCTTCTTATTATGCATTATTATTTATCATTTTCAGTTCAATAAGGTTTTGCTCAAAAATACACAAAAAAACACGTCATACTAGTGTCAAAATATTACACTACGCTTAGCAGAGCAATAACTTTAGTTGGCAATAAAGATAATATGACGATGTGTAGTTATTATTTGATATGATTTATGGTGAATGGATGTTATAAATGTGTGTGAAACGCCATAACATCTTGTCAATACAAATCTCACCTTATTTCACATCGTAAAATACGTTCATAGCTTTGTAAAATATTCAATCTGTATGATTAATTTCAAGCAATGTGCAATATCACGAATATGGCATAAAATACTGATGTGTCTTTTGAACCGAATGAATGTTTTGTGTGTAGGCAGTAACTGTTTAACATGACTAAGAGAGTTCAATTAACTAATGGATTAATTAATCTTTGCTCAACTCAGATTTATGTTTGTTTGTTTGAAATACCAAGGAATGCCGCCGTCGATTGCCAAGACCCTGTAATATATCGCTGAATATTAAACTGTGAATATCAAAATAATTTAAACTATACATATCCCCTAGATCAAGTACGTATACAAATAATCAATTATTGCAAAATGCCAACTTTATCCAAATTAATTAAAGTTTGTTATTCTCACGATGTTGAAATGTATAAAGGGTTGCCGACTAGATAGTGAACTTATGTTCAATAGAAGATGCAAATTATATCAACCGTGGATACCATAAATAAATATTATAATAAATCAATACAATCGTTATTGAACATGCATTACTAATTATAATCATTCAATCATTTTTATATATCAGGTTTATTATAATTCTTACCCCCCCCCCCCCTGGTATAAAATAAAATATATACTAATTATAAATTCATGTGTATACATATGAAATAAATACGACTGAGAATCGGTTGACCAGTTCTACTAAAGCTTTGACGTTTGTAGTGCAGTCAAGTAGTGAGAGTATCTTTAATTTTCAATAAAAAATCCATTTATTATGTCATCCCGATATTAAATTAGGAATAAGCAGAAATTAATGTATAATATAGATTTTATTTCATATATATACCTACCTAAATTATAAATTTTCATATATTCATTTATCTAATATATACATATAATCAATCATAATAGTAAAGCATGAACCATCATCACCTTGCAATTATAGGAAAAACCTAATGCGGTTCGGCAATGATGGTTATTTGTCAGAATTATAGAAGTAAGGATATAAACAGAAAATATAAAAGAAACATAAATATATAAGAAATACAACATATTATAAAAAATATCAAGTAAAGAACATCAAGAATGCTTAAAGTTAAGGAATTCTTTCATACTTCTCATGAATGCACAGTATATAAATATTAAACAAAAGAAAACAATTTTAACTGTTACCAATTAATTATTTAATTTAAAATCGGCAATATGTAGTAGATCTGAATATATGTGTAGTAGGTAGGCATATTTTATTTAAGTGTAATGGTACTTAAAAAAATGTGTTAAAAAATAATTTGACTCGAATCTGCGTGTCATTTTTACGAACATTAACATTTTTCAGTTAACATATTTAATTTGAAATTAATCCTTTTTAATTTCAATTTGACTCATATAGATTTTTCAATGAGCAATGATATTGGATCGAATATTTTACACTCAAAAATAAAATATTATCAGTCTGAAGATCTCCCAGCCTCTTATGTCAAAATAATCATGGTTTAATTAATTGTATCAATCATCATCACAAGCATTCCAGTTCAGTGATGAACCAAGGCTTCCCGCTCCCGCATCTTCCACTTATTTGTTTCTGTTTTGGTTGATATTATAAAAATCGTACTTAACTCTAATTGATGTTTTTTTTGAAATATTAATTATAAATAGTCTCGCTAGTTGTGCGCTCAACCGAATCAGGCAGTGGATATTTTTAATATGCCTATTTTTTGGTCGTATTTTTCGTTTGAAGTCGGCGTCGAGTTCTTATTGGTGGAGAGAATGCGTGGTTGGGCGTGACTTCTTATATATTATTATTAAGTATATGGAGTTATTTATGTATTACTCGAGGGTGAAAAAGTACAATAATGAACTCATTATTTATTCCCAAGTCAACCCTATTTTTCACGCGTACACTGTTTCCCTTTTAACTACGATTTCACAATATAACCTCGCAAAATATTATTGTATTCAGGTTGAACTTACATTAGGTTCATAATATATAATTGCACAATCTATTAGATGTAAATTACGATATGCAAAAAGATTTATAGATGTATAGAATTTTGTTTTGATATAATATTTAACATTCCATATTTTGTTGGAAATATATTAAAGATTGTGCCCATGCGGGTTTTGTTAATAAAATTGAGTAAATATATCCTAAAACTAGGCAATTTTTGGCCAAAAAAAACGATGATATCAGAACTCAAATCATACTCGACATTTACTGAATGGAATCAGATTAGGTATTTAATGTAAATAAAACAAAATCCAAGAAAAATTATAGATAAATAGTATTTTTACGAACATTCGAACAACTTCCGCATAAAAATTAAGCCAAATAAAATCAAAACTTTTATTTATCTTATAAATCATTTAAGAATTGAGTATTGAATTATATAAACAAGAGAATGATACAAAAACCTATAATATGACAAATTATCAAATAACAGTAAGGATTAAGCCGATACCACCGATATTACAAGGCCGGACAAGCGGATGATAAATATCAAGATGGCGGAACAAGCAATTGAGATGACGCTAGTTGTCACACTCAGACTCGTCTGCTTGATCCGTCTTCTTGATATGTATACATCCAATTGTCTGGCATTCTTATCGACGATAGCGGTTAAACCAAATTTGAACTGAGTGATTTATTTGATAATTTACTTATCATATTAAATGTTCTTATTAATGAATCAAGATTACAATTGTTTCCTTGATGAACTTTCATTTTATTTGCATTGAATAATATAATGTTAACAAAACTGTTATTTAGTTTTAAGCATTATACATATTTTTTAATGTAGAGTTAATTTTTGTTATTATTTATTAATCCTCATCCTATTTGTAAATATGTTTTTATTTTTCTTAAACTCAATAATACCTCTCACATCAAACAAAAATGAAAATTCTCATATTATGTAGTTACAGGTAAAAAAAAGTATATACTCTAAGTCTAAAATATATTGTATTTTCAATCAATGTAAAATTCATTATAAATAAATTATAGTATACCTAATGTTTTTATGAACTATTATTTTTTCTCTTTTAGTTCTTATGGTATAGGAATTCACTCAACATTATATATCACAGTTTCTTTTTTTGTGTTTAAATTGTTCATATAATTTAAAACATCTTATGAATTAGACAGAATATATAAATCTTTTTACCTATAACTAAAAATAGTAATAAAAAGTATGGGTAATAAAAAAACCCTTATATTAATAAAAATAATTATGCTTAAAATTAAATAACAGATTGATTGGATAAAACCAAATTTGAATCGAATGAATTATTTCAAATTTATTAAATTTTCAATTTTGGAAGATCATTGGTAAAATGAACCTACGTTTCCTGGAATTATATTTGGTTTTATTTCATTACTTAAAATTGGGTTAGTCAGGAAGGGGTTATTAAAGTGTAATGTTTATTATTCAAATCTGCAATATTTGCTTTGACCATTTTTAACTTTATATCCTCGTGGACTTCTTTGAGATATGTCCTGGTTCAAGATCTAATGCCATCTTAAGACACTTGTGACTCAACATTACCATCTTTTTATCCTTTTCAATTCGATATTGGTACATATGTATAATTAATTAAGCTGGGCAGATTCCGGAGATAAATGTAGTTATTTTAATTAGTAATGTGTGATGTAAATAAAATATGTAGTGTCTCAATTAAACCGTAGCAAGCATATGTAGATAGAGCAATGTAGATAAAATATCAAATGACACGAGATGATAATCAAAGTGAAACGCTTATAAATGTGCGATTACACGCTTATCTGTCGCGTGGATTAGTTAGAACATTGATATTGACCATCGCCATCATCCCGAGGGACTTCTCATGTAATGTGTGGACTAAAAGAGTAATAAGAGTGGAATATAAAGTGGGAAAGCGACGGGCGCCAGCTTATCAGTGGACTAGACGGGCTCCAAAGGCCCGCCGAGGCCCCAAATCGATACCTCACATTAACATTTCCAAACTCACAATAAATACATACACTATTTCGATGGCGCCTCTTTTACATTTTTTATACTCATCAAAAAAAGCCAATTTCACCGTCTGATTCTCAGCCAGTCACACCTTTCAACCAAACAAACCCATTCTATAATCAATTAACACAAATATATTCAGCAAATGCTGATTGAAAAGCCTCGACAAAACTAATTCATACATAATTTATCAAATAATCATACTAATGCTAGGTTTATTCGTAATCATTGCAAATGGACCTATACATTTTAATATATTATTATTATGGTTTTTGTATGAAAATATACGCATTTGCTTGACACGAGAATACATTTGATAAAACAGCAGACTGGTGAGATTTTATAGTGGAATGATACATTCATTAATTTAATTACTAAGTGATTGTACTACGTATTAAAATAAGTAAGAGACTTAGTCTATTAACATAATATTTTAACATCTAATCATATTGTATCAAAACATTATAAGTAAATTATATTTGATAAAAAATAATATATATATATATTGCAATTAAAATTCCTGATTGTGTAATAACGTATAATTGTATATCATAATACTTGTGTATAAAATGTTTTGGTTCAGAAATCAAAAGAAGACAAACCAAATCGTGCCTTTTTGCAAAAATATAAATATGTTAAAATTACATTATAAGTTTTATTAGTGAGTCGTACTACATGGTGTGTATACGAATAGATTAGAGCTTGGTAGTATTGTTGTACACGCATACGCACCGCACGTACACACTCTCTTTACACTTATTACATATTAAATACGGTCCTCATATTCTATATGTAGGCATTTTCTTCTTTGAATATCTTTAGAAATATTTCTAATTATATGATTTCTTTCTGCCTCATTAGACAAACAACGTCGCTAAAGCCCCCCATCTTATATATTTATTAATAATTATGTATTATCTTATTTAAGCAGAGCCGCACTTTATATCAAATATATATTTTTTTAATCTTTGGAAATTTTTGTTTTAATAAAATTATTATAATCGTCTGATTTTTTAAAATAAATAAACATATCGTCGGTTATAAAGAAACGTGACACTTCTTTCAAGTTTCTTATAAATTTAAAAACGAATTTTCTTCAAATCTTTGATATTCGCATATACATAAGTGTGATACATCAATTTGAATGTATTTATTTGAGGATTGATTCAATGTAATAATAATCAATAATTTATTCAAAAAAATCACATAAAATTATAGTTGATTTTACATCGTTTTTCCTAATAATCTCATCTCTGGTGGGGCTTTTTGAGAGGGTTTTTTAGACATAACAACGTGTTAATTGTTTGTCGGTGATCTTAACTATTACTAGTTACACAGGTCACCGACTTAATAATCAGTATTTACCTTACAATACAGGAAATCAGAGGAAACCTGGATCAAGATGATCTATCGGAAATGAGATGAGAAATGTCACTTTTCTTTTTAACCGACGAGATATTATTTTATGCTTTGATTCTAGTAAGTTTTTGCCAGTAAATTTACTATTAAAATTAAGTGCGTCAACGTTTCATTTAAATAGGTATTCAGGTTCGTTTTTTTGATATATGATAATTATTAAATAATGATTTAAAATTCGTCCCTGTGTCGATTTGCCAGCAGTGACAGTGATAATGTGAATGAGTGTCTCTGATGCTAACTTCTGATAACCTCTGTCGTCCTCATACATTCCAAGGAAATGGATCCAGGATTATTCCTTCAAGCTGACCGAATTCCACACAAACATTATTCAATCAATGAAAAGCCGAAACACTACCAAAAACAATTATTTTATTTTCCAAAAGAAAAACACACCAAGTTAAAATTATTTTAAATATTTATGACTGTACAAAAGAATACATAATTATTATACTTCACCGGGAACTTTGTCTTAATACATTTTAGGTACTAGTTATTTATTATATTATATTATAAATTATCTTTGGTCAGTCTTCAATTATTTCTGTAGTTTCTATCTGGTGTGGTGATTCCTGTGGATGTGATTACACTGGGCAGGTGATCCAGGACTCGGGACTCTGGAGAATCTATTGAAGGTAATCTGCAAAAAAATAGAGCAAAAATCATTTAATTCACGATAATGATAATCTAAAAACCACGATGCAATATAAGTTTCTTTAAAGTGACTTAGAGTTTTCACAGATTTCTTAGAGATAGAAAAAGATAACGTGCAGATAGAGCCCTATTCAATATAATAGTGTAATGAGAGTGTGTGCGTGCGGTGCGTATGCGTATGCGTGTATACAGATACTATAAACGTCTATTCGTACACACACCATCTAGTACGACTCTTATGTTAAATACGGCACATAGTTTAATGAATTCAAAATTAATTAGGACATTAAATAAATATTTATTAAAAACAATATTACTTTTTCATTTAATACACTGAATTGAAGTGTATTAAATTAATTAATAATCCCACATTGGGTGTGTGATTTAATGAGGTATTTCATTTTTTTCAGAACTATTTCAATTTAATTCAGTGTTTTAAAATGAATGAATTTAAACCCGATTATAAATGAAGGTTTTCCTTAGGTTAGGTGAACTTATATTGTATTGAAATAATTTTTTAAATACACAAATTATCTTTTTGTTGCAGTTTTATGGAAAATTTATATTATTTTATTTTGATGATTGATGGTTTGTTCAATACTTTCATGAAATGGTGATTATTTAGGAGTCATAACAGCGGCTAAATTGTATGTAAATCTTGACTAAACTAAATAATCAACACGTCAAATTCCTACAGATACAAAAATATCTGTTTTTAATAAATTTGAATGATTATTGAATAATATAATAATAAAATGTGGTGGTGGCGCCAAAGCTTTCGCCCTCGGCTTAGCCATTGAAGGCACAATGTGTGCGTTATCTTTGAAAGAACCCGCTTTATCTGGAACAGGCTTCCTTAATCGATGGCTGCCACAATAATAATATTTAATTAGAACAATAAAACAAAGAGAGGCTCACATGTTTGCTACGTGTCTGCTGAGATGCGCCGACGAGGGCAGGAGGAGTGATGAGCTGTGGTGGTCAGGCGGCATGATGACTTGATGATGATGATGATGATGAAGTCCTGGACTGTACAAAGATGGCAGCTTAGCCTCTACTGGAAACAATTAAACATTGCATCTTCACCCTGGGCTCAATGCAGCCTAGCACTGCCTCTGCTTCTACTAATATACAATACTAACGTCTACTAACATGTAAGGTGCCCCCCTCGGGAAGATGACACTGATGGTCCTCCGCCCCCGCCGCCCCCCATACTCTTCGGCTTTCTCTTCCTCGTCTGGATTCCGTCTTTCTTCATACTCATTGGTCTGTTAATCTGGAAATAATATATAGAAAATCACCATGTTAATCTACAATGAGTAAATTATATAAATAATATGACCGTATTTGATATAATAGTGTGTAAGTGAGTCGTGCTAAAGCTGATAGTATTGGTGCGTATACGAATAGAGCTGGCCCACTACAACTTGATAGTAATAGTGTACACTGGCTATATTTTTTTAAATTATTATTAAGAGAAAACAGTCATACATAAGTTATTTTAAAAAATCACATAAAATTAAAATTGATCTTACATCGTTTTTCCTAATAATCTCATTTTTTTAATTATAATTAAGAGAAAAACAGTCGTCTGGAATACCAGAGAACCTACATCTCTGATGGAGCTTTTTTGAGAGGGTTTTTTAGACAGAACAATGTATTAATTTTCAGTCGGTGATCTTAACTATTACTAGTTCCACAGGTTATACGACTTAATAAATCAGTATTTACCTTACAATACAGGAAATCAGAGTAAACCTGGGTCAAGTCGATCCATCGGGATTTTATTAATATTATTCCCAATCTCCCAGTCGTAATAACCGATCAAATCAATTAAAAAAATTCTTGACTTGAGTGGGATTTGAACCCATGACCACAGTATTTGTAGTCACGCGTCTTATCCCCTGAGCTATTACGATGGTGTATCCCATCAAAAATTAGATAAATAAAATAATAATAAATTAACCAGCGTAATATCTCAAGGGATAAGACACTTTATTCGTTTTGCGATTTTTAATAGGTTACAAATTATCACAATAGGTACATTTGATCGGTGCGATTGAGATATTTGCTTACTAGTAAAAATAAATAATGCACGTATTTAGAAGATTTTCCATTAATTGTGCAAAAAGTTGTGCATCAACGGCATTTTTCATAAATATAAGCAAATATTGCATTGCAAATAAAAGTGAAAAAAATTGCTTTTCTTTGTAAAAACAAGTTGACCAGTGTAATAGCTCAGGAGATAAGACACGTGGGTACAAATACTGTGATCATGGGTTCAAAAAACATTTTCAAATTGACATGATCGGTTATTCCGACTAGGAATGATATTTCTTGATCTAGGTTTATACTGATTTCCTGGATTGTAAGGTAGTCAGTTAGAGCCGCTCTGTCGGTGACCTGTGTAACTAATGAATTCCCAGGACTAGTTTATTGTAAATTTACACCGTAAATACGATAGTAGAGTTACTTAGCTACACTTATGATCGGTTTTTTGTTAGTTAATGCCTCGTCTGAGCCTCGGGAGAGGCACTAATTAACAAAAAAACGATCAAAAATACAGCAAAGCAACTCAATTACCGTCTTTACCGTTTACGTTTACGGCGACGAAGTTTAATAGTTAAGATCACCGACAGACATTGAATTATACAATTTTGTAAAAAAAAAACCCTCTCAAATAATTTAATTAAAATAATCATGAAATTAAAATAATATGATTTAATTTTTTTGCAATTTATTAATCTAGGGGGAGGGACAAGCGACCCCCTTGCACCCTGCAAGTGTCTATTCATGCCACCATTTCTTAATATTATTCCCAAAATATTTTTTGGCCAAAAGCCCCCAACATCACGATTAAAGCATGTTTACTTATTGAATTGTTTGTATATTCCTAATACATTATCTACAGGACAATTATGCAAGAATAAACCAAACCGTAATTATATATAAACGATCATTCAACCAAATAGCCAAAGAAATACAAACTTATAAATTGTCTTCAACTGACCTCTTTTGAATATTTGATCCTCAATAATGGAAGCATTAAATATCATCATCAATATAATTTTGACTCATTAAACGATAAAATTCTTATAAAAAGAAACTATCACTCACATTGTGTAATTTGAAATACAATCCGCATGCGTTACAAACAGGATCGCCATTATTATTTCGTCTCCATAATGTTGTATTGCCTGTTCTGCAATTAGCGCAAACCACGCCTTGTCTTCTATTTCCATTGTTTTGCTGCAATTTATAAAATAATAAATAAATTAATAATTAATATTTTATTATTAAAATTTTTTTGTAGTGACATCTGTGGGTTAAAAGCAATAGCAGCACTCTATATGCGAGTAGATTGAAGTTTTTTGTATTAATTTCAAAAAAAAAATTATTATTGCTATTTTTTATATAATTATATTTAACTTACAGCTTGAGGTTTGGATTTATTTCCCTTGACTGGTGGTGTTCTATTAACCCCATTAGTTCTGTTGTAAAGTCCACAAGCATTGCACAAATAATGACCAGTACCATCACGACGCCATAATGGAGTGTATGCAGCAGCACAGTTTACACATTCTTTTACATCGCTTATACTCGCTAAAATAATAGTAAAAAATAATCAAGATAGTTATAAAGGGTTGAGGTTAAATATGAATTACCTCCGTCGAAAGATTCGTCGATGGCGATGAGATTAGTGGGTGCTCCGACCCATAACTGGGCTGGTCCATAATTTCCATCAGACACACCTGTGCTATACTGTGTGCCGTAATCCAAAGGAGCTCCAGGTGAAGGCTCTCCGCCCCCTGACGAGCCGCCACCCCCTGCAGTACTACTGTATGGAGCTCCATATTGCTCAGGGTGTGGCGCTTTGTTAGTTACATATTGCACTGACGCATTGCCATGTCCATACAAAGTCACCTGAAATATAATATTTATTAAAAAATATACTTTATTAAAATAATATAAATGATTGTTACCTGTTGCGATGTTGGACTGGGTGGTTGAGTGTCGTAAATGTTTTGGGGGTGTGAAATTGTGTGCACGTACATTTGAGTACCGCCTTTGGAAGAACCTTGCAATGATGAAGAAGCCAAGTTCGGATCGTTTCTGTATAAAATAGTATTAGGCGGACTCTCATCTCCGCCTCTCAGGGATCCAGAATACAAAGCCATCAGCTCCTTGTTAGATCCGTAGCTCACATAAGCCGGGGGAATGCTTTGGTATTGAGGACTTTGGGATGAAATATAACCACCGCCGGGATAGCCGCCTGGGTTATTCGACAGGGAAGTGACTACCGGCTGAAGATTTGTATATGTTGTCGATTTATGATCGGATAAACTCACATTAGGATCTTGGTGCTCGTATTTGATAGGTTCATATGCTATTCCTATTGATTGTTGCGATAGAGAAGTAGTTTGTACCATTTCAATGGTAGCTGGGGATCCGATATTTTCGGCTTGTTGGTAAGAATGAGGAGACGTGGAAGATAACTGACCGCCAATAAGTGGTGAACTGCTGGCATATTGAACTGTTTGGTGTAAAGGAGAACCATCGTGATATCTGGAAGACGGAGCCTCTGCTATAATTACACGTTGATCTGGGTTGAGTATTGTCTCAGTAACGAGACCTCTCTGATCTCCGGGATATATGGCTTGAAACTCTCCATTAAATGATGATCCTGGATCCTGAGTTAAAATTATTTGCTGCGTAGGGTAACGCACAACCATCTTTCCTAAAAGCGGCTTTTGATATGGATGCAATCTCTTTTCGTATTGACTGGGAAGTCTCTCTAGTCCCGGTGTTCCATATCTCGAGGGACTGAGTCCTTTGAATTCCCTAGCGTATAATCTAGACTGGTCATAATTTTTGGCCCTGTCATCATAATTAGCTTCTCTCAAATATTCAACAGTGACCGGATGACCATCTCCATCAGCAAGTAGAATGCCAGAATTTTGTTCCAGTTTGTATTGGTAATGAGATTGCCTCAGTTCATTCCCGGCTCCTATACTCTCAACGATCGTTATATTTTCCTGCATCATTTCTTCTTTGTGCTCCTTATCAGATTTAACCTTGTCGGACATTTCTTCAACGGTGGTGGGTTTATCTTGCATTCCGGAGTCATCTTCCAAAATGTCACTAGTAGTAATTTGCCCCGTGGTGGTTATAGTGCGAACCTGTCTTCTCGATGTTATAACAGACTGAGACGATGCAATACCGTGATCTAAATCATCTGTAGTTCCGAGGGTTTGACCTCCTTGATTAACGTCTTCTTTGTGAAGGTCTGCCACAGTTTCTTGCATGCTCGATGGTAGAGTTTGATCCGTTCTATTAACATTCATGCTATAGTTTTCAGGCTGTTTGAATTGATCGATCGATGGCACCTCTTGGTTTGACTCCCCTTTTAACTTATCGATTCCATCATCGGCTTCTTCGACGGTTCTGTTTTGGGGCTCATCTTGTTGAGCTGCTGCTTGGGGTGAACGCATAGCTTTAGCGATCTGCATTTTAATTTTCATCTGAAAGCATAATTCAACTCTTGAGCAGGTGACACTTTGAAGAGTACAGTTAGTGACGCAATTGTCTTTACGGTGAACCATAAAGAGGCTCGTGTAAACAATTTGTCAGAAGTATGGAAAGTGACTGGACTCATATATCCGGTGACGTGTTACTAAACCCTGTCAATATTTGAAATAACTACAAGTCTGATTTAGAACATACACGATTATGTCTTTTAAATGTATCAAAAGTAGATTATATGATATAATATGTACATTGGAACATTCTAGATATTAAGGCTAACTCTAATGGCATAATATCTGTCGAAGGTGGCACAGGAAGGTATATTCCAAATAAGGAAGTCGACAAGGCTCTATTTGAGGCTTTACAGTTTACTTTAAACACCTTCCGGCCCATACAAGCAATGACGTCATTTACTTAAAGTGTGCGATGGTGTTACAGTAGCACTCGGTGGTACAGTGGCTAACTAAATTAACTACAATATTCATTTAATAATCATGTTATAAAAAATACATACTATTTATTGAATTATTTAAATTTTATTTGATTTAAAAAATATATTATAACAAAAAGCGGTATAACTTTACCCGCTAAATCAAATCAAAATGCTGCGCTGCGAAATGCTACGAATTCGAAAAAGGGCTGTAAAAATATTTTTCAGTCAAAACCAAATTAAAATAAGATAGATTCCATAATTGCTATCTAGTCATATTTTTCTCTGAATTAAATAACAAACAAAACTTCTTAAAGTTAAAAAAAGCGCATCCACCGATTACAATTTAAGTGTTACATACATAGTCAAATAATAATCTACCCTTTCATTTAAATTTATGAAATATGAATAACCCAAACAGACATACCACTAACTTCAAAATAATTTCTATATATATTATATAATTTAAAAAAAAATTATTTACTCAGCAAAATATATGTACATAATTTAGAATATGTACGACTAGATCTAACTTACTATAGCTTTATAAAAAAAAATTTAAACCCATAATCTTACTAATTAGGCAGCAAATATTAAATAAATCTAAATATTTTTTCAAATCATCAAATATGAAAATCTAGCATAAAAATCTCTTTCTCTTTGATTAATAATTATTAATATATCTGTATAAATGAGGGCATCTTTCTACTAATTTCAAACTAAAAAAAAAATTAAATGCCTCAAAATTGTATTTATGTATAATGTTTGTTTATTAAAATAAAACATAATATTACTTACTTTATTCTGAAACTCGCAGTGAATCCAAGTCCCATCATCTGAGGGCGTCGTCTACCTCGAAGTTGTTTTACCCTCAAATCACGTATATTTTTCTATATAATTATGATCGCTTAAGTGCGGCTTGTAAACAGATAAATTGTTTGGTAATAAATTATATTATAAGTGGTGTAAATATAATTTATTGTGTGTATATGTGGAGAGAGTTTCACGCGCACGTCCGTTCGTCTGTATTTCTGTCTGTCCACTGATAAGAAACTTTTCACGTAGCAAGCTTCACATCCACCACTTCATAATTTAAGGGGAAAAACAACTTCTACATAATTCAGAATGAGTCATATTTCATTGCAGTCTCGTGTGTGTTTAGTTGTGAACTTAATTTAACTAAATCACTACCTTAAATGCGAGCTAATTCAATATTATGTACGTTTGAAGACGAACACTAACGAATTTTCACCAACACGCAAACTCAACATTTTTTTTAAAATATTTTTAAAATAATTTCAATTAATTTGATTTGAACACTATTTACAATTTTTGTAGTGCTTTTGTAATTTACGACAAACATCTGTGATTAGTGATATCGTCACATATTTGAGCATTTCTAAAACTTGAATATAACATGTTTGTTATTAAAATATACACTACGCTATAAAAATATATAATAAATAAAATAAATTAAAAATGACATATACAAAATCAATCAGAATTTAATTTGACTAGTTTAATCACGCTTTAAGTCAACTAAAAATATTTATAAAATTTGCCGTGACCTAAAAAAATATTATAAAGTACATTTATGGACTACACTTTTCAATAATAATTATGTGAGTAAGACATTATTTGAAAGAAAAATGAAACCGCGAATTCTAATTATAAATAGACTTAGGGGGCGAAAGTGTAAAAACTGGTTTCAACTCATATTATTTAATTTATCTATTTAATAAAACCATCCAGACATTTAAATAAAAAATGAAAATGTCTTAATAAGCGGTTATTAGATAAAATAAATAATTACCGGGTTAACAATTAAAACCGGATTACTTTCGCCCCCTGGGTTAGCTTATAATAAATAAAAATAATACTTTTTATTTCTGAGTCACAATCTGAAACATTTCACTCTTATACGCGCTGTCGCTCTCACTCCTTGTTTGCAACCCCCACACTAACACACTCCGTCACTCCCCATTAACCAGATCTATTGTTCTTTTGAATGAATGGAATGACATATTTATTATGCCCTACTGTGCATTCATGAGAAGTATGAAAGAAATACTTAACTTTAAGCATTCTTAATGTTCTTTATATTTTTTTATAATATATATTATATATTGTTATATTTCTTATATATATATATATATATATATATATATATATATATATATATATATATATATATATATATATGTATATATATATATATATATATATATATATATATATATATATATATATATATATATATATATATATATATATATTAGATAAAAATGTAAAATGAAATAAACGTAGTTTCATGTAATTGCGTTATTAAGGAGCGGCTGTTAGTACTCGAGTTACATAAACGGCAACAAGTGTGTGATGACTTATTATTATTATAAATGTATTTTCTTCAATTTCATAGCGCGTGTATATAATATACAATATATTAGTGTGTATTTTAATATTCCATCGATCAGCGATAAGCGATATCTGGTGATCGCGATCCGTAAAATATGACAAGCACACCGTAGACAAACAGAGGTATGGCCATTCTTATCATTTACATCTAAATTTCAACTCATTTGAAACTTTTCCGACATGTTCTCATTTTTTAAGCGACTCATAATACAAAGACTACGCTATCGTGTCGAAATTATCGACAAGGACATTCATTATTTATCATCACAATCGACGCCCATCTAACAAACCTTCATTAATTATTTAACTGTAACATTTTTTTTAAAGACAACGTACGATTATGAAATATCCCTTAATCACGTTGTCGTCTGTTTATAAACAAAACCACTTTTATCTATTGTATCTCTTACTGATTTGAGAGCGTAGTTATATATTAAGATATGCGCGTGTAATCGCAATAAGGTACTTTCATTCATTTTAATCAATTAATTTATATCTTTTTTGGGTCAGCCTCGATTTTCTTTAAAAATCGGTAACATCTTCAACGTGACGAAACAATTTCAATAGATTTTATGTTCTCAATCGTCAATCGTCGATCAGCTATCGAGATTATCAGCACTTGTCGTAATATTTTGAAACCATTATCAACTCCATAGATATGAAGAAGGCTGACTATGATATCACGCGTTTATTATTATTATTAATATATTAGTATTGTGAAAATCTCATAAAATAATAAATAAATGTTTGAGAATTACAGGGGTGGTTTTTTATAACCAGGTGTTATGTGTTTAACCTTTGACGACCCTTCAGGATGTGGATATAATAATGTCTCTCCCCATATTTTATATTATATGAAGAGGTTATGAATAAATATGTAAAGAGGCCGACAACATTATACATTATAAAATAAAATATGTATATTTAAATATTAATATAAAAAACACAAAGGGATTTATTCTGATGACGCATTATTGAACTCATTATTTAAAATATGTAAATGTTGCTTAATATTTTTCATTGATTGCTATATATTATATTAATCTCATATAGTACTTTATTAGATATTTAATAGTTTATTAAGACATTTAGCAAAATAGATTATTAAATATATGTTTACACTAAAAAAAACTATACACAGAGAAGTTACTGTAACGAGACAGTTACAGTACATCTGTATTGATTATTACCAGTGAGAATATATCTTCACTTGTTACTTTATATTACCTACTCTCACATAATTATACATAACTTAGTCGAGATTAGAGAATGATATTATTTCAATGATACTTTAGTGAAAATACTACATATTTTCAATGCAAAAACACACACACTGTATCTTTAGAGTAAGTTTTTTAATATCAGCCACTGATACATTTCAAGCTTCTTGGAATATGAGAGGGGAGAATTTATTTTTCATATTCGAGCTTTGAAAGTTCTTTGCATCAACTTCCTTGTACTAACACAAAACATCCCTCAATCCGTTGATGCTGTAATTCAATCCCTAATTGAGTCAATCGAATAGCACATATTCTTGCGGAATAACAAACACTTAATGACGAGATTGATTGATGAATGAGCGCGGCGGCGTGTAAGGGAAGCGCGAGACTCTGAGTAACGGGTTCTGTCGTAGAGAAGCGGGTTTAGTTGAATGGGCGAAGTTATCTGTAGTTGGTCCTTTATCATCCCCGATAAGGGTTTATCTTGTCGGGGGAGCGTAGTCGTGCTGAATAGCTGCAAGATATGATGCAGGCCGACTCCTTGCCTGTGGAAGTTCAATGTATATCTAATACAGTCGGAGATACCTGGTATCTAGTGTACAAACACTGTTAACTGTTAAGATAAATGGAGATAATACGAAACTCTTCTGATATTAAATATATATATAAAACACACGATCGGACGATGCGGTCGTTTATTTGGTTACATCCGGGGAGAGACATTCAGCCTGCCGCCCCCTTTGAAGGGCGGTTGTCTCCTCGTTGCCTACCCTGCGATCGGATCATCGGTTAATAACAATGTTTCTTTGGTGACTATCTGAGATCCTCGATAAAGCTATCGGCGATCAGTGAGCGAGTATTGAGTGCGAAGAAGTGTCAAAGGTTGAAAGTGCCAGTGATCACACCTGACGATCTTCCGTGTCGTCGTCAAATCAATTTACCAACCATACCTAGTGCTTTTACAATATCAATATTTGATGTTGGTCGGATTTGGTGTCACAGCCTTTTTAATTGGTGTTGGTGAAGAGGGATCGGCTTCAGTGGTATTTTTATTTCCCTGTGTTGTTTGCTATCGTTCCTATATTTGTTCTGGCTCTAGATAACAAAGATTAGATAAGCGCGATCAAACTGTAACAGCTCGCCTTTTTCATATGAAAAGTAAAATATTATATGTGTTCTCGGTGGATCTATCATCACTGGGTCGCATGACTTATTGTAATAGCTGGTCGACAACCTTTTTTATGTATTAAAAATATCATTTTGTATGAATGTCATCGCCCGATCGCACAACTAATTGACCATTTCAACAAATAAACCCAATTTCATAAAAACCTATTATTAATTTATAATTATTATTGTTTTGTGTAGCAATGTTGCGCATCACAATATCGATTAAATTAATTATTTGACGAATTTTTCATAATAAACTTTAAATATAGAGTATTGGATAAAATTCTACGAGCCATCGTCATAATTCTCATTTAATAACCATGCCATGATTTTATTATTCAATTTTCCTACTTACTTAATTAATTTGTTATGTTTTTCTGTATTAAAAAGCGCAGCTTCATCATATCGTAATAGAGATTTTTTTAAATTATTCGATATAGCACATTTTCAAGCTAAAAAGCAAATCAATAAAATAATTTACCATCTGGTAGAAAAACCAAAGATAGCATTATTTCTTAATAAAAATTATTGATTGAATCGTAGATTAGATAGTGAATGGTAGTTTTATTATTTTATTGCTTTTTATATTTAAACATTTAGCATTAGCAATTTCAATATAGACAGTTTGCATTTATAAATAAACTGTCTAAGCATATAATAAGCAGTTTCTTCATGTGCCTATTTATATTTTTTTTTTGCTATTCATCATGAAATACAAAAAAAAATTCAACTCAATTTTTCTGCAAATAATAAGTGTATTAGGTGTGTTTTTCATTGTGTTTGTTATTTACACAGTGACTGATAGAATTGCATGTTTCCAAGTAAATTCATAATCCATCTCAAAATAAGATGGTCAATTAAGTATTAAATATTAATCCTTGGGGATTTTTAACCCGACTTGTGGACGATGGAGTGGATTGTTTGCCTCCAACGAACAGAAATATTTTATATCAAAATGTCAACACTGGAAACAAATAAGTCATCCACTATGAAACTCACAAATATGAAACGCAACATTTATTGTTGAAAAATGCACATAAAATTATGAATTTTTAAAATTAAAGATCACAATCTTTCAAACAAACAATATTTGGCACACGTAACCAACTTATTTGATAATGTATCATATCAATCATTTTTTATCAGAAGGCTTAATCAGATTTACCGATTATTGCGTATTTTTTAAATGAAAAACATTCAAAATTATATTAATCATACACTTTATTGAGTAAGGAGTATATTTCCAAAAAAAAAATCAATACAAATAAAGTTCAACGCAAAACGGCAACATTCACACGAAAAAAAATACTAACAACTAATGCCTTTTACTATTTTCAGCAATCATCAAAAACACTGGAATGCTTACAAAACGGAGACAAAATATTTTTACATATATTTTATGATTATAAATATACAATATATAATAATGGTGCGCGTATATATTTATTTTAAATTTAATATTACATAAAAAATATTATGTACACGATGTCATGAATTTAATAATATGTAGCATATAAAAAATATAAGAGATTCATTTAGTTTTGATTTAATTACTAAAGTAAAAAAAAAACACTCGCCAATAAATCAAATAAAAAAAAAACATTGTTGATCACGTAGCAATTTGGCATATTTACAAGAAGCTAAACTGTTAAAAAATAATAACACTATTAAACAAGGAATAGGACGACATTCAACAAAAAACCAAATTAATTTTAGTCTTGTCAAAATGCATTTAAACCTAATTGGACTTTGGTCAATTAGCCGCCTTTCCATTAACAAATACACCTATTTACAAAAAAAAAAAAACATTTATTATATTCTTTTTTCAGTTGGCACGCACACACTTTAAGTCAAATGTTAAAAAAGAGACATCGGTGTATCAGTCAAATAATAATACAATTAATATGTCTTTTCATTTGGAATAAACTGTCTTTGGAATGCTTTCGTATGGAACTTTTAAACTTTGGCTTAAATTCGAATAAATGGCAAGTCAAAGATGTTTTGGTGATAGCAAAAAAAAAACTTAAACTAACATTCTACAAACTAACATTACATTCTATATATTACTATGATATATCTCGTCCATAATAGGAAACATATTATAACTAATATTGTGTCTTTATTGTTCAAAAAAGAAGCCTTCCTGAAGGCAACAGACTTTATATAATAAATATATACAACAAAAAAAACAAAAGCAAAATAAAATTTGAGTTCAGCTTTAAAATAAAAAAAACACAGTATCATTTACATAATTGTGTTTGATTATAACATAAAAGTCCTCCGTGTTTCAGTCTCAAACTAAACGATAAATAACAGTTAGGGGACGGTAACTCCGAATATATTACATTGAAAGAGAGCGAATTAAATCGAATATAAACAAAAATAGGTGTTTTATTCAGTGTGAATATATATTAATAAGAAACGTCTATGATTTCAGCTGCTCATCGATACTACTGTAGGCCTTTCCATGCCCACATGTGATGGAGAACTACCGGCTGATCCACCATGCAAGAGTTGATGATGAGCTTCTGAATTATGGTCTTCTAACTCGTCACCGAGGTCTCCATCGGCGAGGATGCCATGATTGCCGACATCGTCGTGGATCTGATGATGGCTGTTGTTATTCATCACGAGGACATGATGATGCATACCGTTGCTGTGAACGGGCAGCATTTCTTCCTTGATTATTAAATTATTGTTATTGAGGCCGTTGGCGTGTACGGGTGACATTTCCTCTTTGATAATGAGGTTGTTGTTGAGGCCCGTGGCGGCCATGAGATGACCATCGTGATGGATGCCAGAAATCAGATGATCAGGACTTGACTGCATGTGCTGCCTGTTCTGCAAGTGCGATATTTGCATTATATGAGGTGAATTCGGGTCGATGTTACTGGCCATCGAAGAATGACTCAAGTCCAAGTGTGTCGCTTCTTGGGGTGAAACACTGTGTCTCTGATGCATATTAGCGTGTTGATGGTGAGGAGATGGAGTACCATCATGTTGAAGTTCACAATCATCATGCTCTTGAGACGAGGGCTCGTAATATTGGAGTTGATTTCCAGCATCTCTCGGAGAAGACATTGGTGGATAATTACGAGAACCGGTAGAATAATGGGAGAATCCACTACCGACTTGCGCTTGAAGATTGCGCAATTCGACGAAAGCGTCTGAAACTAAACATATTTATCATTTAATAAATATCACCATTGATGTCAAATAATCAACAATACACAGATAATAATTACCAGCAGGTTCCGCTTTGACATTACACTGATTACTTATATTTGTAGTGGAACTCCTAATCGAATTGCTTTCACTTTTGGAACTGCCTTTAGGTTTCCTTTTGCGAGTCTGAAATAATTAGTTATAAGTATAACACATACATATGACTATAACTAAATGATTCTGTTTTTGTACTCACTTGAATGGAATCTTTCTTCATAGCCAAAGGCCTATTGACTCCGTGTAATTTAAAATAGAGTCCACAAGCATTGCATACAGGTTCTCCGTGAGTATTTCTACGCCACAATGAGGTCGTAGAAGTACAACAGTTAGTGCAAGAGAGACCTGCTCTCCTCGAGGCGTGCTAAAATTATAATTAATCAAATTAAAAAGACAGTTCTTCAACAAATAATATTAGTAGGTGTTAACTTTAGTGTTGGATATAAATGCATGATGTTTAGTGATGGCTGTTAGTTATAAACTATGACTACTTACTATGAAAAGATCGTTTCCTCGGTGAATGCAATATAAAATATAAATATGTTAGTATGTGATATTATTATATTAGTATTATAGATGTCGATCACACTCGAGCTCCTGGTTCAGTGTTAAGGGGGAAGAAGGAGAGTGATCGATCGAGTGGAGGAATATTCTGGTCTGCGGTTAGTAATGGTGAATGGAGGAGAGCGTGAACGTACCGATCTTCGGCTAGACTTGGATTCCTCTGTGCTGAGGGTAGAAGTGAGCGATGCTAGAGAGTTCCTGCTGGAGACCCCGTTAAACCCACAGTAGGTCTTGTAGAAATCTGTCCCCACCGCACCCGGTTCGGCTGCCACTGGAAAAACCGACAAACACTCTATTTTAGAAACTCAATCTGGCACACACACCACAAGGCAACCAATACTATAAGCAAATCTACAACAACAATATAACAATCTACTGCATTAACTGAGAGGGTCGGACAGAACCAGGCATGGTGGCGGCAGACATTTCTACAAGATCGCGATTCAGCACACAGTACGCCGAGTTAGTAATCGAACATATCGGTGGTTAGACATTAAAACCCACAGTCAGCAAGAGGGTGCGATGGAAGGAGAAAGCTTAGTTAGAGCATGCACACAGTTTAGCTATTGTCCTTCCACGTTAGGTGATATTTATGGTTGATGGTTGGTGACATGGTGAGCGTACATCGGAATTGGGGTGCGCGCGTGATTGCGCGTGATGTCTCAGACGTACCAGCCGCCTTGGCTGCTTCACTAATGGTCTATTCATTCCGTTCATCTTGTGATAAAGTCCGCAAGCATTGCACAGGTAATGTCCGGTGCCGTCGCGACGCCATAACGGTGTCGAGATGGCGCCACAGTTCACACACTCCCGACCCTCGCTGTAGTATTCTGCCTCAACTGCTTCATAACACACATACAATCAATCATTACCGCCTGGTTCTTCGCCAACCTGCCTCGCCTCGCCTCTGTCATCTTATCTTAGTCTCGATTATAAGTAGCATTTCATTAAACGCTCATTTACACGAGTCTACTAAACCGACTAAATGAGTAGTAGAGTTATCGATTCGCAGGCATACATCACCGTAAATACGATACTAGAGTTACTTAGCTACACTTATGATAGGGTTTTTGTTAGTTAATGCCTTGTCCGAGCCTCGGGCGAGGCACTGATTAACAAAAAAACGATCAAAAGTGCAGCAAAGCACCTCTATTACCGTCTTTACGGTGTACGTTTAAGGTGACGCACGCCTAGGAATCCCAAGTTTAAGAGTTTAATAACCAAACCTCAGCCAAGAGGGTGAAAAAACAGGTTTCAATTACTCACAATGTAGAGAACTGCACGGCTAACATTTTTGTCATATCGCTTTATTATGTATTATAATAGAACAATCTTATAAAATAAAATTACCTATTGATTAATTTTTAAAATTTGCATTCAACTTAATATTCGACTGAAGTGGTTGCACTGAAGAGGCTTGGAGCACTGGACACTGCGCGGTTGTATTTTTAATAAATTGTTAAATTGTATCTTTCTATTCAAATTATCGGATATTATAGTATCAACTGAACAATCTGATAATATCAATAAATTATAATAAATATTTGTAAACCTTTGAAATTCCCAACATTATAATTTGTCATATAAATACAAAAAATTGTATGAAAATTAATGTGTAAATATTACAGAATTTAAATAGAAGGATATAATTTAATAAATATATAACCCGTGTAGTGCTCATTCAGTACTCCAAGGCACTTAGCCGAGCTATGATATTAATTGATTTATAATAGATGTAGATGTACATCATATAATTTTTGGTGTAAATATCAAATAATAATGCAATAGGTAATCGTTGCAGTGCTCGAATACGTTAAAACACTTGCTTGGCTTGGTAATAATAACTGGTACATTACCTAAACTCTATTTACTCTACCTACAAGTACAACCCGTGTAAATTAGGCATAATACTAAATAACCAAAGCTACGTATGACCGAGACTACACATATTAATAATAAATTACAATATCGCATTTGCATTTGATAAAAAAATAAATCGCGTTTGTGGTAAATATATTTATACATGCATAAAAAAATAAACTTGACATTAACACAGATCTATTCTCAAATTGTTTGCCGATTTCAATCAACGGAAAGTAAAGACAACAATATTTGTATCAGTGTGTCATCGAGGATTTGTTATTTTTTTCACTAGTCGGTGTCATAGCTAAACTGTCCAACTGAATTCGCAAAACCAAGATCGATGTCAGTTTGCGTGTGTCCCATGTAATAAATAACTAAGTTTAGTGTCGGCAGACAGGGACATATCGGTTAAATTTTACGCATTTTCGAAAAAGGGCCTGACAGAGTGTCGCCTTGTGTGAAAAAAAAAACACATATATATCCAGACCCGAGAAGTGATCCGCTGTCACGACACCAAATAACTGCAAAAAACAAAGCTCGTTGTAGAGGAAAAAATACGAGAGGCGGACAGTAATAATGTTTGGACAACCAATGCAATATTTTGTCTACATGTGCCATATCGTTATATCATATTTATACAAATATCACACATCTGTTAAACGACTTATTAAACCAAGTCGCAATCCTTTATAAGATAACTAGGGTAATTTTAATTGAAATTTTCTGTAATATGTTGTTTATTTTTTCATTCATAAGATTTTGAATTTTCATGGTAAATTAAAAATAAAATAATTTAATACGGTTTTCATATGATGACAACACTCATCACAATATTTAGAAAGCGAGTTTCCCGATAAATACTGTTTTTTTGAGAATTGTCATTTATTATGCATTATTAAATAAATTATAAAATACCCATTTCGAGATTTTAGATATGTATTAATTGCATTAAATATTATTGTTCCATCTGGTAACACTCCCTGTCATGCGTCACTCCGTTTGAATATTATTTATAAAATATAACAGTTTACGATTAAATACCTTCTATTGACAAATACATGAAATGTGTAATAGATAATAGATGAATCTACATTAGTTGCCGGTCAAATTGGACCATTTTACTATTTCGAAAAAGTCCCATTTAATAGGTTAAATAATGATTGAAAAGCAACATTTTTGACGTTTCATACATTAGGAACCATACGGACGGCAAACGAATTTGCGACGAAGCAGTTTCACATCTGAATATACATTAGTTGCCGGTCAATTTACTTTATCTAAAAAGTCTCATTTAATATCAATTTAATGTAATATAGTGTTTGTTCCACTCAGAATCATTTAAATGAAGCACGTGTTTGTTGCAAGAGGAAAACATAAATATAAGATGTTATTATTATATATTTTAGATATGTATTAATTGTAATAAAATATTATTCTTCCATCTGGTAATACTGATGGTAGAGGGAACTGCATATATATAATGATTCTAATAAGAAATCGATGACTGACCATAAAAGTGATGATTGAGGAGAGTGTAGTTAATTCTCATTTAATGTGTCTAGGCCACTGTAGTATTTATGGCAATGGCCACCTATGATGTGGATGGATATAAGATGATGTCAGGACACGCGCCACAGGTGATGGACGTCGTGGATACCTGAAGAATGTGAGGAATGCCCTCCCTTTGTGATCATGACTCAATAAGGCCATTACCACTAAGTGGACGCCACGACAAATTTCACCAGCCCACTTTTACACATTATATACATTTGAGGGACTTTTTTTGTATACCTGTCCTGTGTTTATCTTCCCTAAACCCCGCCTGTCTTATTCTTATACTCGGGTCGTTTTTCAATTTGTCATAGATTGAGTGACGTGTTTGCTACCTTACAAAGTCTCGATGAAATGGGTCATGGGCAAAATACAACAACTTACTAAACAAACGATGACTGGTTCTCCAATGACTAATTAGAATCTTATATTAACGCGTTGATTCATTTATAATTGTCTACAACTTTACGGGTCGGTTTCTTCAAACAGTGAGCTAGCTATCTAACTCGAGAGTTAAGTGTCACTTATTCGTCTTCGTTTTTTGTGCAATCACCATGATATTGCACAAAAATATAGCAATAGCTCTTGAGCTAAGTAGCTCACTATTTAACCCTTTCGTGAATAAACCTACCCTATATGATGTGTGGCTAAATACAAACTACATATATATTTAAATAAAAATTTCATAGCCTGTACAACATTTCTTGAATGTTATAATTTTCAATTTATTTACGCTCCGAGGAGCTTTTATTTTAGAAAGGGTATTTTTGAGAGGGTTTTTTTATACACAACAACGTGTTAATTGTCTGTCGGTGATCTTAAATATAAATAATCGCCTCAGTATTTACCTTACAATCCAGGAAATCACAGTAAACCTGGATCAAGATGATCGATTGGGATTATAATAATATTATTCCCTATCTCCCAGTCGTAATAATCCATCAAATAAATTTAAAAATTCTTGACTTTTTTAGGGTTTTTTTGACACAACAACGTGTTAATTGTCTATCGATAATCTTAACTATTACTAGTTACACAGGTCACCAACTTAATAATCAGTATTTACCTTACAATACAGGAAATCAGAGTAAACCTGAATCAAGACGATCGATCGCGATTTTATTAATATTATTCCCAATCTCCCTGTCGTAATAACCGATCAAATTCTTGACTTGAGTGGGATTCGAACCTATGACCACAGTATTTGTAGCCACGCTTCTTATCCCCTGAGCTATTACGCTGGTTTTTTTTTAATATTTTTTTTTGTTGTTTTTCTGATATTTTGATTTAAAACTACATTGACTCCAAATTGACAGAATGTAGACTTTTAAGACTATCAAAGAGATTTTTTTTTTAATTATAATGCAGCTTAAGTTTGAGGAAGAGTTATATCAAGTTCCTGTAATGACCACGGTCAACACTAGTAGCTTATTATCAATTAAATATCTATCGTTAGTTATAAGACAAACATATGAATAGTGATCTGCAGAGAAACCTTGAAATAGTACAAAGTGTGTGTCAAACGTGACATTTAAAAAACTATTGTGTACGGTCTAGCTAAACATCACGTACAATAATATATTAATTTAATGTATTATAACATAATAAATATTACAAAGTTTCTATGAAATTGCGCAATGATATCAATTAACGGGCGTTTAATTAAAATTCGATTGCATGACTTTAGGCTATTTCGTATATTAAAATACCGACGTTCGCAATTAAGATCAAATAAAATCTATGACACAATGTTCGTTGTTTCTGCGGTTTTAATAAACGGCAGTCAATTTGAGATTATTTTTATGTTACTCTTTTCAAATCGGTGACCCATACTTTGATAACCCTCGGTGACCTGCCCCTCCAATGTGCCCCAATGTCAAATGAGAGACGTCTTTCATCCGACAATAATAATAATATATTATATATACTGAAAAAATAATATATATTACTCTAAAATTAAAATCTATCTCTAAAAAAAAACATTTTAGCTGAATAAGATGAAAACTGACGAAATCAACACCAATATTTCTACATAGTCAATAAAAAATGCAACTCTTCAAAATTAACAAAACGTGTATATTATTTTGCTTAGCTGCACAATATATTGCGAGTACTGATTGTACAATTTTATCTAGTTTTATTTAGTATAGACTAATAAACATTTGAATATTATTATTTAATTCAGTCACGTTTTACTGATGCGACGAGTACATTTCTTCGTTGGTCAAAATAATAATAATATGTTATAACTTTCCCCAGAGGTTTACGCCTCACAAATGCTTGTATCGGATAACAGTATCAAATGACTAGATCTATTTTTACAAATGCAAATGCTGATTGGATGTCTAATTTCAATTTTGAAAATGTAATTTTTGAGAAACTTACTTGCTGACAATGAAGCTGAAGCTGAAAGAGTTGCTGGACGAGGTCTATTCTGAGCAGCCCTTGTACTATCGTATACATCATTTCCATAATTAGTTGGCCACATTTCGCCCTGTTAAAAAATATACATTATTAAAGAGTTTATTAATAATTAATTAATTAATTATTACCTGTGTGGTATACGACGATTGTGGAGTGTATGCTGATGTTGGCCTATTGTGAGCAGCTGCTTGATATGGACCTCCGAATCTCTGGGAGAATGCTGGTAGACTTCCTCCAGTTTTAGGGGCTGAAGATCCTAAAGATGTGGCTACTTGTCCAGCACCAGGTCTTCCCGAATGACCGTACATCACATCATCCCCTATATTAGGTATCGCTCCTAAGAACCGAATTATATTGTAAGACATATTTTATATGGGGATAATTAATTGAACATACCCGTGGTTGCCCAAACAGGATGAGAAGTCTGGTCGGTTTGCGTAGGACTTCCAGCCACCCCGAAGTACTGCATGATACCAGGAATCGAGTCGGGAAGGTTAAACAGACCAGTTCCTCTGTATGACTGAGAACTGCAACACGAAAACCAAATATATACATATTTATTAGAATTTATTAGAAAACCAAATATATTATTTTAGAGCCGCCTTGTGGCCCAGTGGTTAGTGTAACGGATTCGTGAGTGAAGACTCCCGGGTTCGATTCACGGCACCGGAGTCACTTGGTAGATCTAGCTTAGCAAACTAGATCTTAAGTACTCATTGCTGTGTGGTGGCCTGGGAAACCATCTCTACTATATTCTCCCGTCAATAGGGAAGGCGTATATGTATATATATATACATATATATATATATATATATATATATATATATATATATATATATATATATATATATATATATATATATATAAATATTTATTGCCGTAAACTCATTCATCCACTATGTATTCTTAAAATTAGAACCAGCGGGGAGTGTGTGCTTGGTAATTGTGGGGAAAAAATAATTCCCATTGATAAGAGCATTCACCATTGATAAGATGTAATGCTCATTCACAAATCCTGTACGTGTTGGGGTTTTTTTGAGATTGTCGTCGCCATCGATCGGATGGAAAACAAGACACTTCCATTCTTAATACCGGACATAAAGGAATTTCACGAAGGCGCCGTCTACTGTCGGTCGTCGTTTTTTACAATACATTTGGCGAGCCAATCAGAACACCCTTTATAACGAGATGTCTAGTCTTATGTGTTTCCAGACACATATAAAACACGTCCGCCGTCCATTAACTTCAATTGTAACCTTAAAAATACGAAGCACCTTCACATCATTCAAGTGCCAATGGGTTTGGTTTAGATTGGAACATGTTAGTCTTTAAAAATACCTTTAACCGTTAGAAAGTAATCATTAAATGAATTCATTTACATGATTATTACATAAACAACTATAATATTACGAAAATAGGTTGGATTTAGGTAAGAATGGTGGATTTTGTTAGTCTCTTTTAACTACACTTGAAGGCAGACTAATAAATAATGCATGGAGGTAATAATTATTCACTTTTCAGGAGAATACCTTCGTTCGAATTGTTTTGCGATAAACACGCCCTACATTTTTACATGTTCGAATATAAATTGTTTAAATTAAAATAAAACTTTTAAGTGACTAAAAAAATGTCTAGCATTGAGTGGAGAAAGCGCATTGACTTATTGTAAGTGTCCTATTTGATATTTTCGAACTTAAGCCAATTATAAAATTGCATTCGATATTGCAAAATATAAATAGACACTTTTATATATTGAATTCCACTAGTAACATACCAATGTTCAATTGAAGTTCAAACAAACACGAATCTGAAAACTGGGAAGCTACCCAAACTACTTAATATTTTTTTAATTTAACCTGTTGGTGTTCTATTTAACTATTATAGTTACACAGGTCACCTTACGAAGTCGGTTAAACTTGGGTGGAAATTTATGATTAATTATATTATTATTATTTTGTTAAATTCGATCAGGATTTGAACCCATGTATAGTGTGTTTGTAGCTATATACTGGTGGTCATATTAAAACAGTTAGCTTTTGAAGTGTTACATTAATGTTGTGTTAATTAAAATGCACATAAAGAATAAAAACACGACGTGCAGGTTTTGTTATCGGAAAATGTGGAAACCCGCATTTACAACGAGTTAAACTTTACATCGCAGGACACTTTTTTTCTTACCGTGTACTATTTTTAATGTTTCACATACTCACCGTGAACTAAATACATAATGAAAAATAGGAGTCCATAATACGACAATAATAATACAAACACATGGCGATTGAAATGACATGGAATCAATCAAATTGCACTATTCGATTCAAGAATAAATTGGTGTGTTTGTAGCAATATACAAACAAGTTGACACACTTTATAAATATACCGGAATCAGAAGTCATCTCCCATACAATATTGATGACAATTTAATTGGCGAGCGGTCGTTAAAAAGCAATCCGAAGACGCTTTTCCCGACACAAGATGAAGTCGTTATTGTATTGCATATACACATACATTTTTCATGAGCAGGTAAACCCACTGACCACAAACAGGGTTCGCCTTTTCCCCCTTTGTCTAATAAAAATACCTAAACAGTTGAAACGGCGACGATGGTCCATTGTGTTAACAAGGAGACGAGGCGCCACTACTAACAATCTCAGTCCGATCTCTCGACTTCCCATTTTTTTTCCACCCCTCACATTGTAAATAATATGTGGAAAACACATTAATAAATATTATGTACTCACTTATCCTCGGACCTGTAGGCGAACTCCTCAGATAAATACATCGAAACGAATTGTTCTAATTCTCGATATGTTTTGGACAATTTTACGAATGTAGCTTGTTGAAAGTACAAGACAAGATGGAAGAACAATCCGACACGACTACACTGCTCGCCGGTCGACGAAGTACTGGACTCTTGGCACTGCTGCCGTCAATATGTCACACAGACACACACACACACACTAACAACTAACTACAGTGTGTTTACAATGTCGATACACTTCATAAATATCATTCACCATCAGCACATTCAATACAAATATATTTTTTAAACAAACATCCTTTCACGTGAAAAAAATATTGTATAAAATAAAAACACATTAATTTTAATTAATCACAAATTTAAAAATCAGTAGGTATTCTACGTAATTCAACCTATAACAAAAATCCCCTATAAAATGCTTTGATATATTTATCACAGCAATAAACTGATACTGATAACCTAAGTATGTAGTGTGAGAAAAAAAGTCTTGGCTCATAAAAAGTTTATCTGGGATGAATATTTTAATTTTAATATAATTTGCGCATGCTTAATAAATATTTATTTATTTATCATCCGGTGCAACACTGTCACTTGTGAAAATTTAAAAAAAATATGTGCCCAAAATATTATTTGTGCGTTTGGTGGCAAAACGTCATTATTGTGTTACAAAAACTTTGCACATATTGCGCGATATTGTTATGGTTTTGGGTCGAATTTATATGGTAATCAGAGAAATATTGAAATTTAAAATGCTTCTCTTCGAAAAACAACATTTTGCATAAGTGCATATTATTATATCATACTGCCACTATAACATTACGGGGGATCCCAAGTCCAAGTGATAATAATGCAGCACTCGTCATTACTATATATTCTAATAAAACTAACGTACTGTTAAAAAAATATTAATTTAATCGGTGAACCTGATAAATATTACCAGACCTAGGCTGAGACGATCCCAGAATCGGTTTTCAAATTAACTTTATATCATAAATATAAACATTAGATATCATAAGTCGTGTAAACCCGTGTATTGTTGCACTCTTCTCTCCTATTCGATAAAGGCATAAGTGTGTCTCCCTCACTCAACACAAATCTAATGACCACTGGGAGTGGTTGTGACAATATACTGGCCATTAAAACGCAATAATATTTAAAAAAAAGTAGTATTTGGTAAAAACTGAGCCTAGATGTATTTGAGTGTATGTTTGAGTCCATATGACATGTAGTAACAATGCATTTACCCATTTTACTGTGAAATATAACTAAGAAATGTTTACAGTATAATGTTTGCCAACTAACTGATGTTTTTGGCCACTTGATCCACTTGAACTAAACACCCATTTATCCACTCATGCGATATTTTATGTTTATATCTATGTTGAAATAAAATGATTATCTTTGAAATCCCAACTTTTCAGGATTCGACCACATTTTTAATTTCTATCATGCATATAAAATACTATAATGTAGGTATATCATGTATAATATTGTGTAAATATCAAAGAATCCTTGCTGTACTTCAATTCCAAATACAACTTCACGTAACAACTTATTTATTACTTGCATAATAAGATCATTATGAATGCAATCAAGCAATCTTGAAACTTAATATTAATAAATAACTCCAGCTGACAATGTTCATATAAAATGTATAGGAAAATATACGCGAGCACATTAGTAATGATAATGTGAAAGGTTATTATGGCTGTGAAGTTATAATGTAGTTTGTTTGTCTCTTTCGACATCAGTGTGAATGCGCATGCTGTATCTCTGTCTGTCTCATTATCCATGCTGCCCAATGAGATACAAGCCACGCCCTAACGATGCCATCTCTTCCATATACTTTTTTACCGCTATATACTGATGCGATCACGATCCGATATCGACAGACAAAACAAACTCAATCGCCGATTATGTAATGCGTAATCTTACAAAGATTATCACTCATCTCGTTCAATTATGGATGCGGAAGTGTATTTGCAATTAATAACACTAATTACGCTTATTTTTAATATATATAATACGATTAGTTCTAAAAAAAATAATATTAAATCTGCCCATCCATTCTGTCACATTCGACTTGTATGAATAAAAAAATTGTATGATAATTAATGTGTAAATATCAGAGAATTCAATCATGAATATTATTAGGTTGTTTTGTCAATATTCAGGAATTTAAATGAAATAATACAATTTAATACGTGTAACCCGTGCAGTGTCCAATGTTCCAAGACATTTCACTGAACCCAATAAGACAAGCTCTGATTATAATTTAGGATCTTTTTTTACATAATATGTCTTGCTACAAAATTATTTTCAAATAAAAATATAATCACATGCTTTTTTCACTAAGTAGTTCAATGATTAAAAATGCCCTTTCATTAATATAGAAAAAATATATTTAAAATAATTCTACACTTAGTGAATTATTTGTGGAAGTTTGATAGTATTTTAATGAATTTTCGCTGTATTTGATGATTTATTGAGGAGAAATCACTCGATTGATAAAGTATTTCGGTGTAACCAATTACGACCATTGTTAAATCAGCTCACCAGTGAGCATGTTCACAATTTGATATTTGCTCCACATACCTAAGAAACAAAGAATATGTGATATGTGCTTTGACCAGGTATACTTGGTATCGATTGTTGAAAACTTTAATGCACACGTATTTTGTCTATTATTTTAAGTCACTCTTCATACATTCTCCTTCACCATAGACAACTTATTTTAATATTATTGTTTAGCACGTGGATTTCCGCTAACCCACATGAAGAAGTCATACTCGAAGATCAGATGGTGTGACGAAGAACACTGACCAAAATAATGAAGGTGGACACGTGTCTTTCTATGCTTCAACAATTTGCCACGTGTCAAGAATATCCTCTTTGACCACGTGTTAAAGATCCATTATGTCTGACATGACATTTTCCGAAACAGATGATGCTGCATTTTACAGTAAAATTTGAAGGTACAAATTATGCCGATTCAGGTATTGATAATAAAATAAATATAATTCAGCAATCAATCAAAAAATATCACAGATAATTGATATGCTTGTATTATTGTAGTTATAAGATAAATATTCATCTAAAAATAAATAGATATCATTATTTATAAACAACTAAAATAAAATAAATAGAAGGACTTGATACAAATATCCCATTTATTTACTATTTTAATTTTAGCTTTGCCAGCAAACTAAAAGTGTCATTTCTATTGTCATGTGGAAAAATAAAAAATAAATATATATTGCTAAACCGTCTACTATGGGGTAACTTAGATAATGAAATGTGACGTAAATTAAGACCTTTGGGTTATAATTATTTTTTTGTTATTGTTATTTTGCTACTTTCTATTTTAGTCCAAAGTCCAGAGGCTCCAGACGGATGGACGGAATGTATGAACAATAAACAAATCCATTGTGCAATAGTCTAAGGTCCGATCAAATAATGGGATAAGTCACGAGTAATGCGAACAATGGCTGTGTTTTCAGGTAAGAATATTTGTGGGCAACCGAACAAATGTGACATGATATTTGATTTTTTCATTCATGACGGATGCAAATATAATTTTACTATTCTAATCCTTGGTAAGCTTGAATTGACATTGCGCAAACCTCTCGAATCGTTTATATTACAAACAATACACACTCGTGAGCAAAAAATGACAGGAAGAGCTCTTTGGGTCACTTCAATGTTTGTCTCTTATATTCAAAAGCAAACTTGCTATTGTTTACGAACTCTCTTTCAAAAACCGTCCACCGAGAATCGTCCACCTAATTCCAGGAAATATTCTCAAAGTTGATTTTTGACCCAGTCCCAGACACACTGGGCACATTTTCAATTTTAATTGTAATAATGAGTTAAAGGGTGCAAAAATTTAAAAACGGTTGGAACCTAATAAAAAAAAATCTTATAAGCAAACCTAGTCAAAATGTGTGTAATGAAGTGCTTTGACGTATTCGAATTCTGTAACGATTTATTTTATAATATTGCTTTATTTTACTTCACAACACTTTATATTATATAAACAATAAAGTTAAATGCAAATTATAAAAATTGAAATTTTATTTTATTAATAATATTATATTATAAGATTGTTGTGTCCGAAAATTCAATTAGAATAATACATTTTACCGAATAAGAAACCAATATGTGTAAAAAAAAGTTGCGCAGTGCTCTACCATTTTGGGCCATTGAAAAGCTGTTTTTTCACCCGGTTGATAATAATAAATATGTACTTTGTAATGTTATTAAAAAGTGAATATATTAGTAATTTAAAATAACAAATGTGTGGTCTTGTGCATAGTGTTTTTTTTAAATATATATCTTAATATTCTTTGACGTCAAAATAAGTTTATATTAGTCCAAAACTTTTAAACAAAAAAGCTCTTTTACAATATGTGAAACTGCATTCCTCTAGTTATTGAAATTGCCAAAAAAACTCATTTTAGACTGTATTTACACATTTAAATGGAATCAATCAGTTTTGTAGACAAGTGTTATTTAATAAATGAATTATATTTATTTTGTTATTGTTAAAATAGTAATTATTTAACCCATTTGTGAGGAAATAGTGGTGTCACAAAATAATAATAAAGTCGCATGCATCCGCCGCCATACACTTCTTCCGTTGTCACATATTTATTGTACAACAACAGCTTGAAGATCAAACTGTGTGACTTATTAATAATATTTAATAACTATTACGAAAGTGGACTTTGGTATTATCCAGAAATAAAAGACAAACAAATTTCCACAGCGCATGAGAAAGTTGGCAAATAAAAAAATGTATACCCCTTATGAACAATTGCACAATTCTTATGAAATATGTGATGCAATTAAGAGTTTCACAATAGAAGAGGACACTAGTATTTTCTTGTAAAAAAATATTATTAATATTCATTCATGAGCAAGATACTTGTGGAAGATGTTCCGGCGAAATAAAAAAAAAACAATGACCAACACAAAGGCTGTTTGCTCCTTTTGTATTTGAGTGGGTTTTTCATAGCTAGTTTGCAAATAAAGTATCCTGAATTATTTGTAAACTGAGTGGAGTATACTAGTTCAAATGTTTGCCGTAGGAAGTGACAAGACAGACTTTTGTCCTCTACAAATATATCATACAATATTGTTATTATACCTGCTTCATCATTGTGACATCTTATTCGATTCGTTAATATAACAATGCGACACCAATTTATAATTATTTCCTCGAGAAACCGCACATTTAGCCAAAACCGCGTGTGTTTTAAAACAAGAATTTCAGTATTTTTTATACACTTTGCGGTTTTGATCGGACGAAGAATTTTGTTAAAACAATGTAAGAAATAAACACACCAACTGGTGTCAGTATTAGAGCCTCGATAATCCGAAGCACTGACAAACCAAATACCTCTCTCATCGAGACTAATAAAAAATAATTGAAAATATGTGCTTTGGCGAGTAGTTTTAGTGTATCTAGTTTTAGTAAAATAGACAATGCTTTATCCTTTAAATAATTTATACATTTTAAAAGGAACTCCAATATCGACGTTATTTCTTTATTAGGTCAGATCAGAGCGATACCACCATTAGCATCCATATCTAGATAGCGGACCAAGTAGACGAGTCTGAGTGAGACAAAGTATGTCTACACTTTTCTCTATAGACGCGATAATTATCATTCTATAATAATTTATTTTAATAAAAGTTGATTCCCAGTTATTTTAAATATTACTAATATATAAAATTATCATCAAAATATAATATGAAATTTTAACCTTTGCTCTACAATTATAATAAACTAAGAGTAGAAAATATTTTGCATATTACTGTTTATTTTGAATAAGTTATAGCAGGAGTGAAATACAAGGGAATCTCTATTATATTATATACGTATTTAATAGATATCACCGATATATTAGCAGGCCATACAACTGGACGTATAAATATCAAGATGGCGGACCATGTAGACGAGTCTAAGTGAGACAACACTAGTTTAAACGAGCTAAATATCAGTTTGTTTGAATTCTCGACACAGGTATTCATTGATGGTATTTAAACACTTTGATTGCAGTGTTGTATCAAACTCATCTGCTTGGTCGGCCATCTTGATATTTATACATGCACTTGTATGACCTTTTATAAAATGAGTAAGGATAAAGCATTTTCTATTTTGCCAAAGCACTAATTTTGAATATATTTTGTTGTTGTATTTTTTTAAATTCCTCTCAAAAATATTTACATACTATAATTTCAAAGCATCGTTCAACTAAACAGGATATAAATTTTAGTTATTCGGAATATCGAGGCTCTACCATATTAGTATGTATGTACATATATTCAAATATAACGGGTATTTAGAGGATGTTACCTTGTGTTTTTAAAGTGTTCACTAATTACATACACAATTAGTATAATAATACTGTCCGACATATCCGAATCGAACTAAATATCAATCTGGTTTTAATAAACGATATATTTTCAGTAGCAAACTTGTTAAAATGCAAAAGGTCGTTGAACCGAATGACGTAATTGTCTTAACGACTTGAAAACCAACACGTATGTTTGTGTTCAATTAGTAGTTGTCGTTAATTATACTTTGGCATTGTTGTAATGAGTCACTTTAATAAGAATATGAAAATTATAAAATAAAACGCTTTCTACGTGAAACGAAAGACAATAGAGATTGACTTTGTATCCCAGTGTAATGCAATATTAATCATTGAATTGCCTCACTTGAGTCATCCGAGAACATTGTTATGATATTTATATTTTATTCATTGTATGAATAAACCGGTGACGAATGATATGTTAAATTTTCATTATTGATTCATCAGGTGGGATTAATCATATTAAATAATATGTATCATTTTGGTGACAGATCAGTGAACAATAATATGTAAGTTAAATTATATTAAAAAACTACCAAATTATATATTGTTCCAAGTTAAAAATACTTTTCTAGAAATAATATTTTTATTTTTTAAATCAATATTTTACATCATTACAATGGCTTTCGCCTTAGTCGTGGAAGTTTGAGAGTGTATTAGTGTATGTATGTAGGTATAAACACGCACACACTCAAGCAGTGTCCAAAGTCAAGGATAATTGCTGATAATTATAGAGCACTGCACGGCTAACATTTTTATTACACATATTGCTTAATTATTTGGTATTAATCTATTTGAATTTTATGATACCAAAAGAACGATCTTAAAACGTGATAATATTAATAAAATACAATAAATATTTTTGAAATTTGCATTCAACTTTATGGTTTTTCCCGTGAATACAAAAAGAATGATAAGTGTAGATATATATCATATAAAGTTTTGTGTAGTCAAATAATAAAGCAATATTATAAAGGAAATCGTTACAGAATTTGAATACGTCAAAGCACTTCAATACACCCATTTTGACTAGGTTTGCTTATAAGAAATATTATTAATACGTTTATGATAAGTGTATATGTATATCATATCATGTTTTATCTAAATTGCAAAGTGTTGAATTAAAATAATATTATAAAAGAAATCGTTGCAGAGCTCGAATATGTCAAAGCACTTCATTACACCCACTTGGTTTGGTTATTTTATAATATTTAATAATCAAATAATACTTTATGATAGACATACTAATTGGATTGAGTTATTTTTAAATAAATAGTAGGATGTATAATATCGCGAAAAATTTAAACTGACGGGATACTAACCCCTAATCTATTATATTATCGACTGAAAAAATAAAAAAATCCTACTGAAGTAATGAAATGATGAACCACCCTATTCCTAGATGTTGTTATTTCCATAAAATAAATCATAACATGGCAGTCAACGGTCATGCTCGATTTCATTTGAAAAAACATTCATATTCAAAACAAACGGGAGCGGTGTCAGATAAAAACGACCAGTTTGCGTACATCTACATAAATAAAATTAATATTGAAAAAAAAATAAAAACAACAACAATTAAAGCATATTATATTTTTCGCCAACGAGTACCACTTGCGTTCGTATTGCTCTTGATAACAATGTACCAAAATGCGGTGATCCAAGATAAAAAAAATAAAAACATTCGGCATGGCAACTCGCGGTGTTTGTCACATTTATTATAATTAACGTATTATTCGCGTACAATAATAAATCAACATTTAGCTTTCGTTCAATTAACCCCTGAACTCTTGCATTTAATACTGAAAAACATATATTTTGAACAACACCTAAACAGGTTTCGACAAATTGCCAAATAATGAACATCTCTGTTAATTAGTAAGCATCTGATTTATGTATGAGTGGAACGAGTTGTAGGTGAATATTTGTGGTCGTGATGGAAATTTACTTATACAAGATGCTAATTAGGCCAGTACTAACCTACGGTGCAGAAACATGGGTTATTACCAAAACTGAAGAGGATAGGCTACTTAGGTTCGAGCGGAAGATTCTTAGGAGGATCTTGGGTCCTGTTCAGGAGGCACCGGGACTATTTAGAATTAGACGGAACGATGAGATTTACTCATTATATAAGAGCGTGAACGTAGTGCAGTTTATTAGGGCTTTAACATTAGGTTGGGTTAAAGAGCAGGAGGGATAGTATCGGAAATACTATCCAGCAAGCCTGTGGGTAAGAGAAGGCAGGGTAGACCTAGGCTAAGGTGGGCGGACGAGTTCTATAAGGTAGTTAGGAGTTTAGGAATTAATAACTGGACGGGAAGCCTTGGGTCATCACTGAACTGGAGTGCTTATGATGATGATGATGGAAATTTTCAGACAAATAATACTCACGTTGGTATGTCTGAAGCTGAAGAATAGTGTAGCTGGTGCAATGATGGAGTGTGATAGTCCATGTTCGGAGGGTACAGTGGAGTGAGACAGGGAGATGTCGGCGGACTTGGCCAATTATGACGTCCAGCAGGTGCTGATGATGATGTGGCAGTGTCTTGTTGTGTTGTGTGTCCGCCCTCAGCGCCGCCCCCTTGCTCGGGAGATACGCCTCCTCCATCACCTCCCCCGCCCACTGCATCTCCTTCATCCACAGTCACCCGCCCATAGCTGTATTCCTCACCTGAAAATATACCAACGCACCCTTATTATACGTGCTTCAAATATACAATTGCTTATAGGATGAGTTAAATTTATTATAGTACCCATTATAAGATATCGCATGAGTGCGTGAAATGCGTGTTTAGTTCAAGTGGATCAAGTGGCCAAAAACATGAATTTACCTGGCAAACATTATACTGTAAACATCTCTCTTCATATATTCAGTTATATTTCATAGTAAAATGGGTAAATGCATTGTTACTACATGTCATATGGACTCAAACATACACTCAAATACATCTAGGCTCAGTTTTTACCAAAGGCTACTTCTTTAAGATGTTTAAAATATTATTGCGTTTTAATCGTCAAAATATTGTCACAGTCACTCTCAGTGGTCACTAGAAATGTGTTGAGTGAGGGAGACACACTTATGCCTTTATCGAATAGGAGAGAAGAGTGCAATTTTAGTGTCAATTTACACGAATTATTTATAGGCAATGCGATAACTAATGTTTATATATATGGTAGTACCACAATTAGCCATTATTGGTCACACCGCAATATTATAATTATATAATCACTGTTCATTGGCAACTACCACTTTCTACAAATAAAATAAAAATAACTAAGAGTTGAAAATTATTATGTCATTTAAATACATAATACATTTTTATTTCAAATTCACCTTTTATCATTTCGAATTAAACCTTTTTTTATTTCAATTTCACCAAACGAAGACTTCGGATGGAATACTTTATCTGAATGTAAATAATTTCATCAATAAAGAAACCAAATTCTACTTCGTCTTATGTTGAAGTGTGCACAATCTTATTAAATTGTTATATTATTTTTAAAGTTAAATACTATTTTAATCATCCTTTGGGACTACAAATAATTAATAAAAAGATAAATAGAGGGATTACACTTTTTTTCTTTGTTCCACCAAATGTCATTCAATTATTTTTTAATGGTTCTGAATCAAGTTTTCAATGGTACAGATTCATAAAAAAAAACAAGATAAACAATTAGTTTAAATACATAGGTATGTATAATAAATAATTGTGTACAACTGGGTGTATAAATATTAAGATGGCGGATCAAGTAGACGAGTCTGAGTGACACAATTGTTGTCTCTGTTAAACTTAACTGAATAGGGAAATTTGTAAATTTAAAATGTGATGGGTAATTTGTAACATATATTTTAAAAGAGGATAAAAAACATACAAATAGGTAATTATTATTAATCGATCAAAATGCACTTTTTGTCATTCCAAATTATTGTTTTAAAAATATTTATCCCACCGAGTAGAGGACGAATGTTCAATCGAGAAAATAACGTTTAATTATAAAAAAATATGAAGACAATTGTAAACAAAAACCGCGACCTGTGAAAAATAATTTGATAGGACGGCGACCTGCATTAATAACTTTGATGATTATATCAATCAATTATTAAAATTAATTTTTAAATAATAATTAGGATGCAATGAGATGTAATTATGAATACAAGAACCTGTGACCTTAACTGATTAAAATGTCGTCGTCACTTCATTATCAAACCAACACAATAATGTCGCGTGCCGCATACAAGTTTATCTCCTTTATCTCCCATTCACGTTTACGTTGTACAGATAATTCTACACTACGTACTAACTTTCAATTTGATTAAATATCAAACTACACACTCAACTAATCTGCATCAATCAAAGAGACTGTGACAATAGTATATAAAGTATTAAACCGCATAAACTTTATTGTAAGAAGAATACATTTCCCCCGTTTTCCTCGTGTTTCGTTAAGCGAAAAACTTGCTTTTAAAATAACAATATTTGCGGTTGAGACATTGAAGTGTATTTAAGAATAACTAACCGCTGACAAAAAGTATTTAATCTGCGTCACAAGTTGGCAAATTAAACACACGGATTACGTTATACAAAAACAAAAATGTTATTTATTATTTATCAGCGCTGATTGATTATTTGACCGGTCAAGTAAAATGTTATCGAAAAATTGCATTTCATATACTCGAAAATTGCGCGACGGTACTTCTTGGTACCATAATATGTTTTTTTTGAAAAGGTGAAAAAAAATAATGATTTAACAGGTCTATGATAATGTAGGGAGGATTTACGACCGTGGTGTCATATTTGGCCATCTAATAAACAACCCCTGTCATCTCTTGTTGGGTTTCAATACTGCTAAACATCGGACTTGGGTTCAACCGAGCAAATAGCGACAAAAAATAAATGCGCCATTATTGAGAAAAACCTAGAATTCCTTCACAGTGCTGCAATATGTGTTTTAAAAAGCATTATAGTAAAATGTTTGTGACGTTAAACGCTCTCTTAAACGCATTTGAAAATGTTATCGTTCCACATACAAACACTATTGTAATAATTTTAAATATGTACACAAAACAATTATTTAGTATTGGTGGTAAATACACTGGAAATAGAATAACTGTATGCATGTACATACATTTATTTAAAATACTCGTGTATTCTAACAACACAGCCTGTTTATAAAATAAAACTCGTCACAAATATTTTTACAAAAATAAATTAATACAAAAAAGAGTTCGAATTTAACTATTTAAAAAATGATGCCTTTTATTTTATTATGTAGGTTTTTTACTAGATACAATCAGGGGAAATCGGAGTAAGCCTGAATCAAAATGATAGATTTTATTAAGTAGTGTCTACATAATTTAAAAATATTAATTAAAAACATTTAAAGTGAACATGCTACATTGTGGGTATTATTACAAACACACACACTATCCCTGTACATATATTAAAAGTTATAAATGTAGTAGTGTTCACATACGTCGTTATATATAAATGTGTTAGTGGTGATAAGAAGTTTAGTGATAAGAGCGGAGGTCGGAGGCCGTCCAACAAGGCACAATACACTTAAATATTATTTTATATTAATATATATTTATTATATATTGCATTTAAAGAAAAGTAAATTGTTTGCTGACCTTTGAGCGTTCTACTATAACTACAGTCTTAAGGGAGCATGCTCTTTTTATAAAATAATCATTAACAAGTAACTAACGCTAAACTACTAACCAGATCTTAACTGTATATATTTATTTATTTATTTATTTATTTACAAATACGTCACACAATACAGTGTGCTTTTATCTGCAATTATTATTGCAGTGGACGAGATAACTGCTAGTAAAAGCACGCGGTCGTTCCTATCACAAAATTCATTCATACAAACTCTTCAATAACCCTTCTCATTTAAAAATATTCTTTTTATCAATGGCGACATTAGGTCTACTGTCTTATCTTAGAGTCTCACAATAAATTAGTTTGCTTCCGAGACTGTATGGGAAAGTGGAGATAAGACTGATGTATATTTTTTTCAACCCCCGAACACCCTTATCTAATTGTGATGAATATTACATAAATATATATGGTGTGATAATGTGGACCGGACATATATCATTCTTCACCCTCATCTCAACATAAATACTTATTATTTAAAAGTTTCATAGTGTAAGAATTAGTTGGTATGACTTAATGTAGAATATTTTTAAATGATTTGATAAAAATGCAAGGTGAATGAGTCTAAAAATTGCCGAAACGGCACGAGAAAATTTAATGAATTGGAATTAAGCTTATCAAAAATCCATGGGCTATTAATACATAAACGTATCTACAATTTTACAGTTTGATAGTTGTCTTTCAGTTGCCATTGTAATATATTATTAAATCTAAATGCTTTAGTATAAAAATATATGTAGGTTTTGATTTAATTTAAAAAAGGGATTTTTCGTATTCACGTCTTTATATTGATCAGGATTACGATGGATTAAATAAAATATCCCTGTGAGTGTTTTTTTTATTTACTGTTAATATTATACGAGTGAAAATCAAGAAACCTAAAATTGACATATTATATGAATAAAATATGATAAATAGGTTTATTCATTTGAGTAGGCCATTATCAAAGACGACTTAAGAACATTTTTTTCGTAGTTTTTATTGATAATTCTTATTATTTAGAAAGATTCCTACCTATATGTACATTAATATCGTAAAAAAATTGCTGAAACCTATTTAAAATTTGAGTTGAATATTATAACCTTATTATGAAAATCGACTCTTTTGTTCGTAATGTTAGTATTAAACTGAAAAACAATTTTAGTGGTTAAGAGTCATATTTGATACTATAATTAATTTTGTCGTATAATCATTAAAAAAATTGTTTGAGATCATTTGGCGGAAAAACAGCAGAAATTTAGAAATTGTCCAAAATTTTCAAATGATTTAATTGCGTAGATATGTTATTGGTTACATCAATTTTATTAATGAAAAAAATACACATACGCTTAAAACCGCAGATGAAAAGACATCTTACAATAAAATCCTATTTATCATAATGTTTCTCTTTTAAAAATTTGAATCTTGTGATTACTACTGTTTTTGAAAACAATCTTGGGAGAGAATGAGAAAAAAATAGGTAAGTCTCGGTTCATTAACAAACCGTAGCTCGACGAATTAGTTTAAGAAATCACACACATATTTTGGAATATTAAAAAAAAAATAAAAAGCCCATCGAATCGGACAGTGAATTCTCCCAAGAGAAAGGGTTGCGGTTAATCCCAGACCCCTTAGTGGCGCTTGGATACGATTTGTAATCCCTGAAATATGTTTTTTACACAACTCATTTGACGCATATTAACGCCAGCGCATATTGGAAATCAAACAACGTCAATACAAAGCAGTTCCCACAGGACTACGAGTAACACATGTCGGGACTGGGACTAGCCACAGACCACCATCGGATTCATGTTGACATTAGCCCATTGTTAACTAATCAACCACCAATAATCAGATTTGAACAATACGTAATCAGTTCGGACACATGTTTGCAAATCCGAATTTAGATAAACAAACAACGATGGCGATAATCACTTTAGGTAGAAATGGGTAACCACCTTTCTGGGAATGCAAAATGTAATAAGTACACAAAGTCTGGCTTCATCGATGATCTTAAATCAATAATAATATTAGAATGAAACAATCGGATAATCTGTTTATTCAAAGACCACACACGACGACACCGTAAATGTGTACTTTATATGAAACTAAAGAACTTGTTTACACTCAGAGTTGCATATTATTTCGACTACAGGCTTCAAACAATACATCCATTCAGACATTTGTTCTTCCTACATTGAAATTAGAATCGAAACAGCATGAAAAGAATCTTATATGACAAATTCAACAACAAAAAATAATACCAATCCATCTCGCTGTGCAGTATGAAATCAATTAAAATATTCAATAATATTAATCAAAATTCTTCAGACTTAAACAGACAGACAGAAAATAATATTAATATTCCGTTAAACCAAATATAGCTCATATCCAAACCTAGTCCAAGTAGGTGTTATGAAGTGCTTTGACATATTCGAGCTCTGCAACGATTGCCTTTATAATATTTCTTTATTGTTTGATTATTATATTATTTTCGCTCTCTGATATTTACACAAAACATTATACATCTACAATTATCATGCATCAGTTATTATATTCATAAATTTTATTTAATTAATATAATTGTGTTTCGTCCCATAATTCAAATAGAATAATTCATTTTACTGAATAATAAAGCAATATAATAAAAATGTAAGATACGCAGTGCTCCATTTGTGAGCAATTTTGTATGGGTTGTCCATCTTAATATGTCATATATATGATATCAAATTATAAGCTTAAATCGATTTCAGCGATACATAAGAACAAATTGATTTTTATTATTTTTACATTGATGAGTCGCACGTTTATTTTTTGATGAAATAACATACATAAATATAGATGTATGTATATTAATTTAAAAATTTACCCATCACATACGACTAGTACTTTTACCAAATATTGAAAGCCATTTTACCGTAATTTAAGATCGAATAATAAATTAGTACATGTACGTATATAGTCGACGAGGAATATTGTGAAGCGAAGCGGAACTTGGCGATAGCACAAAAAGAGAGGTCTCACAGGTCAAATATATAATTTATAAAATGACATCGTTAAACAAGAACCTTAATATCGCATATACAATATTAATAAATCATCTATTTGTTATGTTGAACAGAATGTCGACACCGCCGGAGAAGTTCATACAATTGATGGAGCTTTTGAATTATAAATTGGCAGTAAAACTGTCGACATTTCTGTATATCAGTACAAACACTACAATGTGTCAACTGACCAACCAAATATTTGATAAAGCATGTATAATATTTACTAGTATTCTATTATCTCTTCTTGGCTTGGTCAGTTGTCTGCTACTATCAGACGCCAAATTAATTCGTGTTTGATCTACATTGAACAATAGAAAATAATTTATTCGTCGTTGTTGATAATTCAATTGAATTATTTAATTATCAATATGAAACTCTCTAACTAAAAACACTTTACGAACACAATTTTTATATTGCTTTGGCTTATGCTATTATAACTGAGGAATAATATTTACCTAATGTTGAAATAAAAAATGTCAGAATCGAGATAAGACTGTTGCGATGTGGATTATTTTGATGTTGTAATTGAGATCAAGAAAAATCTTGATTCATAAAAATTGATTACTGATTATAACATTCATTTCCATTTTGACAAATTTCACAGGAGACTCAAAAAAAGCGATTCAATTTGAAAGAAGCAGACTAAATAAAATTTCTCAACATTTATTACCTACAGAAATACGAATTATGATATATGCTAAATAAAATTTAAAAAAAAACTGAAATTATATACTAAACTATTTCTAACATTCCGTATTATATTTGGCATTTAAATCTAAAATCAAATATACAGACTTTTACGCAGTCTGCGAATAAAGCCGATGACATGTTCAACTTAACATAGTAATAAGAAGAAAATTGTGGAATTTTTATATAAAAAATATTAGAAAGACTATTTTAATAATCAGGGTTTTAAGCGTGTATGTATGAAATTGAAAAATATGTAAATATTTACTTGTTTAAATAGATTTTGTATAGATCAGTGTTAATATTAATAATGTTATTCCCCGGTAGTTTCGAAACGATTTATTTAATGGGTACAATAACTGTGTTTCGTAATAAGAGACGGGTGTCCAAGACCATTCCGTTATCTTAATGTTATGTATTTTTTGTTATGGCATAAAGTTTGTTTGACATGAACAGCCTCAAATCAGTCGTCGGCCAATTGACTTGATACTCCATTGGGAATGGGCGGTGACATGCTGTGACACGTGCTATGACTATGACACGGGTTCACATGCCAGCATATGACTATTTTTTACAAACAATATAATATATACTTATAACTGTAATAAATTAGTGAAAATTCACATACAACAAGACGTTTGATTTGCCCTTCAAGCTCAATTGATTCATATTCGCTGCATGGCGAAGAAAAAATCTCTGTACATAAAAATCAATTATTATTTTCATATACATTTTGTATAACATTATTGGGTATTTTTGCAATCAATTAATATATCCAGAAAATATGGAAATATTGTAGATAATTATAAGTAATCTAAAGTGACCGAATTTAAAATCCAGAACGTCGTAGCTCGTAGTAATTCGTCGTAGCACGTGGTATATTCATAGCTAAGACAAACTATGCTACTGTTATATAGGTTAAAAACTAAGAAAATCATATTTTTTGCTTACATTTTAAATTCCAAAAGCAATCAAGGCAATAAAGATGAAATAAGTTAATTATAAAATATATGTATATTATAATTTAGTCAGTAAATTTTTTATTGAATTCGAATTAAGTCAAGAATACCATCAATATATTAGTAAGCCATAGAGCTGAAGCAACACTAATTGTCTTACTCAGACTCGTCCATTTGGTCCGCCATCTTGATATGGTTGTATCGCTTTGATCTGAACTAGTGAAGAAATTAAATTGATATTTGAATTCCTTCCTAAAATGTGTAAATTAATTCAAAGATTAAGCATTTTTTATTTTACTAAAACTACTCGCCAAAGCACATATTTTCAATATAAGATATCGATAAATGACACTTTTCAAAAATGTATTGAAAATTAAAAACATTTCAAGTCAAACGCTTTTATAATTATACTAGGGTACCTAATTTTAATTGAAATTTTCAATTTGCTGGTGTTTTTTGATGTTCTGCTTTGTTTTTAATAGGACGATAATAAGTTGTTTATTTTCATTCAGAAGATGTTTGAATTTTACAAAGTAAATTATAAATAAAATAATTTAATACGGTTTTCATATGATGACAACACTCATCACAATATTAATTAAGAAGCGAGTCTCCCGATAAATACTATTTTTTGAGAATTGTCATTTATTATGCATTATTAAATATCTCTAATATTATTTTGAAATTAATTTAACGTTATTATTATTAAAATACCCTTTCCAAATTTGATAGATATGTATTAATTGTAGTAAAATAATTATATAAAATATTATTCTTCCACCTGGTAACACTAATGGTTGAGAGATACGTACAGATAAAATACACACACGCCAAGTAATTATAGATATTATTTAAGGAGAAACGATTTCTTAACAGTATTTATATATAATTAATTCAACTTTTAAACTCTATTACTAATAATAGTTAGCAACACAATTTCTTACTAGAGTAGAATATTTTCTGCGGGCGAGTTTTATGTTATAATTCAGCATTCAGGCTGTAAAGAGTCGAGCGTCGGTCGTTATAAATAATAAAAAAAAGTGCGTCGGCGCAATTATTTCCGATCATTATAACATTATACATGGCCTTTACACACACTAATAATAAATATACAAGTATACATATAAGGTTTATTTTGGTATGTGTTGGTTTATTATTATTTTGTAGTGGTGCACTTCTAGGCGGAGCGTGTCAACATGGCCGACCACATGAAGTTTACTGATAACAAGTTCTGACTCTGCATACTCTACTCTACAAGCTAACTAACATTATAATAACATCTAATAACAGTCATATTATTGGACTTATTAAATTACCTCTCAAAATAGGTCCATTATCTTGCGAAAGGGTATATAATAATAATGACGTTGCTCGATCAAATGTCGTCCGAACATAAGATATCGCATGAGTGGCTAAATGCGTGTTTAATTCAAGTGGATCAAGTGGCCAAAAATATGAGTTATCTGGCAAACATTATACTGTAAACATCTCTCTTCATATCTTCAGTTATATTTCACAGTAAAATGGATAAATGCATTGTTACTACGTGTCATATGGACTCAAACATACACTCAAATACATCTAGGCTCAGTTTTTACCAAAGACTACTTCTTTAACATGTTTAATACATTATTGCGTTTTAATCGCCAAAGTATTGTCCCAACCACTCTCAGGGCTCACTATAAATGTGTTGAGTGAGGGAGACACACTTATGCCTTTATCGAATAGGAGAGAAGAGTGCAACAATACATTAATTTTTTATATGCACTGCGAAACCTAATGTTTATATATATGGTCCGAATAAAATAATATTAGTCTAGAACACATATTCATAAGAATACATTATCACAAAGTAATATTTATTCATATTAGTTTCGGACTTTTGTTCATAGAGTTTATAATTATTTGTTCCACATTGTATTATTTTTATTGCAATCTAATAAGCTACATTGAAAATATTTTTATAGTTTTAGATATTTTATAAGTGAACTTATACCTATAAAAAAATGTAAAAAATAAAATATAAAAATGAATGTTTTGAATTATATTTGCCCTTCACTAAGACAACAAATGACCTTTTCCTTTATTTACAGGTCACGTGAACGAAAATTTCATTAAAACTGTAGATTCGCCTAATATTAATAAAACACAAAACAATGATAAAAACGTAGAACAAAATTGAAGTTTATTTTAGAGTAGATTTAGGTTTGTAAAAAAATATATTAGGTTGATAGATAGATTCACGTGGTAGGTTATGTTAATAAATTGGGGGATTCAAAACGTGCGTTATATGTATTTTTATATTTTGGTATACATATTTTTATATTAGTGTATACCCGAGGTTTTTTTATTAGTTACAAGAAGTATTCAATCGACCAGGTTTTTAATATTTTTAAAAAAAATTTGGTTTTTCTAAGCTCGATGTAAGGAAGTAATATAGTGTCGGTAGTGCAATATAATAATGTATGGTGTTTGCATATAAAGGAGCTCTGCAAGGCTGTAATAATGAATAAGTTCATATTTAATATGGAGCCATTGTTCTAGCAGTCACCGGGTCTAGAACCTATAACCATTGTTCACTTCCTGCAATTGCAATAATATTATTTTTACAGCTGACACCACCAAGCCACAATACTAGCTTGCTGCCTGCTCTGCCACGCTCTACACTATTATACGACAAATATCATTTATTTTATTTAAAAATAATCCAAAAATGACACGATATGAACCATAATAAATTTTTAAAAAACACACTATTTTGAATAATTCCCCAAAAGCTTGTTTAAAGCTTTATACCCTACCAAAAATCAGTCACTGTAAAAAAAGATTTTGTTACTGTACTTTTTATATGAAAACTTCTGTGGTTAAAATATTATAACTTAATTTGTCCCCTTCTTCCACGAGAATTTAACTATAAAGACTTTTAAAAAACAAAACCTAGTTTATTGACTAGTTTAGGGCGATAGTTATTGTTAGTTTTTTTCTTTTTGGATTAAGAGTTTCCTATATTATGCATACATATTTTCAATGGGAAAATAACTTAAAAGAAGACATTTTGATTAATGTTAGGTTAGGTTACTACATTTTTTTTTATTTATCTAATATATATATATATATATATATATATATATATATATATAAGTGGTATATATATATATATATATATATATATATATATATATATATATATATACCGCATTAGGTTTTTCCTGTGATGGCAAGGTGATGATGGTTCATGCTTTACTATTATATTTACATTTAATATACATTTAATGTAAATATAATAGTAAATATAATAGTAGAATACATTTGTTTATTTTATAGGTATAGAATATTTGTAGCTATTAATCCAATGTATTGGATAAAAAATAAACACTATTAATTTTATTAGAAATAATACTGCATAGTTTTATAACAAACACTTGACTTTACGGCCATTGACTTCAGGAATTGAGGAACGTAAACTGCAAAAATATGTCATAAACACATACCAATCAGTATAAAGCATATATGGTTTTATTTTAAATATTATTTCTCACTATTATGAAGGCGTATTGAGTCATCGTTCGATCCGTTTATTCGGCTCAGATTGTTTAATGTTTTAAATTGGGTGTTTTGTTTTAAATTCAAAGTACAAAGGACCCGTCCGAAGGTCTCACAGAATATAACAAGGCACTTTATTGATTCGACGTCATGTGTTTGCATTAATTTTAGTGTGTATCGAATTTCAAGATCAATTAATCTCACTGTGGGAATTTCGATATTTTAATAGTATATTTGAAGATATTTTATCAATACCTTATACTTGCAAATCTACCATTTTTTTCTACTACTCAGGTTTAGTTCATCGTTTCAAAATACCGAACCGAACCTAAAGCCCTTCTTTACATCCGCTATTAAATTGACAAATCACATTTAAAATCCTATTGATAAGTGTGATTACTACCTGAATCAGTGCCGTATAATAACAGTAAGCCAAGAACCTTTATTCAGCGTAGTGTAATAGTCATTTAAGTATGTTTTATAGATATAATTGTTGAACGTGTGTGTATGTTATATGTACAGACAGTTCTTTCAACCATCAGTGTTACCAGATGGAAGAATAATTTTTTATTACAATTAATACATATCTAAAATCTCAAAACGAGTATGATAATATCAAAAAAACAAATTGAAAATTTAAATTAAAATTACCCTAGTAAATTATATAATAGCAAATTTTAAGTCAATCCATAAATTCTGTTTAAAACCACGATTCTTTAACAAAAAACATACAGGTTGTACTTGAATTAACTGAGAATATTTTAGGGGGTTGTAGGGTATCGCAAAAATATATGAAAACATATATTAATTAAAAATATTAATAGTGCATTTAGAATCAAGTTTCAGTCACCATCATGGAATCAGCTGTTTCTATAAAGTACTCAGTAGTGGCTGTCGCTTGTGTATTGTGTCTCTTAAATACATTATGAATTAATCAATATATATATATATATATATATATATATATATATATATATATATATATATATATATATATATATATATTATATATATATATTTATTTTAATTAATAAAAAGATATATTTTAAATATTTTTTTGGGTTATATGTGTAATACTCTACCATCCCTTAAAATATTCTCAATCAATTCATGTACACCCTGTATAAAATGAAAATTATAAACAAAACGCCAAAACCTAACAATATTTTATTAAAAAAAATATATATTTTACGCCCCGAGGAGCTTTTTTTCACCGACTTAGTCATCAGTATTTACCTTACAATACAGGGAATCAGAGTAAATCTGGATCAAGACGATCGATCGGGATTTTATTAATATTATTCCCGATCTCTCAGTCTTAATAACCGATCGAATCAATAAAAAAAATGACTAGAGCGGGATTTGAACAATGACCATATATTTGTAGACACGCGTCCTATCCCATGAGCTATTATGCTGGCAAAATCTCTTTACTATTAATGGTTTTTACCCTTTTATATTTATTTAATATAGGGATTAATAATGCAGGAAAAATATTATTCAATGAAATTTTCACAAAATCGCACGTATTTAAGTACTGACCCTAGTTCGCTATGTATTATTGTATTTTGTTGGTATATGGGTTAATCTGAAATTATATAAATCCAAGGTGAAAGAGCGATAAAGATAATAGACAATATGTTATTGAAATAAGACGTGAGTGTATTAATGGCAGACTAAGGCGAGCAGTGGACTCACATAGTTAGCCGGTGTTCCTGGCGCGTCCAGGTGTGTTAATCAGGAATAAGGATAGAAGAGTAGCAGGTCCAGCGTTGTTGGCGTCTCGAAGTGTACTGAGTATTTCATTATCGGTGTACAATAGTGTTATCTCTGGTCTGCTCGTAATCGTGGGCCAAACTGATAAATCCCTCTGCTATCACCTCACTGAAACTCTGCGCAACAATGCGTGCTCTTTACTATTTGTATGCGCTCATTACCTACTATAACACAACCTGATACTGATGACACTAGTAATAATAAATATCGTTATATAATAGATGCGTAAATATTATCACTAGAAGTAGGAAGTAGGATGCCGCTAAAACAGTAGGAGGAAAAACTCAGTATATGCATGTGACATCCAACTCGGAATTGGTAGCACATCGTAGTCTGGAGGTAGACAATGACCACTTTCAGCAGGTTGACTCCTTCGTATATTTGGGAGCAGTGGTCACTAAGGATGCTGGAAATAACCAGGATATAAACTCTCGCCTGCAAAGTGCTAATAGGGCGTATTTCGGAAGTAGAAGTACCAAGGTAGAATTATACAAGATGCTAATTAGGCCAGTACTAACCTACGGTGCAGAAACATGGGTTATTACCAAGACTAAGGAGGATAGGCTACTTAGGTTCGAGCGAAAGATTCTTAGGAGGATCTTGGGTCCTGTTCAGGAGGCACCGGGACTATTTAGAATTAGACGGAACGATGAAATTTACTCATTATATAAGAGCGTGAACGTAGTGCAGTTTATTAGGGCTTTAACATTAGGTTGGGTTAAAGAGCAGGAGGGATAGTATCGCAAATACTATCCAGCAAGCCTGTGGGTAAGAGAAGGCAGGGTAGACCTAGGCTAAGATGGTCGGACGAGTTCTATAAGGTAGTTAGGAGTTTAGGAATTAATAACTGGACGGGAAGCCTTGGGTCATCACTGAACTGGAGTGCTTGTGATGATGATGATATTAAAGAAGCGATCATGTTACGTAAGAGTCGGCTAAGATCACTTGCCCGTATTAAAAAGAATAACTAACCAATAAATCCTTGGATGATGGATCTATTTTTATTTTAACTTGATTAAATGAAAAACACACCTGAAGAAAATCTTATAAGAAGGCCGGACAAGTTCATAAGTTTCCTTTATCGATACCACAGTGGATGATAGATATGAAGATGTCGGACCAAGTAGATGAGTTTGACAGAGGCAACACTAATTGTCTCACTCAGACTCGAATCAGAATCTCAAGAATATAAAAGCGTTTTATTCGAAATGTTTCATTTTCATAAGTTTCCTTTATCGATACCACCGGATGATAAATAATAAGATGGCGGACCGAGCAGATGAGATTGAGAGGCAACATTAATTGTCTTACTCAGGCTCTTTTGCTTGGTCCGCCATATTGGTATTTATACATGCAATTGTCTGGCATTCTTATCGGCGATAACGGACTAGCATAATCATAAAAAAATAAACTATTACCAGGTAATTTATAATATTTAATATTATGAATGAAGGCTTTTTGATCTCTAAATAATAAATAATGGTTACCTACATAATCCAATTAAACTATAAGTCTCTATTCAGGTGGAAAAACAACTAAATAAATTGCGTCAACTTATTAGATGTGAATTTTTTTTTTGAATAATTATGATTAAACCACTGATAAAATTTTCTTCCGGTTTTCCCGATGCTGTGTGATAGAAAAAAAATATTTTAGAAAATCATTGTTCCGTCGGCTTATCTTATATTAACGAATTGAGAGTATTTATTTGTGGTAATTATTCGTTCGAAAAATGTGTTTCAAGATAAGCCTGAAAAGCTTCACGTTAGACTTTTTGCCACTGCGACATAATTCAGGAGAAAATGTTCGCATTTCCATTTAAAGCCCGTATGAAAAATCCGCTTCACTTGCATTTTTGTGCAACGAGGTCGTGCGAATATTCAATAATGAGAAAAACCCGCTATTTCAATTTAATTATTTGTGTATAAATTAGCGTTACAGTAGGAGGAAGTCCCTATCTCATATCCGGACGTCATACGTTTCCGTCTGTCCCCTGAAAAATATGCCAGATCCATATTTCACAATTAATAATCAATGCATTGGAATATTCATTTATTAATGTGACAACACGTGGCATTTTATTTTTTATTTTTTTTAAATTGTGTGTGAGAGTGTAATGAATATAGAACTTACCGAAATGGTAGTCTTGCTTGACGATCGCCATGACGGCCTTCAGCGTGTTGTTGGTCCTTCAGGAAAGATGTTCAGGGACAGCAGATCTCATAGCGTGCAGCCCCCGACTCCGGGCAGCATGTCTAGGGGTGCAATTATATTAATAATTAGTACAATGGGGAGTAATGTAAGAACGCGTGTGCTCGTGACCAAGTACGACTGGTTTATGAATGCCGATGGCCAACACTGCGGACTTTGAGCTGATGACTTCCCGCGCCCCCTCAACACTCACCACTCTACTTCGTTATTAATTATTATATAATTAATCAATCATTCTATTATCCAGATTGTCGCTTAGACGCTACGGCGGCTCTTCGGTCAACACTTGTGGTTTGGGGATTAATCGCTGATCTGCAAAACCACTTTTGATTGTAATTCTATTAACAGCACACACACCACAATAGAAAAACTATACAATAAGCTTTCCTGACTAATGCTTATTAAAAAATATATTACCACCTTGTTAAATAATAGTTCCAAAGGTATTGGCACAGTCCGTTGTGTCAATCATTCCGTACAACTTGTATACTTGTCATCCATTTGTTATATGTATATTAATTTTTAGTATCATATCCTCATTCAACACATTTTAAAACAAAAACTTGCCACCGTTTTCTAATAAGGTTATTAGCGGCGCATGCGTATTTAATGGTGATTATGTATAAATAAAGTAAAATATTTAACAACCCAGAGGTAACATTGGTTTTAAAAAAATACCTCTAAAGGTATTTAACATCCCAATGTATAAATAACTCTTTAATTAGAAACGGTTGTATGCAAAAAAAATGTCACTTTTCATATTTTACATTATGGTGTAAATTACCGGTAATGCAGCTCACTGTTTGACCATATTTTAAATTAACCGGAAAATGCTTCTCGCTTTATATTTTTTGATTTGGGATATTAAACTTGCACTAGTAATTTGAAACCACACAATCTTTATTCAATCGAAACAATACAATAAATGATTAATGGCCATTGTCGAGTCTAAGCATGGCATCTTTATCCAGCCTGTAATAATGCCAAAGTTCCGTCTGTGTGAGGTCTGTAGCTCCTTTATTATTATAGAATTGAATTGCTGGATTCCAATTGAGGACATGGAAGTCGACCCTGCAGCAAGACGTCTCCAAGGCCATCTAAATCAATATAAACAATTAAAAATATACTATTCCAAAACGTAATAATATAAATCATTCACCTTGACCACGTATTTGAGCAGCTTTTCCCCGATGCCTTTGGTTCTGTATGGAGGCTTTACGTATATATCTTCCAACATCATAGACTTTCCTTCCCAAGTGGAATAAATATTAAAATATATGGTATATCCAACGATTATCTTCTTATCATCACTACACAATTCGGCTACTGCACATTTAAATAAAGGAGGAGTACTTTCGAAACAATCTTTCCTCAAAACTAACACACAATTAATTAAATCAGTGCCTACAATAAAAAGCAACTTATAATACAAACTCACTTTCTGCTGTAATTTTTGGACCGCTAGGCATGTTTTCGAAATCAGCCAACTCCTAGAATACAATTTTAATTATAATTAAACACTAATTCTGAACCTGATCCTTATTATGAATATTAAACAAATCTGATTAAATGCCCTACACTGGCAGAATTAAAACATTCTATCAAAAATGTCCTCGGAAAGATCTATATAAATGTAGTGTATTTAATTAATTATAATATGATAAATATATAATATACATCAATTTATCAAAATTAATTATTATTAATATTATGTTTTTTACCCATAAATAAACATTTCATTTTTTTATCTTAGTGCATTGTGCGACTTTGTATAGAGAATTGGTTTATATTCGACTTGTTGTTGTTTCAATATGTTATTTTCGAACAAACCGGATCTCAGTAATGTTTTAAGAGATTGTGTATAAAAAATACAATGCATATTATTTTATTTTAGTCAAAACATAACCTGTATCATGGACATCACATCCTCCATATCAGTTTCTACAGCACACCGAACATTCAACGACTCCATAATTATGTTTTCTTGATTGTTTTTATTATTATTTTAATCCCAACTTTGATTAAATGTATGACAAATTATCCGTTAATCAATACAACGTGAAATGTCAAATTTTGAAAATAGATAGAGAGACATCTATGTTTGAAAAGATTTTACAGTAACTACTAGGGACATCTATAAAAATATGGCTTAAGCTTTTTCAACTTAAAATAGAGGGTTTTGTTTTTCACTATGATTAAATATATTTTTAATTAATTTGATACCTAAAATAGTATAAATTATTTGTTTTATACAAATGCTTCATTAACTTGATATGATTACCAATGAACTTACAAATTATATTTATTTTCACACAAAGATTTTTTTTCAAGGGTAATGTTTTTTTTAGTATGTACTTGAAAGTTATGATTCTAGACAATATAAATATAATAAATAAAAAAACTTCTAAAAGATCGACACACTAAGACGGCACCAAATATTGATCGGAAGATCCTAGAAGTATGCATAGAAGTCTCTAATATAGTATATATTTTTTTCATTGTCCTTAAAATTGAAATCTATCAAACCAAATCTCAATAGAATAATGAAATCGTTAACATGTTTTCAATTCATTCGTTTTGAGATTTTGATATAGCTATTGATGTTCTACTGTATTCATCATCATCATCACAAGCGCTCCGGTTCAGTGATGAACCAAGGCTTCCCGCACCAGCATCTTCCACTTATTTCTATTGGAGGCCGCGCTCCTCCAGTTATTAATACCTAACCCAACCTAATGTTAAAGCCCTAATGAACTGCACTACGTTCACGCTCTTATATAATGAGTAAATCTCATCGTTCCGTCTAATTCTAAATAGTCCCGGTGCCTCCTGAACAGGACCCAAGATCCTCCTAAGAATCATCCGCTCAAACCTAAGTAGCCTATCCTCTTCAGTCTGTTCTACTGTTTTAAGAATTTGTTTATTATTATTATTCTGACACACCTTGTCATAATATCTTTACTCAATGTATTAATAAAAAAAATAGTGATAATTATGGTTCAATATGTATCTGTATAAAATGAAGTTTTTTGTTCAAATAAAAGTCAAATTGATTTTTTTTAATTTTGGAGTTTATTTGCACATATTATTTATGAGGCAGCTTTGTCTGGGAGGGACCTGGTAATGTCAGAATCTCCGGGGTCTGTGATGGACATTGTGCAGACTCGGTAATACTTTCCGCAGGCAGTTCCCAACTCAATATTGTTTCCAGTGTAATGGTGGACACCGGTCTTGGCCAACATGGCATAGTATTCGATTTCAGATTTCCTATAATCAAAATAAATGATATAAAACCTATCAATGTGAACAAACTAAGAATTATTTTCACTTACGACTCAAATTTCGGCAATCATAATTACGTAAGGTCTACGACTACTCCATAGGTTTCCCTCGATACAAGAACAACACTCACAATTCAATTACACACATGTTGCTGGTTGATCATATTAAAAATGATCAATTGAATTGTGAAGGTTGGTGAGGGGAAACCATACTTCTTAGTCAGTGACTCCATATGATTCCCGAATATCGAGTAATGCGTCAAATGTGGGAAACACTACTTCTTAGTAGTCTTACCTGAGGGGAGGAGTGTTGTTGGCGATGATCACCAACTTGGCCTTTCCTTGACGGAGTGTCTTCAAGGTCTGTTTGTAGCCAAGGAAATATTTTCCTGACTTGATCACCATAGCCAGGCGGGAGTTGATGGACTCCTTATCCTTTTTCTGTAATACAACATTATATGAACGGTTTTTGTCACATTTGCACGTGTCATGTGTTTGAGGTTAGGTGTCATGATAACTCACCTCTTTCTTCTGTGCAACCATTTTGCCGATCAAACGATAACGTTTACTCGATCTAGAACAAGACAACAACACAATTACAATCGAAATTATTCAGAAAGTTACAATTAAAAAGGGAGGACAAAGCGCACCAACCTACTCGCTCAACTCCGGAAGCGAAAAGAACTAACGCTTGATATTGCCATATGAATTAGAGTTCGTATGTATGAATACAATATTTATAAATGACAATATAATGCATAATCGTTTCCTCATAAAAAATATACACTATATTAGGTTTATTTGATTATTTTTTCTTATAAAATTGTGTATTTATCATTTAAAATAGATCAGTTATAACTGCATTGTTTTTTTATTAATGTGGAATTGTAACCACTTTCACTTTTTATTTAAAAAATATATGAATGATGTGATTTTGATAAAAACATATAAATTTATTTGCTATTCAGTATCGATTAATCGGTGTGTATTAAAAATTTAATCGGTCTTTTTTTATATTAGCGTATAACGTAAAATTGTTATGAAAAAATATCATATACACCACAATAGTTTTTCTTATTCAATCATCAACCGCGTGTAATTAATCAGGTTTTTTTTATGTATACATATGAAGACTTCTCTTGTTCGTTTTTATATCGCAAATATAAAAATAATAAAAGCAAAACAAGAAATAAACGGTGAACGTAGGTAAAACTGAATAGAGTCGTGAGGTAGGACAAGACGATCGTCGACCGCGACTCTTGTATGTATGTATGTGGTAGTATCGGTGAGCTCTCGAGCAGTTAATCAAATACTGTGGCTCGGTCTAATTATTTTATTTAACGTAATTTTAGGTATCATTTATCAGTGAAGTGTTGATTAGAAATGCACACAGATAAAAAGTGGCGACCTGATAAAATTGAAACGGTTATCATTTATCAATAAATTTGTGGGTAAATATTATTTGATTTCCGATTGCATCTTACGTTTACACTCACAAAATAATAATAATTAAAAATATATTAATGAATATTATATTTATAGCATCAATAGAACCAAAAGTTATTTATTGTACACATTTCATTCCTATCGAATTATTTTCCTTGTTTTTGTAGAGTAAATTTCGATTTTTAATATGCTTAGATGCGAGCAAAGAGGTTTTGTTCTGAGGTTGCAAGATAGCTGATTAATAGACTACATTTCATACATTTCAGAACTGTATTAATAGACTAGATTGTCTACATTTCAGAACTGTAATCACATTATATTACGATTACGATATCATCAATCACAGCCGTTTGCTGTAAATAGATTTACATTTTGATGATTGCTAGGTACATTATATTACGTATTAACATATTATATTACTATTAAAACGGTTCAGGAATTGATTCTTATAATTTTTTACAAAGGAAATCAAGTAAATCGCTTTATTTAGAGCTTAATTTTCATAGGAATTTAAAAAAAATGATAATTGACGGTAGATTTCTTATAAAAAACAATTATCAAAAAGGATACTTTTTAAAGGAGGACATGGGTTAAAAAGAGAACGGTCAGTCACCTTAAATATACATTTTATTACTAAATGATCAGTCTTCTATTGTTTTTCGAATATTCACTAACCTCGGAAGAAAACTTGCCAAATACATTATCATTATTTTATAAACTATCTTAGACATTTAAAATATATCAAAACATATTATAGAATCATATAAGTATGGTTGGATATTTGGTTTTTTATGTAAATGTCAATAAAAATGAATATAGAAATGATATTTAAAATGATAGATTATATTGTGAATGGATATGTGGACAGATTGAGAACCAGCGCAATGCTCAACCGCCATTGGCCGTGGGGAACAATTACCCCCTCCCCGCCTTGAGGCCCCGTTTGCGAGATTTTCAAATCTCAACGGTCTGTTGGCTGCCGGCTCTGTTGGGTGCGGACGTGTCCTCGCCGGTGGCTGATGGCTGCTTGTATTCCAGTATTGTATTAGTCTATTAGTCCTGCTTCATGTCCCGGCCAGTGCAGCCTGTCATTCTCTCCCGATCGTCAATCTCTCTCGGTGGGTGCGAGTCTAGTGCATGTAACCCGTTCTGCTATCCATGACTAGATCCACACTCATCCACAGAGTTGCGTCCTTCACAGTGGCAGTAATAGTTGCAGTCCATCTTCAGCAGGTCTTCTAGTCTTAATCTTGTTCTGTGTTGTAATAATGTACGCAGTTTTCTCGCTTATATCGTTGTTTAGTCTTAACATTGTCTTGGTAGTAGTGTGCGTGTTGTCCTGTGTACATAGAGCAGAGTGTATGGTAGTGTGCGTGTGTCCGTGTCCGTGTGTATGGCGGGCATTTCTCGGAACAGCGTCCGAACATTTGGCAACATGGCGTCTCTTTTGTGTGCTTTTGTAATAATTATAATTGTTAGGAGGTGACAACACCACTGCAGATAACCACTGTGTTTTCATGTCTTCTCGTATAAAGACTCGCCGACTTAATATTGTTCGTAAAATTGTATGTACATTGTTTGGATTTGCGTTTCGTGTGTTGTTTTATATTTGAATTTCGAAGTTTCGAACGTGTTGAAGAATCTTGAATGCGCGCGCATTGTCGCTGGTTTGTATGTGTGCGTGTGGTTGTTGCCACCGATTGATACAAACTGTCTTTTTTTATCATTGTTGGAAGAGATTATTTGTATTGTATTACGTGACATTAATGCATACACATTCACGATTACGACTGTTAAATTCATTTAAATAATAAAAACACTCGCGTGCATTTTTATTAGGTATGTCATTGTATTGTGTTTTATGATTTCAGGAGCAGTCGTACCGTTTGTTTTTAACGGACGATTTAGCGACATTTTGGCGCCAACCGCTGGCATATTAAAAGTGGTCGGGGATGATCCGATCAGGGTGAGGGCGAGACAGGTGTATATAATACCTACAAGATGGCCGCTTCTTGTACCTGAACGCGCCATTGTGGCATTTATTACCTGAGCGAACGCGGAACAGTCTCGGCCACCGCAGACTCGAACTCCATCTCCCCCTTTTACGGATCTTATTTTTTTTCATACACAAATATAAGTATGCATCGGAGCCTCGACGTGGGAATGGAATTTCGGAATTTATCAATGCACTCGAATGGCTTCTTTTACGGGTACAGTTTCAAAAAGACAAGTGTATTCATCAAAATTAAGTGTTATGACCGTGTAAATTCTTTATACTACGTCTAATACTAGTTACAAACTCTTAATTGTATATATTATTGTCCAGAAATACGTATACATACAGAATAACCTCGGTATAATAATTCCAGATCCTTGGACTATTTTTTCCCCATAAGAAAATGACAATAGAATGATAGAATAACGTCTCATTTTTAACATTCATACGAGGACATCTCTATTTACATTTTATATAACGCACGCTGATCGTATTACAAATGAAGGTCAAATATTCCGCGAAATTTTAAGTTGTATTCTTTGAATTAATAATCGATCGTGTCATGGTTGGGTTATTATTATAATGTGGTAAAAACTAAACTGGTTCATGAAAAAAAATCTTCCGTGCAAATGATTGTCCTTACATTACAGGTTTTCAGTAAAACCCACCGCTGGTCTAAGTCCTGTTTCTTCAAACAGTGAGCTACGTAACTCCCGAGCTTGGAGCTTTATTATTGTACATCCAAACGAATTAACTGCATAAAAATGATATAATGACTCGGGAGTTACATAGCTTACTGTTTAACGAAACCGGCAAATAGTTTTTATTGTTACGTGCGTTCAAATCCAAACCCTAGGCTAGATTTTGTACTTTTTGCCCAAATATTTCACGAGCACTTTAATGATAAAATAATTCCTTTTTTGACGTTAACCAGTAGTTACTCATCTATTAGAGCATTTTTATTATTAAATCGTAATTTATAATTTGCTATTATAAATATGTTTCTAAAATACCATCTATTCACTAGATTATAAATATGCTATTGGATAAAATCTGTTTTATTTTTCAATATTTTCATAGTTAAAATTAAAAGTGTAATCATACATTTTTCTTTTTTTTAGTACGTATATAGATACATTTTTATTAAATCAATGTGAGATTTTATCGATCGATTTGTGTCTTATTTACAATTTTTCGAAATATAATCTACGAAGAAGCTTTACATATGTAATTATATTTGTCTTCTTATCAAATATTATTTATTCCTATCGTGAAAAAGTCTCGATTTCCAATGTTTACATCAATTTTTTGTTGTTTGTAAAGCAAATATTAAACTTTCGATAGAGCAGAGCGCAATTAGCTGTGATTATTAATATCGTCACATAATCAAAACTCTCTACAAACATAGAAAAGAGTATCTATTTTAATTTTATGTAAATTGTGTACACTATCACTATTATCAGTGAGAATAATATTTTTAGATTCTGATCAAAATAAGATCCCACACATGTTCAGTTTTGATTGATCAGTTTGTTAAGTGAAGGTGTGTGGGCCCCTTTACAGATGTTTTTGGATGCAATTATATAATTTTCTATACGAAAATTATTACACCACTGAGGTTAGGTAGGGTATACATTCAAAACTTGTTATTATAAGCGTGGTTGTGATTGGTTGAGTAATGGGAATCATTTGCCAGGCATACCTGGTCCTGCCCATAAGCAATGTATATATATGACTAGGCTCGATTACAGTGAGTTCCCGCTTTTGCTAAGGATATTCCTGTTGATCCTGATTGTAATACCCCCTGCCTCCCCCTCACGTTTTCAATTTGAAGTGTATTCTGATGGGGTTTTGCGGTCGAGTCACGGCTATTGCCTCTGTAGATTGGATATACCGAGTGTTGCGTGAAGCAAACGATCTCTCTCTCTCTCTCACTTCTTCTGTAGCTGTCAGTCTTCTCTTTATGTCGACTCACTGATTCTCACTTCTCTTCTATTATTGAGATTGTGACCTTAAATATTGTAATTATTTCGATCATCCGGTGCGACCGCTCTGTTGCGCCAATCACGCTTTTTCAAACCAATATTAAAATACCCGCAAACATTAGATATCGCATTGCATATAAATATTTCGTGTATTGTCCTATTCGATAAAGGCATAAGTGTGTCTCCCTCACTCAACACATTTACAGTGACTACTGAGAGTGATTGTGACAATACTTTGCCTATTAGAACTCAATTATATTTTAAACATGTTAAAGAAGCAGTCAGCGGTAAAAACTGAGCCTATATGAAATGTAGTAACAAGGCCGTGAAAACATGCATTATTATAACAAACACCTCATATGTACTCACTAACTACACTTTAAATAATCCCATTTATTATTAGCAGGGCTGGATTTAACTCATTGTTAACAGTCATAGATATAAACATTAGATATCGCATTGCATATAAATATATCGTGCAATTTCGTGTAGTCGCTTCTATTCGATAAAGGCATAAGTTTGTCTCAACACATTTATAGTGACCACTGAGAGTGGCTGCGACAATACTTTGACGATTAAAACCAATAATATTTTAAACTGAGCCTAGATCTATTCTGAGTCTATATGACATGTAGTAACAATGCATTTACCCATTTTACTGTGAATTATAACTGAAGATGAGAGATGTTTACAGTATAATGTTTGCCAGGTAACTCATGTTTTTGGCCACTTGATCCACTTGAACTAAACACTAATGCGATATCTATGCCGTAAAATAATTTCGGTTATAGCTGCACTTTGTCGCTAATATTATTAATAATTGTGTGCATAAATCATGCGAGTGGAGTTGTGTTGATGATTATTTGGTATCATAGTGATTGTGTTAGGTGAAAGGTGGACTATCGAAGCATATTTTTACACTTTCGAGAATATTATACGATATAATTCAATAGTAAAAGACGACATAGGTCGAGTAGTATGCATTGTGCATGGCTACAAACAAAGGCGTGAACCGTGTACTCGGAATAATATGAAATATGATAAATAAATCGTGACGTGTACGAGAACACATTGATGTACAAGAATGAAGATCCAAGATATCACGTAAAGGAATTTTGAAATAATATACACTCACGTATGGGTGTTTTAAAAATAGTTTAGATACTTTATTTTTAGCATATTATAATTTGCGACGTGGCATTTTTTTTCACTGAGATTCAAATCTCAAGTATGGTGTTCATACAACGGTTCAAGTAGATCAAAGAAGAATGATAAATTGCCATGCCTAGTACGTACTCTTATCCCCATCACTGTAATAATAATATATATAAACTCTCCGTACAGAATATTATTTAAAAATATGTATTGTTCGAGTGAGCGATGATATAATAATAATCAGAAGAGCATTTTAATAGTTCAAGGATAACGCGGGGCCATCCATTCCACACGTGTGTCAGGATCATTATATTAATATCAATCGAAACCTTGTAATAAAATATGTTAAATATATTGCCATTCATTAAATCTGTTTTTTAATCGTTCAGGTGAAAAATCACCAAATCTTTCATATATTTCTAGAGCAAATGTCAAAGTTTACACACAGGCAAATAAACTATAATAATCTAAAAATATGTACAGTTTTTTTTTTGAGCATGTCTAAACATAGGAAATAAAAAATACCAACTCGACATTTCATATCGAGGGTATACTGCTAAAATGCAAAACTAACTGCTAAAGTCATATTTGGAAGAATTTTGAGTTAGGGATGCATTTGTATATGTTTTTTATTACTTTATCTACTGCCAAAACTCACTTAGTCGTATCATCAATATTTCGGGAGAAAAAAATTAACTATTTCAAATTTACATTTTTAGTTTCTGTTAGTTAAAGTATTTTTTATAATTGTGTTATATTTGGAAGTCATTGACTTATACCACATTGTAAATTATTCAAATATGTATACCATACATTTATAGTTCTATTAAGACTGTGACTTTTTCACTAATTTGCCATTATCTCAAAACTATGAAATATGACTTAGTGCATTTTGACAGTATACCCTCGATATATTTCACCCAGACTTTTACTTGGTCTATTGTCGAGATTGCCCTTCGAATTGTCAAGGCCTCAATTTGTCAAATTCATCAACTCACACGTCATTTTAAAACAAACTGATTAATATAACGTGTTTATTTGATGAATTTTTATGATTACACGATTTATATGTGTTAGTTAAGTTTATTAAAAACTCCATTTAAAAGTACTCTTTCAATATTATAAATTAATTGGGATTTCTAGGCATGCGTCGCCGTAAACGTACACCATAAAGACGGTTATAGAGTTGCTTTGCTGTACTTTTGATCGGTTTTTTGTTAATAAGTGCCTCGCCCGAGGCTCCAACGAGGCATTAACTAACAAAAAACCGATCATAAGTATAGCTAAGTAACTCTACTATCGAATTTACGGTGACGGTTGTAAATGTAGTTTATGCCAAACACAAATTTAGCAGGAATCAAATATGTATCTAGTAACGATGTTGTCTGAAATATGGGATATTATATATTTTAGAATATCCTTTAATAATAGAAATAAGAAATTTTGCGGGGAGCAAGAGTCGACTGTTGAATAGATAGATATTTATACTACCTACCTGTTGCTTGACGTGATTCTACCTGGTGAGCGTCCACTATCATTAACGTTTCACCACCATACATACAGGGTTGGCATAAATTATTAAAAAAATCATATTCTCGATTCTTATATTACCCATGTGTTTTTTTTTTCAACTATCCAACTTTAAACATTTCAGCATATTCCGCAATAAAGCATATGAAAAGAACTCACATTAAAAAAAACATGAAAAATCGAGTCATGGATCTGACTGTTGTCATGAATATGATTTTGCTTTGTATTGAAAACAGTGATAGTATTTATTAAGCTTTCAGCCAAATAAGTGTAGGTAACGGACTATGCAAACTTTATTTAAAATAATACTTATATTATATAACTTCATATATATTCAATATTCATAAAAAGTCTACTATCCAAAAATAATAAACAAAAATATGAAAAATCCAAATAACTTGCTTGATACTATGTTTTGGGAGTGATGTTAGCTTGTGAGGTATTCGGGGATTTGCAATTTTTATTTATTTACATCAATAATACGTAGGTTTTAAGAGGACAAAAAACCAAAAAAAATGATATTTTTTTGTAGTTTCAATCAAATCTAGTAAATGCAGAAAAAACGTATCTATATCTTCTTTGTAATCATCATTTCATAAAATCAAAATGAAATACATTTACATACGATATTTTTATGATCAACTATTATAACTTAAAAAAAGCCTTCATAATCGTATTGGATATCATAAAAATGAACACTGAATTTTGGAGCTTTTTTTTCGAGTGTGCGTGCGTGTATACCAATACTACGAAGCTCTAGTTGGGCAACCCTATTCGTATACTCACCAATACTATCAGATTTAGCACGACTCATTCTAATTAAACTATTATATTGAGTACGACCCGGCCGCTCTTATAGAAAAATGAGCGTGGCTCAAAATATTTAACGCTTTTTAAATTCATAACGAAGTAAGTATCAAAAAGGTATTAATGATAAATTTACATTCTTGTGTTAAATAAATAACTATATTTTATTCTGATATTTAAATAAATGAACTATAGTTTATTCATCACAATAATATTGTGTGAACCCTAATATCAGGTACTGGTGGCCACGACACGGCTGTTGCCCTACCTCAGAACAAAGGATCTCGAGCTGCCCTCTACTCTAAAACTAACATTTAAAAGTCAACCTATATCTCTCTATAATATATTTAATTTTTTAATCATCATCATAGCCTACTAAATTGATGTAGAGTGATATTAAATTTTCTTATAGGATGTAGTCGAGTTATGGCTGCTATAATCGTAAAATACATCCGTTACTCTTCACGTTTCTTTGTCCATTTGAAATGTATTATAAAATATAATATAAAAAGTTGCAGCAGGGCTTTATGAGGATGGTCGCATCTAGGGGCGGGGCATACAAGGGCTGGTTGAAAAAAATAAACTAACATGTTGGTAATTTCTTCAAGGAATGCATCTTCTAATGATGGACTCCTCACGCACGATCTCAAGACCCTCGTGTCACCAGTCACCACTGCCTTTGTTGCTCAAAACTTGGATATTCTCTTTTAAATTAGGCCCTCGGCGAATGATCCTCACAAATACAAATTGTCGTGACATGACTCGTTTCTAATTCGTAGCATTTCAAGAAAACGATCCTGTTTCTCTAGTGAAACTACGTCGACTATTCTGTATATAAATTGTAATTCATCCGTGTACCGTAAGCTGAAATTAGCGCCATGAAATATATCAACAACTAAGCCAACAGTAGCTTGAGTCATATTCAAGGGGTGTAATATCATGTATGTGGAAATATGAAAATAAAATCAAAACACGAATAATTTTATGCAAAAAATGCGGAAATATTATAGTTCTATTTAAATGTATTTTTACATTTTTTGTGCAACTTTACATGTAAGTATATCTAATTTCATGCAGGCAAGACGTATGGCAATCAGTGTAAATACAAAAAAATCATCTTATTCTAATATGTGTTAGAAAGGAACTTTAAACGTTGCAAAATATGCAATAGAATCAACAAACCTAGTCCAAGTGGTTGTAATGAAGTTCTCTGCAACGATTACCTTGTATTGCTTTTTTAATTGAATATTGTATTATTTAAATTCAAATCGCTGATATTTATACATAACTTTATATAATATACATTAAAGTTTTTTTTCAAAAATAGTATTTTTGTTTTATTAATATTATTATGTTATAAGATAAAATTCTAATAGAATAATACATTTTACTGAATAACAAAGCAATATATATAAAAATAACGTGAGCCGCGCAGTGCTCTACAATATGGAGCAATTCGAAATCTGTTTGTCACCCTCTTAGTCTTTTTACTATAGTGTATAGTTGGATAAATCAATTTATCTTAAATATTAAGAGTTTTGAACCGAATGTTTTAATTATTTTAAGCAATGGATTCTTAGGCGTGCGCCGCCATAAACGCACATCATAAAGACGGTAACAGTTTTTGTTAGTTAATGCCTCGGGCGAGGCACTGATTAACAAAAAATCGATCAAAGGTATAGCAAAGCAACTCTATTACCGTCTTTATGGTGTACGTTTAAGGCGACGCACGCCTAGGAATCCTAAGCTTAAAAGCATTCAATATCCTGAAAACTATTGAATTTTCCTTGAAAATAGAAACTGTCTTTAACGATGGAACTTAATATATTTGCAGTTATTGTACTGATCACACATTATTTAATGTATAACATTAAAACAGTAGTTTTAAATGGAATTTTTAATAAAACTTGTTTTAATAAACTTAACTAATACATATAAATCGTGTAATCATAAAAATTCATCAAATACTGGTCGATTGCATAAAAAACACATTACATTAATCAGTTTGTTTTAAAATGACGTATGAGTGATAAATTTGACAAATTGAGGCCTTGACAATTCGAAGGGCAAACTCGACAATAGACTAAGTAAAAGTCTAGAATTCTGGGTGAAATATTTCGAGGGTATACTGCAAAAATGCACTAAGTCATATTATTGAGATAATGGCGAATTAGTGAAAAAAAGTCACAGTCTTAAAAGAACTCTAAATGTATGGTATACATATTTGAATAATTTACAATGTGGTATAAGTCAATGACTTCTTTTATTTTTCCAAATATAACACAATTATAAAAAATACTTCTACTTTAACGAACAGAAACTAAAAATGTAAATTTGATTTTTTTCTCCCGAAATATTGATGATACGACTAAGTGCATTTTGGCAGTAGATAAAGTAATAAAAAAACATATACAAATGCATCCCTAACTCAAAATCGTCAAAATATGACTTAGTGCAGAGTTGGCACTTTCTTTACTACTTTTTATTCCCTAAGTTTATACATGTTCAAAAAAACTAACTGTCTGGCTTCCTTCCTTGTCCTTGCACTAAAATGTGTGAAAATCTATATTTTTTAATAAATCATATTCACTATGACTATATCATGAAATATCATGAAATAAAATACACATATGATCGTATTGTAGGATAAAATGATTTGATTTTATTAATAATAATAATACGAGCGTGCCTGCCCTTCCAGCTCAATATAATGTATTAAAGTATAGGGTTTTCGAGCCGAAGTTCATCCATGGAAATACTGGGGTACCTGGTAGGTACATAAAGTACTCATCCAAGACTCGGTAGGCTGTTTGAAGGAATTATATGGTTTATGTGAGATCTGCTTTCCTTCCGCACTCCAGGTCGGACAACGGTACGTCTTCCTGTCGATCTTGACTTTATCGTGTCTCATCCCGTTCACTTCCCCATCAACCAGCTCAATACCTTCGTAAACAGTTACGTACTATCTTGTCGGATATTTAGACAAAGAGCTTTGTGTTTTTGCCTTTGCGGACATCTTAATGAGAGCACCTACTAATTCAAGCTGAAAAAAATAATTTATAATATAATTTCGATCAAAATATATTTGTGAATGGCACGAACATCGTTGTTAAAAACGATTCAGTGTCAGATTTCTCGTCGTCAAGAGCATTTTGTTTCGGCTTTTCAATTTTTCCGCTTGAATTATAATGAAATATATATATAAAAAAATATACCAACAGTGGCAACTTTCGCCTCTTAAAATTAGCCAATTATTATTACATATTAGTTTTGTTATATTTATAATTACAATAAAATTATTGTAAATGTGTGTTTTCTCATTTACAATGAAACACACACATGTTAATTATAAGAAATCGCAAACAAAGAAGATATTGTATTCAGATATTGCATAATATCTATTGTTTGCATTTCGTTCTGTTAAATCGTTGAAGGAATGAGAATAAACGTTTACTTCATGCTCCGATGAGATAATATTTATATACATATTACAAAAAAATGCTTCTTATTATTGCACATTTAGTATTAAGAAAATTAAATATTTTTTTATTATATTTGGGCAAGTTTTAATTAGAATAGTCACTATTTTTATTTAGATGTATTTTCAATAGAAATCATATTTATTTTGTTATTGAATAAGAGAGTTCATCATTTATTAATTTATATTATACACGGGTACGGGGGGTCAAGTTCATTCGCGACGAGAATGACCGTCAAAGTCGTTCTCAGTTGAAACGCGATCTCGTCTTTTGAACCGAGCATCCTTTAGATATTAAAAAAATATTGGTAACTTCCAATTGAGAATATGTTACTTGTATAACAATATCGAAAAGAATACTTGAAAGAATGGCAAATGTATGTGTCTGTACTGTTTAATGCCGATGCGAAATGATGACCAAGTATTATGTTTTATTGATGTCAATTGGCGGAAATTGCAGACAGTCCGTGTTCCCAGTGGGCGGAGTCACGCAGGCAAATCATTACGTGGAAATCCAACACTGATCATCACAGATCCATGGATGCTTGAGGCCTTTGACGATGCCCTTGGCCGACGCTCTGATATCATATTGGACGCTGCCGCCATCTTGACGACGCTACATCTCTAAATACACCAATTATTTTAATACATCATAAACTGATTATCAATCCATCAAAATATTGGCTTACCAAACTTATGTTCCATAGTATAATTCATATTGGAATTTCTTCATTAAAAAAATCCTTTCAAATATTGTGGCCACTATCACAAATGTACATGCGTAGCTAAACACTTCTAATAGTTTGTTTTTTAAATTCACCATGCACATTTTTCAGCATGATTAGCATTAAACCGGCCATACAAGTACAATTTGGACTGTCAGTCCTAATCGTATTCAATATAATAGTGTAATGAGAGTGTGTGGGTGGGGTTGTTAGTATATCAGCTCTATTCGTATACACACCAACACTATTCAGCTCTAGCACGATTCGTTAACACACTCTCCACACACAACACAACAGTTCAAACTGTACGTGTGTGGCATTATCCGAGACTGAAACTGATATCTGAAAGACTAAACTGTAATGAACTTTTATATATATAGAAGCGCCATGCAATATTGCGTCATACATTCGAATATGCCCAGTCACGAATACATGTTAACGCAATATAATTTGAATTATCAAGGCGGTAGAGGCAGCGCCCCAAGCGGCTAACACACGAAACTCTTTGGTTCTTATGCCTATGCCTGGCCTCATTTGTACCTGCTATGGTTTTGATGTATTTATAAGTATTATTGACACCTCTATATGTATACATATAAGCTCATTGCTACTGTTATCAGAGTGTATGAAATCACGCACATTTTCAATAAAAATCCTACCAGTTATATAGGGCCGGTTTCTTTAACGCGTGTTAAATCTCGAGCTCGTATCACTAACTCATCGCTTTGGCTCAAGTTCTCCTAAATGAATGCCGTTTCAAGAAACGGAATATTTGTATATGACACGAGATTCGTACAATCTGTTGCCACGTAGCACACGATTTAACACGGGTTGAAGAAACCGGCCCTTAGAGTGTATGCATATTATTGATGACGTTAAAACCACCCATCTCTAGTTCAAACTGATGTTGTGTGGCCGGACATTTACAGAACAACCTAATGGTGATATTCTACAACTACTGTATTCTTACTTTAACCTCCTATTATTATAGTCTGTATTTCAGATAAATCCTTGTTCATGTGTTGTTTATTGATTGAATTTGTATATTTCATTAGTACACCGCGCCGCGCTGGAGAGATAATACATCAAAGAAATATTACATATTTTTTATATAAATAACATTATTTAAATAGATACAAAATTATGACTTCACATAACTCAGTCTGAACCAAATTCTCGACTCTGTGATTGAATAACTGACGGTAATTGTGTATGCACGATAGTATAGTAATATACTTTTCAACACAAGTTGCACATCAAGAAATTAATTAAGCATTAAAATGAGTTGTTCCGTTGTAGTGGCATTGAAATGGTCGTAATTAAATGAATGTGAATGCATGTAATGTATCAAATGTACTTGATTGTAGAAGAGTGTGTGTATAGATTGTGTTGATGATGAAGCGGATAGTTCAAAAGGATGCGAAGTCATTGCACCCGAGATGCGGTGTTGTTGTTGTGGAAGGAGCTTGGTTAAGAAGGTTAGATGCTGCATTGGGCGGAGCTTAACCAGTGCTTTTCAAGCATAGCATCTCCTGTATCTAACTATTAGAAGAGTGTGGTTAAACCTGACTGTATCAGGGTTACCAGCCACGCATTTAATACTTGGTTACAACAATGACGAGTAATATAGCACGTGACCCGCATTTTGCGAAATCAACTCGTTTATTGAACAATGCACTCATATTTTTTCCATAGAATTCCCCTACCAGCTTAATGCACTCAATGCAGACGAGTATTACCTACCTATAAAATAATAATATACATATTTAATAAATACAGTAAATTCCATTGACGTAATGAATGGGACCGGACATAATTTAACCATTGAGTTTATAAACTTTTTTCATAATATTAATATTATATCTATGCTTGTTCTTATAATACGTAATCCTAAAATGCTAAACGGAAAAACCTATGCATGTTTAAAAACAATCGTAATAGATAAAATTATAATAGAATAATACGTTTTACTTAATTACAAAGCAATATGCATAATAATAACGTGAGCCGCGCAGTGCTCTACAATTGAGAGCAATTCGAAATCTGTTTGTCACCCTCTTAATCTTTTTACTATGGTGTATTGTTCGATAAATCAATTTAACGCAAATAATGAGAGGTTTGAATTTAATGTTTTAGTTATTTCAAACAATTTTATGTAATGGATTCTTAGGCGTGCGTCGCCGTAAACTTACACCGTACAGACGGTAATAGAGTTGATTTGCTGGACTGTTGATCGTTTTTTTTGTTTGTTAATTAGTGCCTCGCCGGAGACTCAGACGAGGCATTAACTAACAAAAAACCGATCATAAGAGCCAGTTTCTTCAAGTCGTGTTAAATCGCATGCTACGTGGCAAGACATTGTATCATATACAAATATTCTGTTTCTTCAGCGCCTGTCAAAGCTATAGCCGAACGGTTCTGATGTGTGTATCGCAAGCATTCAAGAGAACATGGACGGGCGTTACTGGATACTGGAATGGAGGGGATAGTATGAGATATAAATAAAACATATGTATATCGTCGAGCTGGATTTTGACAGCTGGTAGCTCGAGCTAAATCTAGAAGAAACGCATTTGGCGCGTAAATCGCAGTGACACAAGCTCGGGATTTAACACCAGTTGAAGAAACCGGGCCCAAGTGTAGCTAAATAACTCTACTATCGTATTTACGGTGTACGTTTACGGTGACGTATGCCTGGGAATCCATTACTCTAGTAGGTTCTTCACATTTTGTTCAACACGCCAACAAATTAATGAATAATATAATTTTTTATTATAATATTATTTTACGTTAACTGTGTCAATAGATAAGGAGTAAAAATATGCCTAGCATTTTGAGTTTAAACGATAAAAAATATTTATAAATACATTTCAACAATCGCTATAAACAAAAAATATATATGTACGATTAACGCTTTGTAAAATGTATTATACTTTATCAGTGTGGAAAGTATAAGAAAAAAATGCACTTAAAGAGGATAATCACCAAAAATTTATAGTTTTTCAACCAATGAAGACGAGATACAATAATATGTGTACTTTAGAAATTCTAAAAGTATGAGAATTTACAAACCACATAGGAAGATTGGATTGTTTTAAAATAAAGTAAACGTATTAATTATTATTATTTATTATTAATCCTCATAAAGTTTATTTTTGTGTGTGTAAGAAATAAAATGTATTGTATGATACTGTGACATTATCTATTTGTTATCCTACTGTACTACTGTGGTATATATTAGAAGAAAACTCAAACTTAAAACATGTTTCCAAGCGCCGTCTTGTAATAACATAACTTATAAACAATATACGCTGAGTAATATTTAATTTTCTGTCAATTTTTTAAATAAATGACGATGGTGTATGCAAAGAAGTATAGTCGTTTAAGCAGAACAAAACACATTGCGATCTTAATCAAGGAGTAAGAAAGCGCGCTCACGATGCCACTTTCGCTCTGTGCTACTTCGTGCAACTTCAACATGGCTAATTTCACTATTTCATCCAAGTTACCACACAAATTTGCTTTTATTCATATTCAATAATAGATCATCAGGCAGCATTGACTAATTATAGGTACATAATATAAGTCGTCGAGTCATAAAACATGACGGCCATCAACAAACTTTTAAATCATATAACAATTTTTCATTTTTTACTCAAAAATCTAGATCAAGTTTTCGGGCTTGTATAATATTTACACACAATTATTTATTTTGTAAAATAACTGCAGGAGCAACCAAAGTAATATCGAGCATTCCTAAAAAATATACAACTTGAATTTATCTTCATAATTATGATTTAGTTAAGCTTCTCTATCAAATTCTATTATTGCAGGTCTAACTCTAATTAATCTATTTAGAAGTCTTACTAATTTAAAAACAGCTCAACTAAAAATATACTCCTCTATTGATATCTGCGTTATTTTCTTTATAATTAGTACATTTCTACCCTAATACACTATTCCAAACCCAATATTTTATAGTGAATATATCATTCAATTCTAATATGAAGTAGTTGAATTTAAAAATGAACAGTACTTATCTTTTTTTGAACAATGATTAAAAGAATTCAATTTGTACTATACACAATTTATTGGCTATGGAATTACGTTTTACATATTAATATGTATGGTAAAAAGTTATAGCCATAGACTTCTTCTATAATGGTAATTAATTTATTATTATACTAATATATAGTATTTTTTAAATTTAAAATACGACAGTATATAGAGAAACTGTTTTTGTATGGGTGTAATATAAATAATTGTATACCTGTTTAAGTATATCAAAAGAATTTTTTCATTTCATTCATACATACAGTGCGTAATAATCCAGTTACTACCAGAACGCTCACGGTCATATTAATTTAAAATAAATGAAAACTCTACAGCATTCTAACTGTAAAATCAATCATTGCTTTTTATTTAAAATATAAATCTATCATAGTGTCTCTTAACTTAATTAATTATATTTTCAATCAAGATTTAAGCCACAATAAATGGGTATAATTTGTATGTTTCTGTAGACAATCAACGGAAATACTGGTTAATAAAATCTAGTTTTGAAGATCTTCTTAGATGACTTAGCTACTCCTTCCCTTGTTATTGTCGTTTCTTTTTTCTCTAAAACATTTCGGGTGATAATCATCATTAACGAAAAGCTTGACCGTGAACTCGAATATCACAGTGTATGAAAATATTACATGCCAGCGTAATAGCTCAAGGTATAAAACGCGTGGCTACAAATACTGTGGTCATGGGTTCAAATCCCGCTCAAGCCAAACATTTGATCGGTTATTAAGACTGGGAGATCGGGAATAATATTAATAAAATTGAGATCAATCGTATTGTAAGGTAAATACTGATTATTAAGTAGGTGACCTGTGTAGTAACTAGATAGTTAAGATCACCGATAGACAATTAACACGTTGTTGTGGATAAAAAACCCTCTCAAATAGTTGACTGTTTTCTCTTAATTATAATAAAAAAATGAGATTATTAGGAAAAATCACATAAAACTATAATTTTATGTGATTTTTTTACAATAACTTATTGATTATTATTACATTGAATCAATCCTCAAATAAATACCTTCAAATTGATGTATCACACTTATGTATATGCAAATATCAATGATTTGAAGAAAATTCCTTTTTAAATTTATAAGAAACTATACTGTAAAATATAATAATTTTCAGAAGTGTAACTTTTCTTTTTAATCGACGATATGTTTATTTATTTTAAAAAATCAGATGTTTATAATAATTTTATTACAACAAAAATTGTTAAAAAAATATATATTTGATATAAAGTGCGGCTCTGCTTAAATAAGATAATACATAATTATTAATAAATATATCAGACGGGGGGGCTTTAGCGACGTTGTTTGTCTAATGAGTCAGAAAGAAATCATATAATTAGAAATATTTTTAAAGATATTCAGAGAAGAAAATGCCTCTCACAAAAGCGCAAACAAGCGTCACAAGGGGCGTAAAATAAATAAAATATGCAATATCAAAATGTCTATATTTTACACATAAAAATATACAGGATGTATTTATTATTTATGAAACACGAGTACAAGATATGAACAATGACCTCAGTTGCACTTTGTTATAAATAATAAACAATGTTGTGACGCTGTATACGTTTTGTAACATGTTTATTTGTATCAAATCAAAGGCAAAACGCATCTAGTTTGATTTTTGTGTGGTATATATGTATTGTTTATTAGTATTAGTGTGTTTCAGAGAGAGTACCTGTACATATAGTGTGTGATGATAATGATTGGGGCCCCTCAGTTTCCTGGGAACTTTGGCCCCAGTTTAACGCTATGGCAATACTGAAACAATAAGGCCGGTTACAGTTGGACGCGCAGCTCGGCCATCGCACCTGTCCTAGTCAGTTTCTCATGTTTACGTATGTTAATAGCTTGGAAATAAACATTTTCAGACACTACTGGAAGACTGGACCGGAAGACCAGCCCGACGATTCTTCTCCCCCAAATGTGACGCACTGTGAAGCGCAACGGACTCACCCTGTCCCCTATAAATACTAAATATTTTTATATTATTACCGACTTTCGCACGCTCAACCCACATAATAAAGCCCTAAATTACCTAAACTAAACATGTAATCAGAACTTACACTAAAAATCTTTTTTTCATTGTACGTTTTTTAATGTATATTTCATCATCATCATAAGCACTCCAGTTCAGTGATGACCCAAGGCTTCCCGCACTTAATGCTCCTCTAGTTATTAATTCCTAAACTCCTAACTACCTTATAGAACTCGTCCGCCCACCTTAGCCTAGGTCTACCCTGCCTTCTCTTACCCACAGGCTTGCTGGATAGTATTTCCGATACTATCCCTCCTGCTCTTTAACCCAACCTAATGTTAAAGCCCTAATAAACTGCACTACGTTCACGCTCTTATATAATGAGTAAATCTCATCGTTCCGTCTAATTCTAAATAGTCCCGGTGCCTCCTGAACAGGACCCAAGATCCTTCTAAGAATCTTCCGCTCGAACCTAAGTAGCCTTTTAATGTAAACATAGTTGTTATTATCATTAGATCACTGACAGGATAGATGACAAATCGTATACAATCTATATGTATGCCTATATTAGAACCTTGACAATTAGGAATAGTCAATGAACTTTTATCTATAGAATTGGCATGCGATATTCCGGCATACATAATTACATGCATCACTTATAAATGTACAAACTTGTGTACACGCAATAGAATTTGAATTAGCGAGACGGCGAGGCGGTAGAAACACACACACACACGAAACCTGCTGGTGCCTCACATTTGTTGTCGTCTTTACAAGTATTATTGGCATATCTATATACAATATATAAACTCATTGGGTATAGTCATATATTTAAACATAAGATATCGCATTTGTGGCTAAATGCGTGTTTAGTTCAAGTACATCAAGTAGCCAAAAACATGAGTTACCTGGCAAACATTATACCGTAAACATCTGTCTTCATATCTTCAGTTATATTTCACAGTAAAATGGGTAAATGCATTGTTACTACATGTCATATGGACTCAAACATACACTCAAATACATCTAGGCTCAGATTTTACCAAAGACTACTTCTTTAACATGTTTAAAATATTATTGCGTTTTAATAATTATACATGAACGAGGGTCGTCATTATTGTCAAATTATTGACACATCCACTCTCAGTGGTTCGAGACATTTTGAATTCTAAAAATACAGAACAGAAAATAAAATAAAATTCTAAGGGAGTCGAAAGTAGTTAACATAAATTTGGGACATCACAATAACAACGCGTGTAGAAATGAAGACAATTTCATTTTCAAAATCATAATAAAAAAATATCTTCAATTTATGATTTATTCTAAATGCAAAAAAAATACACATGATTTCATAACAAAAAGGCAAATGTTAAACTAACTTATCACAAATAGCGGAATGTAAATTTGTTTTTCTATCATTAATGCTCAGTTGTTATCTTGTTATATCCCAATGTACCTACCAATTTTCTGTAAAATAATGTTTTTTGTTTTTATAAAATACGAACAAAACAAAATGGGCACATTTTATATGCAATGTGATATCTATGAATGTAGACTTTTTTGCTGAGTACAGCTATGATTTTTAAAGAAGTTTTAAATAAAATATAGACTAATAATAAATAAACCTATTTTAGCTCATAAGAGATTTCCACCCAAAGTTTGGGGAAAATGCGCACTTTTTTGTGCAACGATTATTTGATGATGTATTCTGGCGTAAAATAGGATTTTTATATCTAAAAGATTTTACCATCACATATCACATCACAATTTTTAAATTCGTGTTTGCATTGCACAAATTATAGCTTAGCAATGATAATAGGAAAAAAAGAATCACCGAAAAGATGCATAAAAATGAGCACTCACCGAGATAAATAATCTTATTAATCATAACTTCATATTTTTTTCATTAATTCTTTACAAATCCGTTAATTTTAAGACATAATTTGCCCTTTATGAATAACTAAAATAAATATTTATAAACAAATGATGGTATGGTTTTGTACAGTGTAAAATATTTAGATTGAAAAAATCACTTTCACCGAGTATCATATCGTTAAAAATAAATAAGCAGTTACTCTACTTTCGATATTATTTTTTTTTATATGTGATTGTCTCGACACAAATTAAGGGTATTTTTTTTAACATTGCGAGGAGATTTTCCCCCCTCATAACAAATGAAGTGCACACGAATAGTTTTAATTGTGTATTCGATATTGGCCCGCATATTCCAACAATTAGGTACAATCACTTCCAAGGGCTTATCACATATCCGTTCCCTCATATTTTAACTCTATAGCGGTTCGATCGATACAAAATTTTATGAAATCATTTACCCTAGTGTCTGTATCAAAAGTAATTATCATATCCGACATGAACTCCACGATCTGATGACGGTTGTTCTGGCAATCATTGCAGTCAGCAGCGCGACTACTTTGAGTGAATCGAACCTCGTAAAAAACATCATTAAAAACAAATTTAAATATATACCAGTAAATGTACATTACAATATCTTTTTCATAAAAAATATATTTATTTATTTTTAAAGCAGCGGACTATAAATAGATTATGTGAAATCATCAGTTCTTGAAACGTGAAAAATACAATTTCGTGCAATACCCATAGAAGACTTAGCACAATATTTTTAAATGAACTCTTTAACACATTAGAAACCACATATCTTAAGACGTATTTATTTATTTATAAATTGATAATATAGAGTGATTTCATGAACTTATTTAAATATGAAGTCAGTGTGTTACTATTTATCTATGTACACAGCTATAATCACATTATTTACACTCTAAAGCAAAGAAATCAAATAAATATGTGTATTATTGAATTTTTAATACGCTATTTTTCTTAATCGACCTAAAGGAAAAAAATAAATCGAGAAACGTCTATAAGTATCAAATCATACAAAAATAAGAAAAAAATCGATGGGACGATATTAAAATCATTATTTTCAACGTATTTCTACAAAAATCAGTCACTGTAAAAAAATATGTTGTTACTGTACCTTTTATATGAAAACTTCTGTGGTTAAAATATTATAACTTAATTTGTCCCCTTCTTCCACGAGAATTTAACTATAACGAGTTTTAAAAAACAAAACCTAGTTTATTGACCAGTTTAGGGCGATAGTTATTGTTAGTTTTTTTCTTTTTGGATTAAGAGTTTCCTATATTATGCATACATATTTTCAATGCGAAAATAACTTAAAAGAAGACATTTTGATTAATGTTAGGTTAGGTTACTACATTTTTTATTTAATTAATCATAATAGTAAAGCATGTACCATCATCACCTTGCCATTGCAGGAAAAACCTAATACGGTTCGGCAATGATGGACATTTGTCAGAATTGTATGTATTCCATATAAAATTATTTATCAAGTACATATTTCAAAAACATCCTAAAATTTCGAGAGGCTCTGAAGGTGTTTGAAGAACCGTAAATAGTCACGTCTCTCTCTCTTGGACCATCAGTCAGTGAATCAGTTGTCGGACAAACGACATAGAAAAAATCCAAGGCAGTTATACAAAGAAAGCGGTCGTGTTGAAAAATAGATTCGAAATTGGTAGAGACGGAGTGCGGCGGCACAATGAGTCACGGAGGCTTCGGCTGCGGCCAAAAAACTCACTTCGTCCGTGGATGATTGCCGTCAGCTTGATGATGTCGGAGAAGAAGATGAAGAAAAAAAGCATCAAGTCATCGGCCTCCGGTCGTGGATGGTCCATTTCATCATTATGCCACCGCAGCCAAAACTACTTCCTCCTCTCACACAATAATGCAAAACTAACCTATTTCATTGTATTACTAAATTAACATTCATAAGTTATTTCAAGTGGAAACAATGGAAATTCACCCTGAAACTGAAAAAAACGATACAACAATTATATTACAGTTACGATTTCTCAATAATAGTTTAGTGCGATCTTTTAATAGGCTAAATATAATAAATTGGAACATTGAAAATATTTTACGAGTGAGGGGAAAATTTACGATGACCCTAGTTCACGTAGACTATAAAACACAAAGAAAGGAGTTCATCCGTCCATGGATGAGGTATCATCATCAATCTGTTTGGACATTCGAAAACTCACTTATACAACCGAAAAAAAGATTCGTTCCTCTAACGAGTAATTCATTATTTCATACGGGATTCGTTCTGTATGTATTTATGTTCTAAATGTATCTACTATACCCATAGATATAAACATTGTATATCGCTCTGCATATAAGTAAGTCATGTAAAACCGTATATTGTTGCACTCTTCTCTCCTATTTGATAAAGGCATAAGTGTGTCTCCTTCACTCAACTCATTTCCTAGTGACTACTGAGAGTGGTTGTGACAATACTTTGGCGATTAAAACGCAATAATATTTTAAACATGTTAAAGAAGTAGTCTTTGGTAAAAACTGAGCCTAGATGTATTTGAGTGCATGTTTGAGTCCATATGACATGTAGTAACAATGCATTTACCCATTTTACTGTGAAATATAACTGAAGATATGAAGACAGATGTTTACGGTATAATGTTTTCCAGGTAAATGATGTTTTTGGCTACTTGATGTACTTGAACTAAACACGCCACTCATGCGATATCTTATGTTTAAATATATGACTATACCCAATGAGTTTATATATTGTATATAGAGATGCCAATAATACTTGTAAAGACGACAATAAATGTATGGCACCAGCCTATAGAAACATGTACCAGCATGTTTCATGTGTGTGTGTGTTTCTACCGCCTCGCCGTCCCGCTAATTTTAAATTCTATTGTGTGTACACAAGGTTTACATGTAATTATGTATGCCGGAATATCTCATGCCGATTCTATAGATAAAAGTTCATTGACTATACATATAGATTGTATACGATTTGTCAAGTGTTCTAATGATAATAACTACTATGTATATTATGTATTATTTAAAAAAAATTGTTGTAAATTATTTTTTAAAAAATAAGTATGCCCTCTATTTTCAAATCTCAAGGTCGATGAACGTAATTCATTCGAGAACTTTTATGATTTGTTTTTCTGATTGACCTCGGCCTTGGTTTTTTATTTAATTCAGCATGGTGTGTGTTGGAAATTGTTGGATTTCAATATTTCCCGGATTCAAAATGCCATTTGGTATCGTTAAACAGTATGAATTATTCCGAGGAAATGAAATGTATTGAATGCCTAAAAGAATGGCAGGTTTTCTGTTGTGTTCACGGACAAGTGCGTATAGGCGCTTCGGTTCACTGTTCTTGAGATTCCCACGATTTGAAATTCAACGCACGCTTGCCCGAGGTGAACTGAGGGGAAACCGTTTCTTTGCCATATTTAGACCATTTTATTATACAGCGAATTGTATATATACACTCTTCAACCCTTAACAGGGAGATTGTCAACTTTGAACCCACTGCTAACATTCCTTAAAATGCATATACATACTTCTGGTTTTGGAGACACTGGGCCATATTCAATAAGATATTGTAATGAGAGTCTATACCTACACACACCATATAGCACAACTCACTAACACACTACTATATTAAATACGGACCACTGTCACTAAATATGCAATGAAGTTAGATCTCCTACTCCTAGTAGAAAGACCATGGGAACTTTTTTCAGGGTAAAATAATAAATACTAAGTGAATAATTGTAATGCACTGTAATTCATAGCTATATTAATTCCCTACTCAAGATTAAGATAATAATATACCCTTACTTATATGTATACTACTCTAATTCTTATTACCTGTTTTCATATGCGTTCTTTTATTAACTGATTAATGAGAAACTACAACTTGTAGTAGATTTATACATATTAACAATACCTATGAGGTTATATTTCATTATTGTTATTAATACTACAATATTTTAGATTTTTTCAGGAATTCTATTGTGAATCTTCTTCTTTAATAAAAACAAATGTAAGAAGCAAACACGTCGATTTAGGATAAACAATAAATTGGAGGATATAAGAAGTGATATATTTATTAAAAGATTTACACATATAAATAATCATTGTTGTTTATTTTTCAATATTGTTTTACTTAATAAATATATTTTTTAAGCTTTAAATTAAATTAAAATACATAACTTTTGTAAAATATCACTACCTAAAATTCTATATAATGCATTATGATGATCTTGCCTTTAACATTTTTACAATCACAAAAAAAGGAATGTTTATAAATTAAGTTTTGTTGTTACAACATTGCACTAAATTGACTGTTATTTTGCAATTCTTTAATAAGTAATTTCATCAGAACCTTTTAAGTAGAAATATTAAAATAACACATTGTGCAGAACACGCTTTATTTGCAGATAAATGAAATTAAGTAAAATAAATTAATTGACATGGTGTGCTGTGCTTATTAATATTAATTTGCATTACATATTCAATAAAATATCATCTAATTCAATTGACTTATGAGAGTAATGACTAGATAAATGCAGTCATTGTACTCTTTCAGCACATTAAAATCATGTTTAAAAAAAAATAGTACATAATTTAATTGGAAAATCATTCATATTTGAACAGTTAGATTCTTTGTCATCCATACAAACAGTCTTTTAGATAAATATTTGAGATTTTTGCGCATAATAATAAATGGCAAGATTGCGTATAAAAATATGATCTTAATACTTTACAGTTTAAACATAATCAGCAGTAGCAAAAATCTTATAAAAATATACAATTTTGAATGCCGAATTTTCCAGATAACTTCTTAATTATTTAATTTCCTTCCAGATCCGAACGAGAATTCATATTTTTTAATTCTTCTCGCGTTTCTGCCGAAATAAGTTCTTCACATACTTCAGCATTTTGTGTCGCTTCCAATTCTTTTATTTCTTTCATAAGATCACGTAATTGTTTACGAAGCTTCATTGCTTTGCTCCTGAGCTCTTTATCTTTCTCTCTTATTCTTGCGATTTGTTCAAATGCAGCACGCTGTTCACTGAAATCTATGATCCATCTCAAATACAACTCTAAAATTGAAATCAATATTATCACTGTGTTATGCATAAATATGAAAGAAAACTGTATACCTTCCCACAAAACAAGGCTCATGGGGGCTACGGAAGGCCAAATTATTCCTTGGTTTGGTTCATATAAAGGATTTATAATAGTTTCCATTGCAGTCGGCGTATTTAGATAAGACCATAGACTAGTTGTTTGGGTAAAAACACTTAATTCTTTGCGATTTTTTTCACAATTTCCCAAAAATGATCCTAGAATTTTTTTTTACTTAAGCATAAGTAATGCAACATTAATGTCCAATATATGTACATACAGTATCAGATAAGATGAATAAAATAATTATTGGACTATAAAATTGTAAATATTGATAATATTGTTTACTTACCAAATTGACTATAATAAGAATTCTCAAATAACATAATTAGAAGATCTTGCGTAAATTCAAAACTGCAAGGAAATTGCTCTGATAATTGATGAACACAGTCGAGAAATAGTAGAAATGTGGGGCTAACGTAAGGCGGTGATTGCATTGAAGTAAGCGATGAAAATGAAGCCTTTCGCAATCCATTTCCACTTTGAGTCATATAGTAACAGGAATTTGCATGTCTTTTAGTAAATGGATAGCCACCCTGAATCCATTCTCTTTCGATCAATGCTTGAATTCTATAAATTTCAATTTTCATAAATATGTACATTCTTAATTTAATGTAATGTTAAAAATAATAGATTACCCTCTAATAGTTCGACAATCTGGACTTAATATTATTTGCACCAGAGAGCACACAACTAATGTTGCATCCAAGCCTCGAGTACCATGAACTAATACTGGACACACATCCTAAAAATGAATGAATTTTATTTGATGAATTCATTAAGACCGTAAAATGATTTACTCACATGATCTAAGCATTGAGCCACTGTACATGCGGTATTGAGAGCGTTAAAAATGTGACCGAGCCAACCACAATTATCCATCTTAGAAAGCCACTTATCACAAGATATATCTTTGTCATTACAAACTGCAAATGTGTTATTATTTAGTACCATAAAATGTTTTACAAAAAAAGAAATTTACAAATTTTGACTCACTCTCCATTAACTTGGTAAATGAATCTAACAATTGTAAATTTGAAACTTTATCCATTGGTTTAGAAACTTTTCTCCATTGAGAATAATTTGAATCAGATTCAGTTCCACCACCTAAAGTAGTAAGCAAGTATTATATGATGTTGTTTTACTTCCACTATCGAATTAATTGAATCTAATAAAACCTTTTGCTTTTTGTTGTGTTATAAGAGTGGTAGACCTTAAATCGAATAAGAATCCTTTTTTATTGGATCCAAGCAATGAATTTAAAAGTTTTTCATCAGGTTTACATCGTTTGCCTTGAGGTCCGACCATTGGCTGCGAAGATCTCATTAAAACTGCCTGATTGTTGCAACAACAGAAAAATAATATATTAATAATATTTTGTATTTATTATAGAATAATCATTCACTTACCCCGTTTTCATGGCTGAATGACAAAATAGGAAATCGTCCACCTTTTCTAAATGCAGCGCTTGCTGCTAAATTTTCATCGTCAATATATTTAGGTACCACTAGAGCTTCGGGATATGATGCGCATACTGAATAATCTTTATTTACCCAGGACAATCTCCATTCATCTGTGCTTAGTAATTTGGAATATTCACTTTCTGGTCTGAAATTCAAAAGATATTATGTATTATATCAATTTACAATCAAATTGTGACTAAGAATCTTACCTAAAGATATTGTACCCATCTTCTAGTATGGTGAAATTTGGTTTGTAGAAATACGGATATAGCAATTTGGGATCATTCAAACTGCACAAATTTTCTAGTGTTTGTGCGACCTTATTTAGTTCAAAAGTGGTAATTATGTCTAAGTGGAATATACGCAAGTCTTTGCATTTCAAAACTAGAGAACCACCTGTTGCAAATCCATTTGGTGATGGTTTATTTTCTTTTCGTTCAACCAAATCAATACAACGGATAAGAATCTATTTTTTTTAAAAACAAATATTGATGTTAAAATAATATTGGTAAAAAGGGCAACTAATTAAATAAAGCGAATATGTAAGCTTGTTTAACCGTAATTTCATCGTGCTGTTTCGAGTCCCTGCGGCTGAGAAGTAAATGATGACCGGTGATGCACAGAGTGTGTTGAAGTCCTGAAACATCCCTGAAGGTATCAGGTCCTCTCACTGTGACTCCTTCCACTTGAGAAATACTCATTACTTCAGCTAACTCCATCGTATATCGGCCGTTAACCTTCGTTACAAACTTTGCTTCAACTGTCAATATGGACCTGTCATCTGTAACCACTTCAGAGTTGCCATTCGGTAGTTTTTTCAGCCGATTAATTTTATATTTGTATGTATGCATTAAAATAATCAGAAAAGTATTCTCTATATGAGATACTGAAACACACTGCTATTGGAGAAAATTATTTAAATAATTCAATGATAATAATTGTTCTAAATGTATTGTTGAAATGGTATATTTTTCAGCAAATTCAGGACGACCGGTAAAGTAGCGAATGATTTTGCCGGTATGTCAGTTTAGTTTGCACATGGAACACACACACACACACACCCACACACAGTATACATACACGCGCATGCGCGTCAGTGTTGACTTGTTGACTTGATTTTTCTGGCAGATTGATCGTTGAACAGAAACAGTCTTTGATAACACCTTCACACCCTCACAGCAGTGTTCTCCTAACACCCTCGCTGCCAACTAATTATAAGACGAACGTGTGTATATTGTTTACAATTTCTAAGCTCCCTGCGTACATTGTCTTTGATTACTGATTCCTATGTATTCCTTAATATTTAAAAATAATAATATTTTGGTCCGACTGACATCCAAATTCTGTAAATTTTCAATAATTATAAAAAAACAATGTTCTTTTCCTGTATATTTAAAATAACAGTTTTTTTCACACTGCTATTATTAGAATCGATCTTTCCCATAATTTATAATAATAAGATTTTTTTTAATTGTTACTTTACATATTCAAGAATGGACACATTACCATCAAGTCCCCATTCGACCGCATCAGACGTTAAAGAAGAATTTGATTTTGAACCCTACGAAACTATAACACACCTATCCAAAACTGGTAATTCTTTTGATAATATTGATAATCCTGAATTGATAAAAAGTCGAGAGCTTAGAAGCCTGATTAATTCTTCTAATGAATCAGATATCATTAGAGCCTCTATTCAAATCACTGAAAAACTTAGAAAATCTCAGGCAGAGAAATCCAAAACACCAGATTTGGAATCTAATAAAAAGTGTGGTGCGTTAGAGAATTCACAAAGCCAAATAAAAAATAACCAAAAATCAAAATGGGGTAAAAAAAATTGTCTGCCCGAGGTAATTAGTCCTTCTTCGCACATGTACTATTAATATATCATTTTTTTTACTCTTAATATTTTGTAGAATAAAGTTGAAATTGTCACAGACTCCGATGGAAGACGTGTAGATTTCTTTTGTTGGAAATGTCACTCGCATACAAATACTCGTATTATTTGTTCCGAGTGTCCCAGAAGCTACCACACTCAATGTGTAAATTCTCAATCAAAAGCTGCGTCGGTAAATTGGCAATGTCCTGAATGTTCCTCGTGTCCTGAATATCCTGTTTTATGGTTTGTAAAATTACTGATACAATGACATACTGTGATGTTTGTTTTTCATCTAATTTTATTCAGATAATTTTAATTTTAAGTTCTCTCCTTCAAAATGGATATGTTTTAAATTTCTATACATTACTTGAAAGTATAGTTTTAAAATTGCAATCTGTGAATGAGGTTTGTTCTGATACACATTTTTTAAAATTATTTTGTCATTTAATAATAATTTATTTAATCTCAGATTAGATATTTTTTTGAACCCTATCGAAATGATAAAAAACACTCCAAATATCTTATTAACCCTATTGGCGTGGATGATATTGCTAAGAAAATATCTGAAAAAATGTACCTACATCCAAAAGACTTTATATCCGATTTACAATGGATCCATCATAATTTTACTATTTATGATATTGGTATGTGTAGAAAAAGTCTTGTTTTCATTATATATTTTTTTAATTTGTGTCTGATGTTGATGTAAATTACAGGTAATCCATCACTACAAAATGTGAGTAAAAATTTGTTAAAAATGGCTACCAACTTATTACTCGAAATAGAGATGTGTAAAAATTGTTATGAATCCTCACAAGCATATGAAAATGCAAATTTTTATACACTTTGTCCAAGACCTCATTTACTAATCTGGGCTAAGTTAAAAAGTAAGTTCTTAAAATAAGAATACAAATCATATTTTATTAAAAAGCTAGATGTAGAAATAAATATTACATTTTAGGGTACCCATACTGGCCAGCAAAGGTTATAGCTTTTTCTAAAACGGGTATGGTAAATATCTGGTTCTTTGGAGACCACTGTAGATTATGGGTTAAACCAATAAATTTTTACCTCTTTAGTAAAGAATACCCATGTGGAGATTTTCCACTTAAGAGAAAAGGATTTTCAAATGCTCTGCAGGTATTATGTTCAAATTATGACATACATGTATTCGGAATAAAATATTTGTAATTTAATTTTATAGGAAGTAGATATGTATATAAGTGAAATTGTAGAAAAATATGAAAGTTTTCAATATGCTCCCTTTCAAACAATATTCAATCCTAATCATGAAACCAACCATTTGAAGAACATGGTTTGTTTTTATATTCAATTATTCTTATTTTTCATTGCATTGAGATTTTATAATTTAATATTGTTTTATTTAGATTCCCAACTTGGTTGAAGTTGAACCTTGCAAAACAATATCAACTCTCAGATATAAGACCAAATCATCAAGAAAAGTTAATATGGTATGGTATCTTTTTCTCATTCTTTTTAATAATGTATGTACATGATTTATGCTAAACATTCTTATTTATAAAGAATCAACCACTTCAAACCAGCAATCAAGAATTGGTTTCAGATAGTGAACAAGGGTAAGACCATTGATGTAGAAATCTACTAATTTAATATTCCAACGCTCTATATATTTTAAGGACACTTATAGAAGATACTAATTTGGATACATCTGATGAAATGACTGCAATTACTCCAAAGAAACGAACATTTAATGAGGCATTTGAAGAAACTGCAAAAGCTAATGAAGATAATAATAAGATGACATTCAACAAAAAATTGAATCACTATTATAGAGATGCACTAGTCCTAAAAGAAAAAGTTCAAATGTTAAACAATAGCGATCTCGCAAAAGAACCAATAAATTCCGTTCAAAATGTTTACACTAACAAAAATAAAATAAAGCCAACATCACGAAACAAATCGGTTGACAGTGATTGTTCTCAAAAAGATGAAATTTCTGCACCAAAACCCATTGGCGTGACCAAGTGCACTGTCAGAAGTTCAAATTTACCGATAACTAGTAGTGATAATATTCAAAAACAGTCTGCAGTGAAAAGAAAATCTGTTGGCAGTAACATAATATCTCCTATAGTTTATAAAGTGGTAGACCCAAATACAGCTCAATCGCATATAGCTGAGAGTAACAATACTTCAGATGTTCCTAAGTCAATTACACTAACAAATAATGTTCAACCTATTAAAATCACTCAAAACGAAGAGATTTCTACCGTGGAGAATGTTACATCACCGTTGTTGAATAATCATACAGAGAACAATCTAATTATACATCCCAAAAATACAATAAAAAAATTAACTGTAAATATACGAAAATTGGATGATACAGTGTATGAAAAATTTTCACCTCTTGTTGATATTGGTCTAAAAAATAAAGTGTCCAAACCTGTTGTACAAAACATACAAATTGTTCAAATCGCAAATAAAGATCAAAATAAATCAACATTAATTGATAATTGTAATGTGAATAAAAGTGCTTGTGAAATAACTGATACTTCATCGTTTAACACAGAAAATACGCTGCCTACCTGTGTTTATTCTCCCCAGCAGCATATTAATGGTACAAAGGATTTCTGATTATAAACATAATTCACAGTAATAATATTTTTTTTGTTAGTTTTTAGGAATGCTGCTGTTATTGAAAGTCAGAACAGTCCAAAAGAATTTTTACCCGCTGCGAGCATGAAACGGGTAAAATCTTATCATATTTCTTTGAAATGTATATATTTATACAATTAACATTTTACAGCTGCCTTATTTACAACCTAAACCACAGATATTGTTAAATCCACTCGACAACAATTTGGATTCACTTCATCCTCCAAGCAATGCTGGACCTGTTCACAAACTATTGGATGACCATGCCACAGAGGTTCTATTTTATTTTAATTAAGTACATATTATTAAAAGCATTATATTGATGAAGCTCCCTTAGTTGACAGGCTTCTTCCGACAAGTTTTATTAAGCACCATTATGTCTACTAAATTGCAAGGAACAACTCCTGAAATTGTTATACTAAATCTACAAAAACAACTCGAAAAATCAAATTGGGAACACCAACAAAAAATATTGGAACTAACTCAAAAACATGGTAATTTTCCCCTTTTTTACCCAATGAAAAAATAAACACTTTAAATTGAAATATTTTCTAGATGATGTTATAAATGAGCTGAAAAAGAAACATGAAGATGAAATGTATAGTTTGGTTTCCAAAATGAAGCATAAATATGAACGTGAGAAAGAAGTGGCATTAAGCGATGCAAAAACGAAACAATGGTGCGATATTATATTAGCATTTTTATATGTATTTATTGATTATTATATCAAAGACAAATTATTACTATTATAGTCTCTGGTAAATATAGAACACAAGTGATATTCCTATTTTAAGAAACTAGAATAATCCCATATATTATTAAATTCACTGAATATCACTGAGAATTAAAATAATTAATTTTAACTGATATCATATTTGTTTAGGTGCGCCAATTGCTCCAAAGAAGCTGAGTTTTATTGTTGCTGGAATACTTCCTACTGCAGTTTCAATTGCCAAGAATCCCACTGGAACTTGCATATGATGACTTGTACGGGAAAAGATAAATCGGTAACTTTTTCATTATTTCTTATTTTATTTATCCTGGTCAATGTGTAATTATTTTTTTTTACAGTGATGTAAGGAGATATAAATTTTGACCTGTAAATTACAATAGCAGGTCTAGTGATAATTGACTGAGTCTGACAAATTACTAAATGTATCTGATTGATATAAGTATGTATAATTTATGTCATGTATTCCATAATATTACTATAATTTTAATTTGTTACCAAAATCATAATACTTTTTACTATTTAAGTTATATTTTTTTTATAAATATATGACATGTCTATTTATTTAATAAATATTGTAGAATTTTAATACACTGTTCCTAGTTTAGGTTAGCCAATAAAATCCTATGTGTTGTGTGTATTCATGTTACATGTTTTTTGTGACTACTATTACAATCCTTGGTTTAACGAAATTTCAATATATATAGTCGATGTAAAATCAAACCAGGATATCTGCAAAACTCTTGTTTTTCATGAGAGCCCTTTAAAGTTTTTTTATGTCATACATTCTCTTGTAAATTCATAGCGACACAACGGCATTAAATGGATTGTTGTCAACTTTTGGAAATGCCAGTTTAACATAAAAAGAAAAGTTGACACTAATAACTTAAAAACCCATTTATTGCAGATATGCTAGTTTGATTTTACAGCGACAATATTTGAATAAGATACCTTTTTTCATTGTATATGTTAAGTCAACTGCATTTGCATGCAGAAGTGCCATAATTTATATTTTTATACCATAATGTTTTTAATATTCGATGATTGTAACAGTATTCAATGATTGAATATATATTTATATTTCATTATTATAATTATTTAGAATATTACCCTTCCTTAAATGGAAAATTTCTATTGTCTCTATTGGAATACTTTTGTGATAAAAATAAATGATTTTCCTTACATTTTGTGTAAATGATTTTCTTATTTGCCTAGTTTATGTTTAGGTTTCTTAATTTAGAATGCGGATCTATTAAAAATATATGGTAGGGAGGCATGAAATTTTTTTTTTGCTGTAGTACTTTTAAGATAACCATTATCTCGACATCAAATGATCATTTTGAAATTAAATATGTAATCAGTTGAATAAAAATTATATTTATTTTAGTTTACAAGTTTGATAGAAATTTCTCAGAAATATTCTTTTGCAATAACGTTGACATAAGAGTACTTTCTTTTACCAGTCCCTGAAAAATTAATTTGTAGAGATGTTATTTCAATTTAAAAAATGTAACTATTAAAAGGACTTTTTGCTTTATGCAAATACAAAATTTAGTTAACTTTCCATCCAAGAAGAATGCAGGTTAGAAGTAGGCCTGAAAGGATGCGCTCCATGTGTTATGAATATATTAAAATCAATCTAAAGAATATTATGATGGATGGCTTTTTGATAATATATTATATAGTGTGTTTTTTATTAGATGCAGTTTTTAGCTATTTTTTATCCGTATTCTTTGAACAATACTTCAATGTTATATTTTTGGATTTGTTTTGATAATGCCACATTATTTGAATTGACACTTACCTTTTTTATAAAAACCTATACTAAATTTGCTGTAAATGCATAACACCAGAACCTATTAGCTCATCCTACTTTTTCCCCTTTCACAACAATACTACTATGAGTTAAGCGTTCATGCACAGACAACCGCTGCAATCCCAAGCTTATTATTGACTGTTTGACACTTTTATTGGTGGTCTGATGGCAAATTGAGTTTAAAATGTGTATGCCTTCCCAGTATTGGCTCCGTTAACTTTAAAAGGGATGCAAACTAAGTCATAAGTGCCAACCTATATTTATAATAGTCCATAAAATACACACCCCCATGAGTCGATGCTGCATCACCAATGAAAATATTTAAAAAAATATTTTAGCACCCCATGGTTGAGATGATTAAATGTCATTACACCAATTGCAAAGTAACAAAATTTACAGAAAAGTAAAAACAAAACTTTTCCTTGCTTATAAAACTTATTGTTGACATTGTTAGTTTACCAGAGGGTTGACAATATCATTTCAAATTCTGTAATGTAATGTATCATGCTTGAAGCCCGTATAAGATCAAGAAAGTGTGGGTACCTATTAGTCTAGTGTTTATAAGATCCTTGGAATATTGGAGTATTGTGGTGATTTTCTTTTAAAATGAAGAAACACGGCTTATCTGCAATGAATTTTGTTAACGCTCTTCCGCGTCCAGATCTACCCATTGCAATTAGTGCTGAAAAAAAATCATTCTGTCAATTTGAATATATTGATCCCCGTACAGGTGATTATAATGATTAAAAAGTTATTAGAAATTTTCATGTCACATACTCTGTATATTTATTTGTTAAAAAAAAATGTTCCAAATGAAAAATTCATAACATAATACATCTATGATTATAACAAAGGAAATGGTTGCCTCAAAAATACTTTGAATCACAGAACAGTTTCAAAATAATTTTCATTTTAATTTAAGAAGTTCAAATTCCTCTATAGGAGCCGATGAATAATTGTCTGTTTTCAGGCAGATTTTTCAAGATGAATAAAAATGGCCTCTCAGCAACAAAATCGTATTTCAATTGCATTTGTGGTGCGGAAAATCTCATAACTGTTAATGCTAAAAAAATAAATGAAATCATTAGTAAATTTCCACTGATTTTATGAACCCGATGTTTAATAGAAGTGAAAAAATTATTAGCATTGCCATTGAGTGATAATGTTAATAAAATGAATATATTTTTTAACTTTTATAGTTTTTATTCAACACAAAATATAATATTTATATAATATTCACAGGGTTTAAACATTTAGCAATAAAAAGAACATTTCCTTCCGCATTGAGCAAGTAAATGATGATTGGTCTATTAACTTCAAACTCGGGTCCAATAAATAAAGAATCTGTGCTTATTTCAAATTCTGCAATACGTAATAAAAAAAACAAACAAAGTTGGTGATATATTCAAAAAGGTAAGGGGATTTTATTATTATCACAAATTAAGCAATGGAAAACAAAATTGACTTTTAATTGCTAAATTAATATTACATATATTCCATAAATTAACTATGAAACTATATAATCTCATGCATAATATAATAATATTACAGCCTCGATATCTGGGTATATTATTTGGGTACTGAAATTTTTCCTTCGAATAGTATTTGTTTGTCGGGTGAGATTATGAAAAATACAAAAGGGTGGTTTGCTGTAAAGATTTCCATGATAGGTAACATTGCTACTTGTATAAGAAAACCTGCAGAGAATGTAAATTACATTTTAATTAAATAAAATTAATTAGTTATTTAAAAGATTTTAATCAATATACCCATGATATAATATTGTAGCATGCATGAAATCATAAATAATATAACCTTATATTATTAATTTTAAATGATTATTTTGTATATTTTCCTTGAAATATAATATTCTTTGATGGCGAGAGGAGCATGAAATAGAATGGATGATCTGCCGTTATTTCATACGTCCTTCGCATCGAATATTCTACTACTATGAAACCTGCCAAAAAAAACCCAACTGTTGAAAAACATCTGATTTAAATCACATGGAGATGAAGCAGTTACTAACAATATTATATAATATTATGTAAATATTACTAGCGAACAAGTAAAGCTTCTGAATGTAATTAAGTAACAAATTAACAGTTTCATAATAAATTTTTCAAAATATAATACTGATGGAATTGAATAAAAATTTAGATTTATCCTAATTTTGAAATTTTTCCACTAAACAATACAAGTGATTCGGAAACAAGTGCGAAGAAGAATGGGCGGTCAACTTGAAATTCCATCGTAATAGGCAACATACGACACATCATGATCATACCTGAGGATAAATCATTATACAATGTTAAAAATCAAATTTCAAGTAAGTATTTTATAAATTGTTTCTATGCATAATTGTATCTATTGACGAATACAAAAATGATTACTGTCATCTTGCAAATTAGTTAAAAGCATAAAAACAATCCTGTTAAACATTGACACTTAATATTATAATTTATCACTAATTAGGATATTAAGTACATTAAAATTATGAGATATTTTATACCATAACGTGCAACAAATAAACCACTTTAAAATTCATCATGTTGATCTATTTCTGCTTCTTCATTTTCATTCTTGATTCCGTGTTTGAAGCTTCCAATAAATATTGGGATATCAGTTGAATCAATTTTGTATGTAAGAACAAAGACGAATGGACGATCGGCAGTGAAATATTCTTTATCGGCAATGCACCTTTTCAGTAATATCCTAACTTCTGCATGGTAAACGATACAAATATGAAATATGATGATTGATGCATACAAACAAAACAACACAATAAAAAAAAGCATAATAGAAACTATGTACATAGAAAATAAAGCTGTATTAAATAATATATTAAGAGAAATCATATACATAAATGTATCTTACTCAAAACTCACAGATGACAGTAATAAAATACAATGTTAGTAATTATAAATCAATAATACACATAATTAATGTAAGTTAAACTGCTCCATCACCATTGAAATTATTAAATGAACATGAAAATAGGATTCACATAAATATCGTGATAAAATGATATTGTAATAGGTAATAATAATTTTATTTATTAAACTTACCAGTGGCAGCCGCTGCTTCTGAACCTTCTTCGTTGACTTCTATAAAAGCTTTTTGAATAGCTTCAGAAACATACAAATCCTCTTCGTTCTTTAAAAGGCCTCTCAAGTTTGCACGTTGTATGTCAAATATTGAACTGAAGCCCATCTAAATCGTAAAATAGTTTTACTCTCAAATGTGGATTTGTAACATTGTGGTTTTTTCAATACGCACCTTGGGAAGAACTTTTTTCAAGTCAAGAGTAGTTTCGATTTTGAATTTAGGCAATGCTACATCAACACTCACTAGATGCATTTCATCCAATACTTCTTTCAAATCAGCTCCGTTTGTAATCTTACTTTCAACCTTTGACAAGCCGTCAATTTCATTAGGAAGAATAATAACCATTGACATTGACTTATTAACATATGGTAATTCAATGGCCTACAAATAACACATATTAATTAAAATATTATATTTAATAATGTTATATATTATATTATTTTGGAAATAAATTAACCTTTGCATCCCATTGGGGAAGTTCAGCATATCTGAATTTACTTGTTTGGTGCATCATGTCTACTTCTACTTTATCATTGGCAGTCAGGAAAAAGTCGCGTTTCCTTGTAGCATGAGGTTCGAACTTCTTTTCCCAATCACCCTAGTAAATTAAACAAACAACAATATATACAAACTTATTAAATACATTGTTCATTTATCTTTCAAATGCTTACCTTGAAATAAATAGCATTTACAAGAACCAGTCTAGTCATAGCATTGAGTGAATCTTTATTAATCAAATCTTTAATTTTGTTATTTGTTTGGTTTTCAACCTGTAACATAAAACTTCATCGATACGTATTCTTACAGAATATTTGTGAAATCATTGCTATTTTACCCAAGAGTTAATTGTACTGGCAGCTTTAGCACTTTGTGTAAAATCCAGATTTTGAACTTCCGATTTAAAAATGCTTATGGCATTATTTTTGAATTCTTCATTTAGTTCAAATTCTGAGCCCTGTTTTACAAATACATTGTTTGCAATCTTCAATGTCACACCTTCAATATTATTTAGCTTATCCAAGGCTTGACCCATGGTACCTTTGGACTGTAATTGTAAAAAGGAAAATTTAATAAAAAAAACTAAAAAAAATATAATTATTTTACATACAAAATCAGCATTAGGAAAGAATAATGCTTTATTCATATCTTCCAAGGTACTTTGCCGAGCTCCAAGGGACAACATGGATAGAACAACTTGGGCCGAGAACGGAGACATAATCAAGTTTTCATTTGGAAGTATTGCAGCACTTTCCTAAATCAAATTCAATTGATTAATTGTAAACATACACAGCTAATTTGAATAAATTTACATACCTTGTAAAAATTTGAGGAAAATTTATTGATGCTCTCGGAGAGAGTTTGAATTTTTTCTTCGTTAGTCATTGTCTCAGCTGATTTTGCAAATGCAAAAAAACAGGATAGAAGGAATATAGCTAGGAATAAAAAAAATAAGATTAGATTATTTATTCAATTGGCCTAGAAAACAACTTAAGGAGTTTATTCAGTTAATCTCTGATAAGATAATATTAAAAAGCTGTATTGACGTGTCATTATAAATATGTATATACATGCATATTGAAATAAATTCTAAATGGAATCTTACAGGATTTTTTTAATATTGTTGGGATGATTTTTCTTGTTTGTAATTGTAGTAATAATTATTGAGGACACGTCTATAATCGATGGTGGTTTCGAATCGACTGACTCATATTCGTACTGGTGTATGTGTCCATGATAAAAAAATTCATCACCCACATAAATAGACTGATTTAACGGAATTTCGATGACTCACTCATTGAAAAATTAATCAATAGTTCAGCAAATTATAGTTTGTCAAACCACTGTATTATTTTTTATTGTATTGTTTTCCCGAGGCGGGTATTGTATAGGAAATCGGGTTAATTAGTCGAACCGGTTCGAATAACAATATCATTCATTAGTAGAAAAATGTGGTATTTTTTTAAATTAGGATCAAATGTTGACTTCCTACAGTGGAATGTTTGATTATAATATGTACTGCGTATGAACTACGACATATAAAAGTACAATCGCAAATATTTTCAAGCGCTTTCACTCGGAAACTTATTTAAATTAAAAATAACATTCCTGTTTGTATAGTAAATGAAAATAGACTCGTGTAAATATGTACATGATAAACTATACTATAAAATAAACATCACTACGTCAAATGGAAAAAATACACACGTTCTAACAATTCCAATGAACTATTAAGTATTGGAATTTGGTAATACAATATTGAAACACTTACTACTGGAACTGCCGACAAATGATCCTAGATTCTTCAGAATAGACTTCATTCAGACAAACACTTTTTAGAGGTTATGTTTTCGCCAGAATCAAACAAACGTGTGGTTACAAAATCATTGACTCGTCAATATAATAATATTATGTATACAGGATGGAGTTGAATTAACTGGATATTTTAGGGGGAGGTAAGGTACCGCAAATAAAAGCGGAAATTTTTATTACTATTTAAAAATATTAATTACGTATTTAACAGACACAATACACACTAAGCTTCACATAAACAGCTGATTGTAACTCAATTCCAAAACTACTATTAATATATTTTTAATTTGTAATTAATAATAAAAAAAATATTAAAATTACTTTTTACTTATTTCTTGCGATACCCCACCACCTCCTAAAATATTCTCAGTTAATTCAAGTATGTACACCATCGGTGATGCCGGCTTATCCTGTATACTATTGTAAATATCCCCTAACTCCCGTCTAAATTTTCCATTCTATCCACAGTATTCCTAATCCAAATACCTCTTTTATTATACTTTGAATAGGCTACAACGACTTGGCAACGAATTTGCGCACTTGGGTTAACTATTTTCCACCAATTCTGCCACCTAGAAGGAGCTTATTTAGGAGCGACCTTATATAGTAACATATAAATTATTGCTTCTTACATCTTACTTAATTTTATTTTATATAAATTCTATATGTACCTATACACATACATTAAACTTTTTTTATTTTTGTCTTATCTGTAAAAAAAAGCTCTTATAAGCGTTTATATGCAAATAAATAAAAGTAAAATAGAAATAATTTGACTTTGGGATCGAAATGCCCTTATGCATAAAGGTGTGTAAAAATATTTTTTCAATAAATAACTACTTAAAATTATTATTAACATAATAAGTAATGTCTGGGTCAAATAAAAAAACATTTAGGAATCAAACCTTGCTGTGACTGTTAAAAAGCGCGTCCACCAGTTGCGAATTTCATATAGAGCAATTTCGTAGTCTACTCAATTTATTTATTGAGAAACACGCAGAAAACTACATGCCCATTGAAAACAATTTATTTATGAAAAAAAAACAATTTTAAACGTTTTTTACAACGTTTTCATTATTTATATGTACATACTTGCAATTGACTTTTCATTTTTTATGACAAACAATTCATACAATTTATAAACGTTCGACAGGTTGTGATCACCCGGTACAATCAGAGTGACCTTCAATCCATACAATGTTTTTCAACATGACATCATACTTCGACAGACTACAGATAAATTTTCATTCCACGTACTACAGATTTCCTATCGTTTTCGTATACGATTATAATAATTTCCGTAATTATATTTATGTTTCCATCGACCAAAATAATTTCTATTATTACAATCTCCAATAAATTACAGCTATACACAGGTGTAATTTATTGGAGATTGTAATAATCTCTATTAAATGTAGCTATAATTATAAGTTAAGTGCTCGGTTTTCACAGAAATCTTTGAGTGTTTATTTGAAACAGATAACAACTCATAAAATACACACAAGCCGTTTTTATTGAATATTAAAAATATCGTGATTAAAACTAAATAACTTTTCCATGGTTAAATTTTTACTATTTGCTACATAGTTTATAATTGTGTAATAAGTCTTAAAGGATGAACATGTTAACCAGCAAAAAAATATTAAATTTATTAATTCTACTCAATTCTTGTTGATTCTAACAATATTTCATATCCTCCATCCAAAAAGTCTAAAATATCAAAAACGTATCAAACTTGAGAGGCACAAACATTCTATCATTCACCAATTCATATTAGCTGAATACGGAAAACATATAATTTCTCTTAACTTCCAGACATCAATATGTTATGTGTATAAGAGGCTTCAATTAAATTTATGTATTCAAAAGATAGTTTATCTCGAATCAAAACAACGCGGGTTATCACAAATGTATGTATTGATGCGAATAAAAAATATATTATCACTCAGTGTCAATAGGTCAATTATTGAACAATCAAAAGTGGTACCTGGTAGAAGTTATGTATCTATTTGGAATGCGGAAAAAAACGTTTTAGTGAAAATTGAGGTGTTTGGCCTACTTTATATGAATATGAGAAACCTTGGGTTACATTGCCTGAAATCAATAGTCACGGATTTACAGTGCTGAAAATAATTATTTATCGAAAGGAGGTCAAATTTAATTTACCCACATAAAATATGTACAAATATATGATTGAAGTTAGTTAACCCATTCATCATTAATATTTCGTATTTGAACATATGTTGGAAATCAAAACATTCTATTGAAACAAGCGTAATAATAAGTGTTTTTTTACGCTAGAGAAATACACTTATTGTTGACGTTGTTCTATGGTGTATTGAAATACAATTGATATGTATTTTAGTTAATAATATTGTCACAATCTACTTATTTACCATTTTTAATGTAAAGCATTCAAACACAACGTCATTTAGTTATCTTTTTGGAAACCACAAAACTGATTAATGATGTTTTCTTTACTAATGAAATACATTTGAACCCAACAAAATAATAAGAATTGAGCAGATTATGTATTTAATGTTATAACGATCTCACCTTGCAGTGTTGTAGCCATGATTGTTGTTGTGTCTGCTTGTCCTCTCGAACTTCCAAACAAGACTAACACTAATTGTAAAAATCTCACCACAATAACGACAGCTGATAAAGCATGAAGACAGATGACTTTTATTGGTAAAGAATGACCTTTACCATTTAATAATCTACTTGTGAAAAAATAATGTAATCACACAACACTAATTACATGTAAAAACCCCTTTAAATTAAATAATAAACACAATTTATGTAAGATATTTTTATTGTGGTTGTTAACATTCATACAAAAAAATTAATACTGTAAATAAATATTATATCCAATAAGAAATTCACATCATTTTAATCTCACACCTGAAAAGGATATGTGCAATTGTTATTACAAGAACGAATATATTGCATGTGTTAAAAGTACGTCCTCTTCTGGTACAAAAGAATATACATTGAAGCCCCCTCGTAAATTCATTAGTCTATATTAAGCCATTGAAGTGTATACAAAGTAACAATATTCACATGTGTCATTTACAAAGCAATTGTCATAACAAACTTACAACAAATTGCAAAAGATTAATGGAATGCAAAAAATACATGGCATTACATTTTAAGTAGAGAGACAAAGCATTAATGAAATCTTGTAGTCATTTCAGTTGTTTTGTATTGAATAATTAGTGTCATTAATTTGGAGATTATTTTTGTTTTTATTATTATTTATTATTTAAAACTAGCCTCGGCTTTTCCTAATAAAAAAAATATAAAGTCTTTGATTGGGAAATAGTGTGATCTCGAAAACACATTTTACTCAGTATAAGTTCATTCAATCACAATTATTATTTCAAATATCAACTTGGAACCTGAAAAAAATTAAATATTAATATTAAATAAGTTTGTATATTTTAGAATAAATAAACTTACTCTGATTCATCATCTTCATAAAATAATTTTTTAATATGTTTTCGAGCACCTAAAATAATCACAGTTGATAAAACAAATGTCATCACACCGAGTCCGAGTGTCATATTCTTTCTTTTAGATGGAGGCTGTACCAGCATTCGCAGAGATATTGACTGCCACACCGACTCAGTCCAAGTCGAATACTTTCCGGAAGCAAAATCATATCCTTGAATGTGAAATAAGGAATAATAAACAAATATTTTTAATGAAAATTAAGACACTGTGAATATTACCTTCTTCGATAAATGCGGGACTCATGGCATATGTGTCATTCATAAAAGATCGGATACAAATACCTTTTTTATCCCAACCGGTTACATATTGATAGAGAACCTGAAAAAACATGTTGTTTAATCTTCTATTCTAACCACATTTTTAATTACAAAAACATACAGTTTCATCATCTTTGGCATGACAATCTTCTTTGGTCCGATTGATTGAAGTAGACATGAGAAATGAAGCTAGTTTAGATGTTATTTTAGATGCGGGTGAGTAATATCCGGAGACCCCAACATAAAGGTAAGGGGGTGGTGTATCGGGGGGTAACATAGGAGCTCCCATCCTGCGTGTTACAGACAGAAGTGCACATGAGGAACTTTCAAGATAACAATGCAAAATTTCATCAATCTAAAATCAAATAAATTTCGATAAGTTTAAACATAAATGATAATAAATACAAGAACAATTCAAACTAACAATATAAGAGCTTGCAGAGATAGTTCCGTTATAATCATCTCCGGTGACAAACTTATATAAAGATTGAGCTAGAGTTGTGGATATATTTGCAAGTTTAAACTGTATGCTGTTTTTATCAATTTTGTCATCTGGAAAAATTGGATTGCCTCCAGGAACAGTATCATCTGGAAATAATTAAATTTAATTAATAAAATTATTCATATTGATGTACACACATTACTAACCGATGATAATTTCCGAAGACAAATTGTAATAGTTGAAATTTAAATTATCTTTATCATCGAGCAGGGATTGATAAAATGCATTATCAAATGTCTCGGCGTGATCTGCCAGAACTGCTGAAGCCATTTGAGTGATGGAAGAATTGAGCAGTCTAAGGAATGAATGCACTGAAGACGGTGGGATTTTTTTCCCTCTTATAATTGAATCTTTAGATAATTGAAGATGTTCAACAAAGTTATCAATCTAAATTTATCATAAAAATTGATTTAATTTTCCTCATTTTATTTTAAATAATTGTGGAAAACATTACCTGTTCATTTCTATCAGCCTCACTATAATCAGGGGTGAATACATTTATTTTTGATGACTTGCCATGCAATTGTCCTACATGAACATGTAATCCGATAGAATCTGGCTTTAAAACTGGTCCCTCCATTGGAAAATAGTCATGCATTAAATCCCACGCCAATCTTTGGGATCCAATATAATCATAAGCTTCACCATTCAACATCATAAATATGACATTTTTATCTAAAAATATATCAATCATTAAATAATTTAACTATTATTATGAGTAGGGTACTTACTATATGAATTGATGGCTTCTTTAGGGAACATTTGAGATAAAGCATGAGCAGTAGCCATAAGTACACCCATTGAAGATACGGTCCCCACGGCTCCAATACCATAGCCTAAAATATTTGAAAAATAAATTTGAATCTAAAACTTAATTTCATTTATTAAAAATATTATTATTACCATCAATAAAGGAAGTTGAATCCATGGCCACCGTAACAAGAGCTACACTTCCTTTACTTTCGGTGCCAGCTTTGACTTCTTGCTCTTCAGTGTTATTATTATAAGATTCCTATTGAAATTTATAAAAAATAAATCTACACATTTAAAAAATAATGTATTTTTCTAAAATTACAACAATTGTCTATTTATGAACATTGATTTTAACATCACATTTTATGAAATAGTTTAAGGAGTCCTTTATTTTATGTTATAATAAAATATAGGGTAGAATGCTTACATAATCACTAGATTTATAGGTGAAATTACTCCTTGAAAAGAGACTGAAATACAAGGATCTATCAGCAAGCGGATCACAATATCGCGTGGGTCTCAAATTAACCATCATGTTAGATCTGAAAATAAATAAAATTTTGATTTAGTAAGAAGTATGTGAAGATTCATAAATATGTTTTTGGCAGAGAGTCGATTTTACCTTCTTATACAAACTTCACTATTTACAGCGCCATACATAAAAGCATCCATTTCTACACTGCACAATGATCGCTCTGCTTGGAGATCCAAATCAAACGAGTTGAACCTGAAATAATATTCTCCATTAAATAAATGTAAAGTAATTGTGAAAGTACACAGTGAAAATATTATTACTTATTGTAGCACTCAATCATTGAGTTAACATTTTCAATCTTATCAGGTGGAATGTAGAAAATTGGAAAAGGAACATCATGTAACATAAACTCGGTTCCAGCAGGATTCCATACATCATCATCCAATTTAGTAGATTTGCAGTGAGTATTTTCAGGTCCACCCTGAGAAAACTCATTTGGACACCGTGATTGGTGTGAGAAAAAGGATGGCCTAGAATTAATCATAAATGTTATCCAATCCTATTTGACTCATAGTATGTATTTTTGAAAAATAATCAGTACATACCGAACATCTGATTTTTGATATATAATCAGTCCTGCAACTTTATCAGTACTTTTAGCCAGCTTTTCTATTATTGAACGGTTGAACATTGCAAATTCCATCACTACCGCATATGGAGAAGCTTTGCTGTCATTCAATAACCAATTTAATTCGTCTTCATTTTGCAAAAGTGCAATTACTCCAACAGAACCACCATAATCGGCTAGAATTAAAAATACAAAATAATGAATATTTTTATTAAGTAGGTATAAACAATAACGTTTACATGAACATCCTATTTGATGAGTTCCGTTTAATCTTCTATAGCACGCTTTCGATGCCGGGAACGATTCATACATTTGATCTTTGAGTCTTTCACATTCATTTTCTATAAAATTGTAAAATATGATGTTATTATAAAATTTTGGATATTATGCGCTTGAAAAGAAATATCTATTTGATTGAAATATCTATTGAAATATCAAATGTGTATTTACCGACGGCTAATAGAAGAATAACAAAAGAAAAGATCAGCCGAGCAGACATCTCTGCATCAACTGTCAGAAATGTCACATTTTGTGGCTGCTTAACCTATTAATTTCTATTCAAATCATTGTGGCTCAAACGATGTAAATAAACAAGTTAAATATTTCTGAATACTTCCAAATAATAATATGCATATCGGTAGTTAGTATGTAAAAAATATGAATGTTGATATGTTTTATGGTCAATATATTAAAAGACGTTGTGTGAATTATAAATATTAACTATCAAAATATTTGTTGGATATGTAATTAGAAGTGAAATGTTTTGATTTATAAATAAACACAACAAAGGAATCAGTTGGTGTATGTATGAATGCAATGTCACAATCACAAATGACAATAGAATCGATATTTTAGTAAGAGAAGTGTCTGCGTGAAGGAATTGTACTGAGCTGGTCCATTGTGTTGAAGACTCGTTGTGATTAGTCAGGAGGACAGATTAGTCAGTACAAGACAGTAGGAAGTACAGAACAGTAGGAAGTACAGAACAGTAGGAAGTACAGAACAGTAGGAAGTACAGAACAGGAGAACCAGCACGGACCAGGATGGGCGCTGTGCTAGGAGTCTGCTCAGCTGCTCAGGTAATACATCCATGGTCATCTTGTTAGTATTTGTCAATATATTATTTTGAAGCTTATGTATAGTTCATACACCATACACCTCAAGTGGTACAAATTTTATTCATATTTGTAATGATTCAATGTTGATTTAGTGTGATTCAAAATAAAGATGATTGTTAAATGATGATTGCAGCTAGCATGTTGCTGTGGCAGCAGTGCGGTGTCTCTGTGTTGCTCGGCCTGTCCTTCTTGCCGCAACTCGACCTCGTCCCGGCTGATGTACGCGGTGCTCTTGCTGGTGGCCACGGCCGTTGCCTGCATCACTCTGTCTCCGGGTCTGCAGGACACTCTACACAAGGTTCTTCTTTCATCCTTCGGCAGTCTCAGTAATATTTGTCCACTTTACATTAATAATATCAATTTTTCATATATTAGTTACCGTTTTGTGAAAATTCAACTAAATTTGTTCCGGATGCTATATCATTTAATTGCCAAGCTGCTGTTGGTTATTTAGCAGTATACCGGTGAGTTATTTGTTACTTTTTATGTTCAAAATCTATGAAATAGAATACTAACTTATAATAATTTATTCCGCAGTATTTACCTTGCCCTCTTCCTATTTTTCATGCTGATGGCTGCTATTACAATTAATGTGAGATCGTCTAGAGATCCTCGAGCTGGAATTCATAATGGGTATATTTTAAATCTTTCACATGTAAAACTACATTTTAGAAATTAACTAATTTTAACCATTTAGGTTTTGGGGAATAAAATTTTTACTGGTTATCGGGGGAGTTATTGGTGCATTCTTTATACCTGATGGACAATTTGGTGTTACTTGGATGTACTTTGGAATGATTGGAGGCTTTTTATTCATAATCATTCAACTGATTCTCATCATGATATTTGCAGACTCATGGGCTGAAAGTTGGTTAGGTACAGTACAATCATTTCTCGTTTTTAATTTATGTATATTTTGCATACAATTATCATTTTTATTTTAGGTAATTATGAAGAAACTGAATCAAGAAGTTGGTATTGCGCATTAATATCAACTACTTTTATAAACTTTGCTCTGTCGATCACCGGGATTGTATTGCTCTTCATCTATTACACAAAAGTATATTGCTTAAATTTGTTATTTTACTATTTTGTTTAATTGATATTAATCTAATATTATTTTTAATTACAGTCTGAAGGGTGTGGCTTGAATATTTTCTTCATCTCAATAAATATGATATTCTGTATAATTTTGAGCGTAATTTCCATACTTCCGGTGATTCAAGAAGGTAGGAAGAACAGCGGCTTATTGCAGTCATCCGTAATAACTTTGTACATTGTATACTTAACATGGTCTTCTCTCAGCAACTCTGGTATTTTTTTAATATTTATTAAATAAACTCTTCTTGCTAGATCTACTGATTAATTATATTTTTAGGAAAAGAATGCAACTCTGGATTAGTCAGTCATACAAACGATAAGCCAAACCAAGTAAGATAATTTCACATCTTAGGATTTAGACAATTATACTAAAAATGATCGATTTTAGATAACTTTTGATAAGGAATCTGTAATTGGATTAATTATATGGATTTGCTGCATGTTGTATTCTACTTTGAGGACTGCCTCTAGCAGTTCTAAGATGGGCGGAGCTGAAAATGTCTTGGCCAAAGACACCGGTCCAGGTAACTAAATTCAAGATCTCTGTGTATTTATAACACTTTATGCAATATTACGAGTCTGTCTTAATCCAAGAAAAGATATAATTAATATTTTTAAAGATATTGAATAGCAATTGCTGAAAGGTATATCTGTTAAAATTATACATAGGTTATTCAATTAATTTCAAATACTTTTAATAAATATAAAGCCAAAGAACAAATAATTGCTGTAAAAAGACATCCCCTTTTTATTTGATCTTTAATATATGTATAATGGTGTAAATTTGTACATAATCTGGTCATACTCAATGCATTCCAGTTAGAGGTTCTGGAGATGGGCTGGTTGCTAATGAAGGTAAACATCAAAGTAGCACTTAGAATGAGTTTGACAAAAATCTGATTTAGCAACCTTTATATTTAAAAATATACAATGGAAATAGTTTAACATCAAACCATATCGATTGGAATGTACTTCTTTGTTAGAAAAATATTTTTTAAATACATTGTCCATAACTAGGTTTTAATCATCTGCTTACTCATAAATATACTTATTTCAATCCTGATAATTGAAAAAAATACTTAATTATAAAAAGGTGAATTTAAATTAAAGCATTTGCCAGAATATGGACTAAAATAAGGAACAAATGTTGACAGTAATGCAGGTTCTATAAAAATATCAGGTTTTAATTGATTTTGAAAAAACCAAAATTATACATTTTATATCACAAGACAGATTTATAATGTTAAACTATTTTCGTTGTCTATCAGATTTTTATTGTACTCTAATCGTAATTATGTCATCGTTGCATATTAAATGTCATTTTATTTGGAATGCAGATTAATTCTAATTTTCAATATCCAGCGATGATATACATATACAATATTCTTAATTGCTCAGATGAAAAACTAATTCCTTCAGAATCCCTCAGCCACGATGGCGGTGAATCGGGTGAAAAAGTTTGGGATAACGAAGAGGACACAGTTGCTTATTCGTGGTCATTCTTCCACTTCATATTCGCCTTGTCCAGCTTGTACATCATGATGACCCTCACCAATTGGTACAAGTAAGTAGTTTATCAAGTCTTATATAATATTTTCATGCTGGCTATTAAATTATTCATTATAATTTTCAGCCCAAACTCGACTCTTCAGACTCTGAATGCCAATGTGGCTTCGATGTGGATCAAGGCAATCTCGTCTTGGATGTGTATCGGTATATACTTGTGGTATTTGGTAGCCCCCGTCGTGTGTACTGACAGAGATTACAATTGATAACTTCCTCTAGATCGTGAAGTCTTTTATGGCATTTGCAGAATTATTGTGTTTTTTGTTCGTTTAGCTGTTAGCAGCAATATATGCTTTTTAAATTTAGTTGATGATTATAAATATACTCTCGGTAGTCACAACTGTAGATTTTAGCATTAAGTTATTTGAGCTAGTGTAAATTTGTAGTTTCTCTTTGAAAACTACATATAATAATAGGCCACTTGTAATTATTATTTGTATGTACTATGAATAAATATGTATTCAAATAAAGCTGTTTTTTTATTTCTTTTACAAAATTATTACAAACACGTCAACAGGTTAGTTACAAGGAGATCGTTGAGATATCAATGCTATTTTAAGTCTTTGATTTTTTTTTATTATTTGTATGAACTCAATGTCAAAAAAAAAAAATTATATTAAGTCACATAGAAAAAATAATACACAACACAACTTTTTTTTACTTAAATTATACAAACTTGGCTAAAAAATATAATATATTTACAACTGCCTATTAAATGACTTGAAAAAATATATATATTTTTAGTTTCCAATATGGAAACTTCTTTTACAAGAATAAATCGTTTCTTTTGTTCCTTCTGCGTTCTGGTGATGATAAATAAGAAGGATCACCATATACAGTTGAAGTATTCAGGTCGCGTTGAGACGATGACAATGATCCCGAGCTGTTTAACATCGAGCTCGGTGAAATGCTCAAAGGCGATCGGGATTGATAATGTTGCTGTGGCGAAGTAGGCGGAGACATAACTGAAAAATTAACAACACAATCGATAAATCGTTCAAAATGTATCAAATTAATTCATCTCACCTGGGATGTAATTCTCCTTTTTATAGGTTGTGCTTCCAGAGAAAACTAAAAAGAAAAATTTAATTTAGTTTTATTTTTAAAAGAATGTATAATAAATGCCAAACATACATTTGTAGAAAGCCGCTAATGTTAACAGAGCAATCATAATTGTGATAACAGGAACTAAATAATCACGAGTGAGATTCAAAATAGGAGAACCGGAACCATAACACTCATCACTGCCCCGTCCTAAGTTATTCCAAACAACTTTAATCTGAAAATATTCATTATTTAATATGTGTGGGCAGGTAATTAAAAAATATCCATTATGTTACCTTTGAAGATTGTTTAGTGAGAGCTGAATGGATTACTAAATACGATTCTGACAGATAAACATCTCTATTTGTGAGTTTTATGTAGAACCTTCGTAAATTGTCAGATATTCGTTCTGAACTTGCCACGGTAAGTGATTTACTAACAGGAACAATCTGAAAAGCAATAAATTTAACATCAACACATAAATAATTTATTTACACTTCAAATAAAAATGATGAATACTGGGATGCGTGTCAATAATAATGCTATTAATTTGTACCTGAACTTGTTCTAATACAGATAGCGGGCCTGTCACATCCAGCGGAGTAATGGTGTCAGTTAATTGTAGTAATCGAGGTGCGATCGCAGCGTGTAATAAATCAATTTTCAACTGATTCGTAGACACTGCCTTCGACTGAGCCCATAGATTAATTTGATGTTTCGTTTCATTTGTGTAATATTGTTCACCCTTTACCGGAGACCATGTCACTTGACAACCGTAAGTTCCTTAACAAAACAATCATACACATAGAATCCTATTGCCAATCTATTTTTATAATCTATTTTACCTGTGACCGAATCGAAAACAGACTTGACGACAATATCAACTAATTTTTTATCATTCACAGAAGAAATGAGACACTTGAATGGATAAAAGTCCAACTGAACATTTTCCAAGCAATTATTATTTCCAGATATCTAAAAGCAAAATAATATATTATTAAGTATAGTCGAAACTGCTTTTTTTTCTTATATGATAATTTGACTGTAATATGTATTATCAATCATTATGTTTACATACCAAATTATTGGCTTTCTTCTTATTATAATCATCTTGTTTGCCTAATATCACACTAAATACAAATGGCCGTTCATCTGTCACTATAGAATTTTGTCCATGTTCCAAAAACCACATCTGTAAAATTAAAATAGTAAATATACACACACAAAAATATAAAATCAAAAACTAGCAGAGCAGATCATGCTTTACGATTTTCAATACACTATGAAGAAAGAAGTGCTTAGAGAAATATAAAAAAAGAAAAAAAAGAGCCCATCAGCAGAAATTCTTATCAGCTTTTCCTTTTGTCTAATGATGAGTCACGCATAATGTTTCGTATGCCTTACACTTATCCATAAACAATAAGAGATTCTCACCTTTTCCATTGGGATGATGCTTATGTAGGAGACTGTTTGTATTTTGGGATGTATGAATTGGACTTCTGTATTATCAGGTAAAGAGGTTTTCGCTTGACATAAGCCGCTCACAGAATCAATAAATAAGGCTCTATCATCCAAACTATGCCAGGTGCCATTTGCAATAATTGTTTTCATACACCAAATGTCGCCAACGGTTGCTATAATCTAAAAATAATCATAATATTAATCATTAGAAATCACTTATTTCCACAAATCATTGCATACTTCTTGGGGCGACACAGTTGATTGCACTTTTAACGGAATATAATCGCTTCTAATCTTGTCAACAGATTTGTCTGATACTTTGAGTATTGACATTCCAACGTCATTCAGTGTAACCTAAAATAAAATACAATTTAGATTTTCCAATATTAATTAAAATTATTAACAACACTTACTTCTACAGTATCAAAGGATGAATGATAAAAGCTCAATAAATGTGGTTGAAGTGTGCAGCCGTGAATTTTCACCATATTACCAACAATGGATCGACCGAGACTGTCATATTGTAGCAGTTTAATATTAAGCTTTAGGTTCTTAGGTAATCCAGACAAATTCTCCAAATATTTACCAATTTCATTGTCATCAATACTCCCCATTACGTATTGAACAGAACAAACCTACAAAATAGGAATATATATACATTTTTTATACTACTAAAATTAGCATTGAAAATTACCTCGACGGGAAGGAAAACAACTTGTTTCATGCCCACTTGAGAATCAATCGTACTAATAATAATGATAGCATGACCGAGTTGATTGAACGATGTTACTTTTCCATCTTGGGATACTTTGATTAATTTACTGGATGCACTGTCTAAATTATCTAATCTGAAAAAAAAAACAATAATAAACGTTTGATTGCATATAATAATTTAAATGAAAAACTCACTTAAAATTCAGTTCGTCAATTGCATAATTTGTACGTAGATCAAATGTTGAATTTAAAGATAATAATAATGGAGCCAGAGAATTGGTCGGTGATAATATTTTCAACGGTTCTATTAATGATAAATCATAACTTGCTTTATGATTTATATCTCCTCCGATCAGATGTGCAGTTTTACCCTATAAACAAACAAAATATTAAAGTAAATATTTAAATAAAAAAAATTAAAATACGATAGATACTTACAGTGACAACAAGATGTATTGTTATTCTTCCTGCTCTTAGTGCTGTTAATCTAACCGAAACTCTATCAGAATCACTCAAATCAATATCTGAAATAATTAATTGTAAAATTATAATACATGTGTATGTATGTAGAATATATTCCTGATTAATATAAAATTGTAGTTTTCTTAAAATTTTTATTTTTTAAATTATTGCATTGTTACAAATCAAATATTGATTGAAACTCACTTGTATTTACTAATATGTCTGATATAACTGCGGCACCATCTCCTGTAACATACCAATGGAACTGCAAACTGGGTGATAAAGAACCTAAGACATCCGGCCCTAGAGAATCTGGCACACCTAGATGAAAAGACAAAATAAAATAAGATTAAATATATTATGGGTAAATTATTTTATTTGGAATTGAAAACAATCTACCAAGGGCATATATTGGAATAGTATTTCCGGTGAGGAGTGTTGTAACGGGAGCAAATATTTGTACTCCCTCCAATTGAACTACTCTCACAGTTCCCACCGCTTTACTGAGAATTATTCCTTCCGACTCAGCGTGACATTCAACATTGATACTTCCTTGTGAGACTCCATCGATGTCTCCCGCAGTACTGATTTCTATATGAATACAGTGATTATGATTAAATTTATTTACAAAAACAGTAATTTTTGAACATACTTGCAATATTGTTAGAACTTCCTGGAGCGTGATAGAATTTAATTATCGCAGGTGGCGGTGGACCTCCGGATGCGACTAGTCTAATGCGGGAACCGGGCATGATAATGGAATCTGGTGGTACAATCTGAAGAGGGGAGAAGACTCTAGAAGCAGCTATATCCGTAGCTGATCCCATCGAAAACTGAACTCTGATTTCACCTTCATCCAAACCTATATTTATTTAAATTTAGCAATTAAAACAAAATTTTAAACAATAAATTTGTCGAGTGTCAACAAGAGTTATAACAAGAGAAAATATTTATTATTTTAACTGAATAAAATATATTATATACCTGTAATTATGAAATTGGCAGCTCCGTTGGATGTTTTCTGAGGTATGTGTTCTATGGTAATATGGCCTTCTAGAATATGATAAGTGAGGGAAGGTGCACTGTTATCGTCAATAGGTAAACGAGATCCTAATTTACTATAAGCCCAAACTTGGCTGGTTACATTTCGACCTTCCTCAATCAAAGATGGAATTTCAGCTGATATAGATTTAATGCTGACGATTTCAACCTATAGAAATATTTTAGTATATAAAATATATATATTTAAATTATACAGTATTGTAAACTTACATTGATAATGGCTGGAGGGGAATCGAGACAAAGATCTACAACAGTTACACTAAACACACCATCGTCAATGGGTTGAACTGATAAGATGCCATTGTTTAGTTCTACATTGGCATATTGATTGTTTGATACTTCAATCTTAAAGAATCCTGATCCATTCAGAAGTTTTATTTTCCTTATACTTCCAGGATGGTTGTATACAAACACCTATAATCAAATATGACATATTCAATAATAATGTTATTTAAGTTTTATATAATACACATGTATGTATGTATGTATTTTATTTTACCTGATCAATGCCAATATTCACAGGTTTAATCAATTTTATGGGTAAAACAGCCTTGACAAAACCCAAGAATTTATGAGATCTAGTTCCAGCTTGTTTCAATACATTATTAATATAACTATTTATCTCTAAATTGACTTCTACTATTTCATTGGGTGCCGAAGTTTTCGAGAGTTTCAAAACCTAAAGAAAAAGCATATTGCATTAATACAGTTGATAATTATTACAAAAGGCAATTTGTTGAAAGTAATCAAACCTGATAATGGTAACTTAGTATCGGGATGGGGTAGAAGTGTTCATCGAGTTTTTCAAGCAAAATTTCACCGGGTAGTTGACTTACAACATTGGTGGGGTTAGCGGACCAAGACAAGGCTAAAGATGAAGCATTGTGGAAGACATGGGCTTCTGAATCAAGTACGATAATTTCTAAATCTGCAGTGGTACTGATAGAATTTATCTAAAAAGAAAATAAAATGTTAGAATGTCTGTAACCGATATTAGAATTGAAATAAATTCCAACCTGAGATACTGACGATACGGGGCATTGCAAGCTCACTGAATTTTTAACAGCCAATTTTACTGAATTTGGAGTTGCACAAACAACATCGAGGGAGGCTTCTGTGAGTAGTATATTTTCAAAATTATTTTTATACAACTTGAGGATAACCTCAGTTTCACCCAACTAAAAATAAAAAACATTTTAAAAAACTCCATACTAAGCAAAGTTATTTGAATATTATAACATACATCGATACATGTAACAGTGTAAGTATGAAACTTTGGATCAGATTTGATGGTACTGATTTCTACATTTACAAGATCTTTTTTCTGGCTAGTTACTTCTCTTCTTACATCTAAATGATCTATGTTAGATACGAAACCACCTATAAATTATACTTCACAATTATAAACTGTAATATTTTGTTTTACAATATACATATATTTATTTGTATACCTGAATATATGACGTTTGCTGAAGAGCCCACTGTGAGTAATAATGACTTATGCTGAGTAGAAGGAAACACACGCTGCAAAGGATCGAAGCATGTCAAAGCCACAGTTCTTCTTAATGAACCTCGTTGCACCATAACGCGGCCACGACCAACATCGACACATTTTACAAATAGTATTGTGCAAGCGTCATCTGAAATTAATTAATAAATGTGAATATTTTGAAACAGTTTTCGAATAATTACAGTAATTTAATATTTGATTTGGAAAGATGTGTAAAAATGGTATCACAATATTGGATTAACATAACATTTGTTACTATGACTTTAAAAACAAATTAAGTATTACCTTTTAGTGGTGTGTCGGATTCACGTTTCTTATCAATTTTTTCAAAAATCGAACCATCCACATTACTTATATCAAAAGAAATTTTGTCACAGCTAAAATAATAAATATAATATTAGATTTTATAAGCTATGTATTTTATATGTACTACAGTACCTATTAAAAGGAACGTGTCGTGTATTTTCAGTTTTTTCTCCATAAAGCGCAACATGCAATGCTAAAGTTTCACCAACAGCACCTTCATTATCATTCCATACTATTTCCATGTCTGATGGCTCGAGTACCCAAACTCTAGAAAATAATAATCAAAAATCAATTGAAGAATTTCAAATCAGTAATAATTCATTACATACTTTGCTGTATCGTTAATATGCGGGTTGGAAGGCATACAGGCAGACACTTTGCTTTCCCCCAAATGGATGGCCATTAATAAACCGCGGTTGTTAACACTGACCGAACTTCCTTCATTTTTCCAATGATACGAACCATCACCACCAATAGCGCCCAATTGAAACTCATTTCTAAAATGGAAATTTTAATACATAAAAAAATAACAAAATCAATTAAAAAACAAACTCTTACTTAATTTTGATAGATGGATGCCACGGAAGAATGATTTCTTTTGGAATTATTTCAATTTTATCAAATATGTGCAAATCAACACTAGTTGTTATCTGAAATATTACAATTTCATAGTCAATTTAAACATTAATATAATTACTTATAGTCATACTTTTCTAGATACTGTTTTTCCCGCGACTGAAATAAGTTTGGCAGTTATTTTCATGACGCCTGGCTTCTGCGGTACTCCATTCACAATTGAGCCATTCAAAGTTTTAGAATGTACATTGAAGAGATCGTGTTTGACTTCAATCGATATTTTTGTTTCAGGTCCAATGATAATTTGATTATTTTCACTGTGGTTATTAAAAATATTTGATATTGTGTAATTCATTTAATGAAATGATATATAACGTACTTAAAAATTTGTACCTATCAAAAATATTTGCACGGATAGAACACTGATGGAAGACTTGCATGCTCCAGGGTTTCGAAGGAGGTGTCGGATTTAAAGTAATCGTTATGGAATATGGTTCAACAACTCTGAGGAGAGCTTTTGGAGGGTGAATCCCTTCAGTATCACCTTCCCCGGCATCATGCAAGATTATATCTGCAGTACCAAGTTTTTTGCCCTCCGCCATACCTGGTGAATTTTAAATTGGTAATGTGGTATCAATTGATATTTAATGAAAAGCTTTTTTATTTTCTATACCAGTGAGGGCATTCAGTGAAGCAATTGAATCATTTTCAATCCTGAGTGTATATTGTGATGAGGGAAAAGCCAATTCGAGCAACCTTCCCTCTCTGACCTACAAATATATTAAAATGGTCTTTCTAGAAATTATCAAAACTTATGTTTTCAATTTTGAATAATAACTGTACCTGAATCGCTTTAAAGAACACTCGGTCACCCAAAAGTATGGTAGCTTCCGGTGGTGATATGAGTATATTGGCAATCACTCTCAAAGTAACTTCCACAGGTTTCACTTTAGAATATTCCGCTTGAGGTAATTTAACATTTATCTAAAATTATTTAAGTATAATAAATTAAAATGAAAGATTCCTGATTCAATTTAAAAAAACACACCTTAGCCGATCCTGTTCGAGTTCCTTCTAACAATGCAATATGACCTCTGGCCCTGTCAGCCTCTAATTTTTTTAATTCTTCAGGAGCTTCATATGGTGAATCTTCAAATGTCATCAATCTGTAATTGAATTATAGTTATAACAAGTATTTTTTAATTGTTTACAGTTCTAGTTTACCTTATAACATCCATGTCTTTTACTGTTGGTAAGATAGTCCACACAAATTCAATTCCCTCTAATGTAGAAAATTCATTTCCTGAAATTTAATTTGTTAAGTAGCCTCGAACAGTTCATATATTATTGTTGATCAAACCTTGATCGTCATAAGCCCTGACTTCAAACTTTTCAGGTGCTTCTTCAACAAAAAGTTCCCTAGTGGTAGTGACCAATTCGAGAGATGCCATTTTATCTAATATAACATCACAGCGTAACACCTTGTGGGATGGAAAAAAGTAGTAATATTAGTAGTCAACAAGAATACAGTAAGATGTGAGCGGTGTGCACTGTTTACCTCGTCAGTCTGAGTGTCTTGCACCAGGATGATGGCCGTGACTCTGGCCTGGACTTCGCGGCTGCCGGACACCAGGGCCGAGGTTGAGCAGCCTTGCTCGTCGTACAGCGGCTTCAGCGAGATCAGCTCGTGTCTTGGACTGCTCCTGTGGGAAGGAAGGTCTGTGTGGTTACTGCTATAAGACTACTGTACTGAAGCTGCTCATTTAGATTACCAAGAGTAGCATGATGATGAACCAGTCACGTGCAGAAGGTAAGACACGCTCACTCCCTGCACGGAGGGCAACAAGACCCTGGGCACGGAGAGCCTGGCATGCTCGGCGCTGTCACCCTTGGTGCTGTAAGCCCCGCCCACTACAAGTCCGACTATTATTGTTATTATTATCACAGGGACACTTCTTCCTGGATCAAACGCCATGCCGTTCTTCTCCCGCCACTAACCTTTGACGGTTAATATTGCCAGTTCATCTGTCAACCGACCGGTAATTGTGTATTGTCATTGCAAAAATTATCCTCACGTATACATACAGAACAAAACAAAATGAAGTATTTTACTGAATTACTAAGCACTGGTTCTATCTTGACACTAGAGAAGATAAAATACTCAATTTATAAAATTAATAGAACATATATTATATGTTTTTATATTAAAAACACAAACACGTCAACGGGTTCATTTTCCTTTGCATTTTCCAACCTTTTAAATCCCAAATATCCAATTGCATTTACTAAAAAGTATAATAATATGCCATATATTTATCTCTAATTGAAGTTACTTCAATTTGACCTACATTTCAATTTAATTTAGACTATTTATCGTTGTGATTGAACTGTAATAAGAATACTATATTTTTTTTTATTATGACTTAAAATTTCATATGTTAGTTTTTCTAGAATCAGAATAGTAGGAAAATTATTTTATCTTAATTAAACCCTTTCAAGGTAATATAAGTAAATAAAATATTGAACTGTTAAAAAAGTGGGTTCAGGCTCGGGTCTAAAAGGCATTAGTTCCCCTTCGTTGAAAACAATCGAAATAGCAATGATAGGATAGAATTTATTGATAGTATCTTTTAATTTTTGAGCCGTTCTGCACTGTTGGTAAAGAAATAAGGAACACTAAACGAATAAGCAGTTTTATTTAATGACAAAATTTATTATTTTTTTCAGGATGACTCACAAAGATTTTAAAAATTTGTTTTGTAATGTTTAAAATGTATTTTTTTCAGATTATCATACCAAAGCATGTAACTCAAAGATATAAAAATATTTGTACATACTGATATATTTAGAAAAAATCATAATATGTATATTATGAATGTTTGAAACTTGAAATTGTTTTATATAAAATTGAATAATGACAGATTTATGTAATTTAAAGTGCATAATTTTAAGAGTAACGTCATTATAAATCAAGCAATTCGATTGTACTTATTCATTTGGTTTTTGAAATAGGATTCTAAACATATCAGTATATTTCTAGTTATCTAAAGCTAAATTAACAACCAATTTTAAGCAGTATTTTGAATGCTCTATTAAATAATATATTAGAATATACATATTGATAGCTATTCATAGATTAATCTTAGCAATTTATTAAAGCTCAATCATATATAAATTACCATAAATTTTATCTAACTTCGTAATTTTATTTTTCTGTACATATTATTTTTAAAATACAAATCATTTTATGCAATAGTTTTTTGGTATGAAATAAGGTAATACAATAATATCACTTAGATATATGGAGAGATATATTCATCCCACGATTTTTCGCTTGAAAACAACAACGTCATAAGTAGTTCATTATATAATATACACAGTCAATTTAAGTCAATTTCTTGAATTGCAGAAGCATACGAAAATGTTATTTCTTTTGTGTGCCAGCAACACATCTTAGCATCATTCATTACTGTAAATAAAAAAGTTGTATTAGAAATTGAGTTTAGCATATTGACGATAAACTACGAATTTTTTTTTTGCCCAATTTTGAAACATGCATTTAAAATTTATTTCCGATATCAGTTTAATCTTCATGCATTTGTAATATACATTTGAAAAAATATTTAACTGCGTGAATAAAGATGTTCAGTGTAAAGTGTGTATCAATTGAGATATCATGCAGATTGTTTATGAAAAATATTTTTAGATCAAAGCAAAGTATGTATTTAGTTCTATGACATACCTAACTCAATTCGGTGATTTTGGATAGCTGCTACTAGAATGATAGGATATCAGAAGGGTTCGACTAAATTTAGTTATCCATGCTATATTAGGGGAATATTTCTCAAAAGAAAGCTATCTTTTTTAATTGTTTTAAAAGAAATTTAAGAAAATATATAAACTAATAAGGAATATCTTCTATCAATACAATTGGAATTTTTTTTAAATCAAATAAAAAGTGTTTTTGATATACATATTTTATACTTGATCACATAGGTATTGAGCTATTATATTCTTTGAAGTATGTATGTTATGATTTTTAGTTTATTTTGTAAAATACGCCAAGAAATAGACAATGTGAGGATGTAATGGATAAGTGTCAGGTTAGGATATCAACAATATTGAGTACAGCATGAATGAATGAGAATTATTTAAAGGGCTATGTGCCAGCCGAGTCGAGGCTTTGAATAGATGTCCGTCGCGAGAGGGCTAGCGAAGGAGGCCCACTCACCAAGGAAGTGGTGCCAAACAGCTTGTACCATCCAATGACAATGTTGCCGAGATTGAGGTCATCCAACATTATTTGTGCTACACCCATAAACACTTTTTTACCCTCTATTCGACCATAATCACCCCATACTGTGACCTATAACAGAATATAATTCTTATAAATATGATCACTTTTTATGGATTATGTGTAACTAATAATAAATAAGGGTTTACCTGTAAAATGCATCCTTGAAATGATTCTCGAAATGCTAATTGTTGTTGATACAGTGGGTCTAATGTTCTTCGAGCAGTAGTTGTCTTTGCTTTGGCAACACATTTTTTACCATTCACGAGGTACACTTTTACATAAGGAGCAGGTAAAACCCTACTTCCTGGTTTTTGTTGTAATCCTCTGGCTCTGATGACTTCAACCTGAATTAAAGAAGTCTACTGATAAATTTGATTGTTCTAATAAATCACAAAAATTTTATAGATACTAATATGTAATTTCTATAAATGTTAATGAATATCACCTCTAAGAATCCTTTTTGGTAACACATGGACAGCTGAATGTCTCCTAGTGCTGGAGCCCCTAGCACTTGCCTGCCAACAAGCTGTCCTGGTCCGAGGCCCTCAATAAAATCAGATAGGCCTCCACCGCCCGTACTTCCACTACCAGCTCCAGTCTCAGATGAACCACCGCTACTGGCACCTCCTCTCCCGTCACTGGTATTTCCACGTATTCCCGGTGACCATCTGCTAAATTACAAGATGATTTTTCACGACTTCATCATAAGCATAAATATGGATTAAATAAATTGATGATGAATAAATATATCTGTAAATTTAAATGATTATGTCAATCAATATTATATATTTTTATCAGAAAACCCTTTTTTCTATTCCACAAAAGAGAATTAATGAAAATTACAAATGTTATTTAATTTTTTTTTCTGATTAAAATATATGAATGTAAAACTACATTAAATTTGCATGCACTTAAAATAAATAATTGCTACAATAATTCAAAGCTAGTCCGAGAAATTTCTCTTATATTTTTTGTTTACTAGTGATAACTATGCACATATGTTTTTATTGAAACTTTCTGAGTAAGAGAAGGTTGAATAGTAAAAGGCTAAATGTATGTATAATCTTTAAATTATTGTAGTCGCTACTTACCCACAAATGTATACATATGTAATCAATAGAATATTTCTATTTGTATTTTTCATACATATGTATTTGAGAAGTCAATGCATAGAAATATTTCATATCATTAAAAGTGCCTCAGATTTGGAAACCAATTAAGTGAATTGAAAAAATAATACACAAGTTTTATAAATTAAAAGAAAAGTATATAGTGAGGAATTCACAAAATCAATTCATCCAATGTAGAATATTAATGTATAGAATCCACATAAAGAATCTTGGAAAAATACTGGGTATGGAAAAACACCATTATGGAATACATGGCATGTAAAAGTAAATAAATATTATTATTTAATAGTTAGAATCCATATTTTGGGTACACAGATTGTTATTTACTACACTTGTTTTTATATATCATTATGGAAGGAAAATAATTAATAGAAAATTGAAGCATGCATATATGTAATAGTTTACTGAAGATAGGTATATTCGATATATAGTTATTAAATGAAATTCATCAAAAAAGTAATTTCACAACCGGAAAGGACATAATGAAATCGATTTAAAAAAAAAATTTTTTGATTTTATTACAGAGTAGACACACAAATTTGTTTAAGCTATTTTGGTGTGAATTTATTAATTTTAATAAACACACTTTTTTTTTAAATGTACCAACATTTTTCATAATATAGATTATCATCAGTATTATTTTACACGTGACATTAAGCATATAAAACACAAAGACAACATCCAGGCATAAGTCTAAAAAAGTAAATTGAATATAGATGATAATATTATATGAAAAGAATCACATATTTAGCTTTGAAAATAAAATAAAAACTTTGGTGATTAAATAGCATAACAGTGCTCACACAGAAAAATAATATGTTTTAATGCTTCATAATCCATATACTCGTATGTACTTAAATACCACTTGGAAAAATGAAACCACAATAAATAAAAGTTTCATTCCCGAAATAAAACTGGTATTTAATTCATTACTGATGCCTTCTCAGTATTGAAAAATCACTCATTCAAATCAAATCACTTTTTCAATGAATTTTTTTTAAATATGTGATTATAAATATAATATGGTAACTATATTTTTTAATCACAATTTAAGAATAGAGGATTGTCAGCAAAGAATGATTTAGACTTGAAATGAACATCGATATATCATAGCATTTTGTTTTATGAAATTTTGGGAAGTCATAAATATATATATATAAACATGCCGCAGCACAACATTTAGATTTCATACAATTTTATACACTTAAACATACATTCCAAAAGTATACAACAGTAAATTAATCCATTATCTCATTACTACCACTGAAGACAAGAATATATACGTATTAATATGTGTTTTAGCGACATAAAATAAAGGAATCAAACCAGAGTAATTTTGAAAGAAGAAAGGAAAAAGTGTATAATCTTATACACTTCCATGATAATTGATTAAAACCAAATAAGATTGAAGTTTGAGTATGTAAATTATTAATAATCCTATATATAAAGTAAATCCATTGGTTTTCATCAATTATATTAACGTGCAGATTGATGACAGGGAATTTTAAATATCAGATAATATTATCCTTAAATTGTATGGGGTCTCCGTATAATACTTACGAAGAGGCTTCAGAACTAGATATTGAGGCAATGCTGGCTGCTCGTGCTGAATTTCCAGTGCCCATAATACCTAATGGTGGCAAGACTTCTTGAGACCTTTGAATGGATCCTGCTGATGAACGTTTTCTATTTGAGGCTCCACCACTCACTAATTCTGCCAGTTTTCAACCAATATTACAAAAATGAAATTTTGTTTTTAAAAAGTTGATTTGAAGAAAAACTTAGTTCTATTACATAGTCAATTTAGAATAAGTACAGCAATGTGATACAATACATACACCGATACAGATACCTTAAAAATATAAAAATACATATCTCACATAATGGCTAATCTACATACAATATTTAGACTACAAAATATACAGTACAATATTTTTTATTAATTCCTTATAAATTATGAACCCATTATTTTTCAAAGATACTATATTTCATATTATACATTTTATTTTTTATTCAAATACGTATTAATGAGGCTGTAAGCAATTATTTGTGACACAAATTGCAAAAATATTATACCTAAACATGTATTCTAAAATCTTTGCAAAGACTTCTCTCATGGGATGATGTGAATTGTGTCTATGTAAGTTGATTAAGAATAATTTTGACCTGTCCCCATCCGCTGAGCCTTCACCATCACTCGATGCAGAGGAGCCCCTCGATAGTCCACCAGGGGGTCTGAGTTCTCCAGGCACTACTTCTTCACTGCGGTGTACTGTGAATGAACTTTTCCCTTTTTTCCCGAAACCTAATCTACGCTTCCGACCTATTACACATGATGAAACAAAACAGTTATGCATATTGATTTAAAGTTTCTTCTACCTTAAATAGATCAAAATGTTTGGATTAATCTCTGTACTTCATTAAATAAGTGATTTTACATGCACTGACTTATATTGATATAAAAAATTATATGATACTAAAATTTTACTCTTAATATAATCAATTAAGAGGAGAATTACTTTAGAACAATTATGAGAATAAAAGCCAACAGATAAATAAACATATTTTTGGAGCAAAATACTTTACATTTGTGTATAATAATATGTACTCTATCAACAGCAATAGTAATACAATTTGAAGTTTTCTTTAGCAATTAAGTATGTACTATGCAATCTAACAGTCATCATTCATTAAAAGTTTTGAAATATACAATTTAATCATATGTAATGAAATAAAAAAAAAAGTTGACGAATCTACAAATTAAATGATATTGTATTAGTAACATTACTTGTTAAAGAGCACTATTATAACTATAAAAAATTAATAACTTCTCGAAAATATAATTTTTCACTTTTAGAAAATTATTATATGAGGTATTAATTTTGATTTGTTAAATATGATTTAAAATCTTTTGTCAATCAATATAAACTAAATATTATTAATATGATAATTGATCATTTTTAAGTGAAATTAGAAAGCTTGAAATAAAGTTGAAACGCCTACTATATGTATACATAATACACAAAAATGATTTTTTGATATCATACTGAATCAAATAACATAGAAAATCAATACAATATTTATTTAATATCCTACCTTGTTTGGATGTATTCTCTATGTTCCAAACAAGATCAGATTCTTCTATCTCTTCATTTGTACTTGTAATTAACTTTCTGTTTTATTTGCTTTTAGATAAATAACAAATTTTTAAAATCAAATATTATATTATTAGATTTTAAAAAAATTGTAAATATTTTTGAAATATATCAAAATATAAAAACAAATAGAAAACCACAAACTTCAAAGAAGAGATATTTTTTTAACTTGGATGGAACTTGGAGAATCGTACATTCAAAAATCAACTAGGGCAGTTAAGTATAATTATTATCTGACAAACTATAACTGTTGAATTATATAAAAATATACTTTTAATATTGTAGCAACATATTTTTCGAAGTATTCCTACTCGCCCATGTTAATTGTAAAATTATCAAAGTGTTGTAAGCTTGAATAATAAATGTTGAAGATAGGATGTGATCAAAGATGTATCTTAAATTATTGGTATCATATAAAATACACATAAATATGTACATAGTTTTGAAAAATGTAAATACATACATACTTTATTTGGTAAGGCCACAGTAAATAAATTTACAAAATAAATAACAATTTATTATGAAAAAATAGGTTGACCAAATTAACATTTTTCACCTGCTAATAATATGGTTTTATAACATAACTATACCAAATTTAGATAAAAAAAAACATTAAGAATATCATAAGTGCATACGGGTTTTTGTATGCTTACACATAAAAAATAGTCACATATTTGCCAAAGAATAATTAGAATATTGCTTATAAAATGTTATATGTAAATTATTTTTGATTGGTGAGACTAAAACATGTCCATATTTTCATTTATAAGTTAATAATATACGTGATTTTAAAATTGTTTGAAACATTTAGTGACTGATACATAGTAAGGTTTTAGTAATGATTATTAATTTGATGAATACATACTTAGATCAATATAATAAATAATATACTCTATTTCAAAAATAATATGAAAAAATCATTGTATAAAAATTTTGATAAACTTTTAAGCATATAATGATAAAATATCCAATATTAAACATGGTTTACAATTATGCTTTAATTCCATCCAACCAGGAAACCAATTTAATTATTATTATTGTATTATGGTAAATTCTATGTAATGATAACAAATATATCTTACCTGTGGCAGATAATTGTGATGTAGAATTACTTTTCTTGCCCATTGCACCAAAATGTGCACTGGCTCTTAATACACCGGTATCTAATTTTGTACTGCTTACAGGAGACACATCGGAAGGGCTGCGATGATCTATACGGGAGTTGTGACCACTTTCAACACCGTGCATTCCGACAGCAGTATCACTCAAACTACCATCTGATAATTTCAATATAAAAGTAATCAAGAATATTCAGAATACTATTAAAATCTAAATAATTAATAATATAGGCAATACCTGCTTTTTCATCAGGTGGAACGTCTGCATTGCTTAAACTTCTTGTAAATTGAGATCGGTGGTCATCCCTTCGATCCATTCTGCCATTTCCCCTGTCTCCTTGTTCACTCCTACTACTTCCACCTCCATAGTCACTACTGTTATTTTTACATTTTTTGGGTGATGTTTTTTTTTTTGGTCCATTTTTTTTTGAATTCGATCGTTTGGTAGAAGAGGTTTGACGAGTTGGTGTTTTACAAGCAGCGAGTGATTGTAATGTTTTAAGTTGTAGCATTCCAGTTGAGGGCCGACGTGAGACATCAGATGAATTAGCAGTAAGGGAAGATAAAGCGATAGAATCGTTAATAACAACACTACTATCTTCATTCTTAGCATCATTACAGGAAATTTCTATTTCATTTAAATCTCTTTTTTTAATAATAGAGGTTAAAGGTCTTTTAGGCTTTTGATCACTATTATGGGAAAAACAGGAAGGAGGATTAGAATGAATCTTGCTGTGTGAGTATTCGAAATATTGAGGTTTTTCGTTGATTGAAACAGAACTTACTCTCTTACAACTTTCAGAATTAGTTCGATCAAGTTTCTTGATCAGCGACTCGTGATTAGGTAAATCACCTGTACTCATGCTTTGTCGACGATCATTTAATATATTAGTTGATTGTATTACATTGTTATCTAGAAAAACATCATCACTATTTTCATCATCTTTTGATCCACGAATGTCTAGTAGTTTACCGACACTTTCAGGATTTTTCATGGATAATGAAATTGAATCTCTAGGTGATGAACATTTTTTAAATATATTTTTTATTTCACAATCAGAACTCAATATATCTTCAATGTTATAATCAATTTTGCTTAAATCACTAAGGTCTTTGGTCTCCATATTTTTTATGGAATCGTTATTATGTTTATTATTAACATCGTCAGTAATTGATTTTATAGAATCAGAGCTAATAGACTTTTTGGCAGCGTTTTCTAAGTCCACTTTGTTATCAGTTGTAACATTAATTTTTGTCAGAAGGTCACTAACTGAAATATTTTTTTCTTCTGTCGGTTGGTTGTTTTCAATATTTGATAGATGAAATTCGGTTTCTGCTTCACTAAATTCACTATCATAACCAAATTGAACAGTATTAGATGGTGGTTTCAGATTTTGAATAGACAATATATTTGTTGAATTCAAATAGTTGTCTACAATGTTATCTTCAGGGTTTTTTTTATCAACTAAATCAGTTCTATTATTTTGTGTGAACATTGTAGTATTGTTTAGTAGGCACTTATTTAGATTCAAGTTTATATTGGATGGTTTTGCTAACCAACCAGAATCTGAATCATATGAAATATCAACCACTCTGTTTTCTGTTATGAAAAAATGATTTGGTATACATTTAAATTGGGGAAATTTATATTTACTATTTACTAGGTTTTCATCATTTTGATATTTAGAGGTAACACCATATTCTTGATTTAAATGGTGTGGTGTTGTAATACTATTGGCTCTTGGCAAAATATTAACAGAATTTATTGTATTTATGTTGGTTTTTTCACAATCACATTTTTCATTTGACAAGTCGCAATTTTTACCACCGAGTTTAGTATACATTTCGAAAGTACTAATAGTATCAGCTTCAGCTTGTTTGTCGAAATTGACTGGATAATTTTGAGCACTTAAACTTCTCATTAAATAAAAATGTTTGGTGCGTTCTTTTATAACTGTACTAGATTTACTTCTTCGACGTTTCACTTTTTTCTTAAGTTCATTGTTACTGGGCTGGGGATTATTATCTGATGAATTATTTGAGAATTGTAGGAATGGATGTTTAGGAAAATTACATTCGTTGGAATTACCAGGAAAAGAAGCAGGTAAGCTTAATTGGTGGCTGTAAATTTCATGAAAATTATTTTTTGTTTTTCTATTGGTTTAAAGTATATCTTTTGATTTAAAAGTATTTTGAATAGTAAATTAATGAAATTCACAAAATAAACTACGCTCTTAAATAAAATTAAAAATAGACCACCATAAAAATTATGTGAAAATTTAAAAAAATATATTTTTTCAATTTTACTCACTGAAGATGCGTATGTGATCTATGATGATGATGGTCTCTATGAGACATTCTTGGTCTTTCACTTTGAGTTGAAAATGCACTACTAGTCACTGAAGCAACACTTTCCATATCTGAATCTAGAGGATCACACAAAACTGTTGACGTAGTGGACGGTAATCCAGAAATCATTGGTGCAGGACGACGGTTTCTACTTCCTGCTCGGTTTCCAGCTAATTCAGAGTCTGATAACCCAGTATAGTGTCGTTCCCAACCTAAAATATTTATTTTGAAGTCTTATAAACAATAATTATTTGATATTTTTTTTTATCATACTACCTGCACCAGAACTACGATATGTATGTGTGGCACTACGATGCTGTAAAGCTCTGGGACTTCTTTCTCTATCGATTCGATCATCTACATCTTGCCCTCCCCACAAACGATCTCGTAAAACTCTTTGTGTAGACTAGAAAAATTAGTTTACAAAATGAGTATGTGTGTTTTTAAGTAGTAAAATGAAATTAAAATGGTAAAACCTGAGGTATTTGAGGTAATTGTCGTTTCTTTGGACTTCCGGTTGGGGTTGCTGTAGCCGATCTTGATTGAAAGCGTGTATTGTACTGTGTGGGCATCATTGAACCATGTCCGTTTCCATAGGTAAAATCTAAGAAGTTTTGTTATTGATGATATTCAAGATTAGCTAGCACATTGATTTCAATTAAACCATTGAGTTTATTATAAATTCCACATGCTAGTCATCTTTTTCCTTTTGTTAAAAAGTAAAAACTCAACTCATCCAGTAAACTTATCATTCATCATCAATCGGGATGCTAATTAATATTAAATTCGCTTTCTTTTTGGTTATTTATTATTTATGGCTCTTTTGATAGTCAATACTTTTCAAATCATAGTTTCAAGTGCATATCAAAATAGCATTTATAACATATATCTTTACGTATCTAAGTGGAAATTTTTTAGGCTAGTGCATTTTATAGCTTTAGCATAAAATAAATATTGAAATTAATCAAAACCCAAAAATGTGCACAACATAGACTCATGCAACTTTTCTAGATAGATGCATTTTTGCCATTTTTTTGCTAAGAAAACTAAAAAAATTTCAAGACATTTCACCAATAATGCTGAAAATAAGAAGACAGTCTGTAATGAAAAAAGCGGAAAAAAGACCACTTTTAACAAAGATAAAGAGATGATTACTTATTAATTTTTGTGACTATAAACATTATATTTTATAGATTAATTATTTTTGGTGAAATATGTGAAACTGATACAATGTCAAGGAATGAAATGCATTTTTTTAAATATAATAAAAAGAAACAAATATTACTGAAAGATTTCCCTGTAAATATTTTTAAATCACCATTATTCTATTAGCATTCACCTGAAATATATCAGTGCACCTATAAATATTAACTTGTAAGACTTCTAAAATATTTTATGATTAAATATATTAGACAAAACTACCTGAATTTCTTGATGAACCCTCAGGAGGAGAAAGACTTCGATGATCAGAATGACGGGGGCTCTTTGAACGTGACCTACCATAATTTTTATGATGCTGATGATAATCTCCTGGAGCAGCTGAATGTGATCTTTGTGTCATCATTGATCCATTCTAAAAAAATATTTTTAATGAAATAATCAAAAACTACTTGAAATAGCATTACCCTTCTATTGTGAGAATAAGAATTGGGTTTAAATTCTCTATTCATTACAGCGGATCTTTGTTTTCCTTGTGGAGACATATCACGTCTGCTTCTTCTTCCTGTTTCTGAATCCATCTGATAATAAAGAATAATTTAAATAGGTATAAATAAAATATGTATGGATGGATATTCCAAATTTAGTTACAATCAAATTACCTCAGCTGGAGGAGGACTCGAACTAGACCCTAGACTAGAAATACTAGCACCATCAGCAATTTTTCGGTCGTGAAGATTGCGTATAAGATTACCACTGTTGTTTCCTCCTCCAGAATACCATTCTAGATCGCATTCTGAAGTTGTATCAGAATCGGACAAACGAGAAGTTGATGTAGATGGAGGTGATAAGTGATCCGTGGGTGTTAAATTGGTTTCCATATCAATCACATCTCCTTGATCATTTCTAAATTTCTAAAAATATTAATAAAACTTAAAAAAAGTATACATTACATATTCTTTATTGTACACTTAATTGATAAATGTTTGTATTTCTGTAATGATGATTTTCTTTAAATGTATATAAAAGTATTAAAAAGATCATTTCATCTTTAATATTGTAGCGGCTAACTGGACAATGAATATTTACTTATTATTATTTGTTTACATATTTCAGCTGATTGAACTGTCAATATTATTGCCACATTTCATTTTGTGGTTAATAACATTGACAAATTGAGTTTGGTTAGGTTATTTGATAAGAAATATTGTGTAGTAACTGTAACTAATAAAAGGAAGTCATTTTTGGTAATTTGTCACTGGAACAATGTCACTTACTAAAGTAGCTGTTGTTACAGGCGCTAACAAAGGAATAGGATTAGCCATCGCTAAAGGATTGTGTGAGCATTTCCAAGGAGATGTTTATTTGACAGCGAGAAATGAAGAAAAAGGACAAGAGGCTATCAAGCAATTAAAAAAATTAGGTTTGAACCCTGTATTTCACCAACTCGATATATCTGACAAGCAAAGTTTAAATATATTTCATGACCACATTAAAAATGTTTATGGAGGTCTTGACTTATTAGTAAACAATGCAGCTATTGCATTTAAGAAAGCCTCAACGGAGCCATTCGATCATCAGGCTGAACAAACATTAAAAATCAACTATTTTGCACTGGCTTCAACGTGTGATGTTTTGTTTCCCCTGTTAAGGAGTGGAGCTCGAGTTGTTAACTTATCCAGCTCTGCAGGTCATCTATCACGCATTCCGGGACAAGAATTGAGAGATAGATTCAAGAAAGACAATCTTACACGTGCAGAATTAGATCAGTTGGTAAATGAGTTTGTGGAAAGTACCAAGAAAAAATCGAATGAAGCTGATGGTTGGGGAAGTAGTGCATATGTTGTATCTAAAGTTGCAGTGTCTGCGCTAACATTTCTTCAAAATAGGGAATATGGATCTAGAAACATCAGCATTAATTGTGTCCATCCAGGATATGTGGCCACTGATATGACATCTTACAAAGGACATAAAACTACAGAAGAAGGTGCTGTTGCACCATTATATCTTGCTTTGCACGCTCCAGAGAATATAAAAGGTGTTTATATGTGGCATGATAAAACCATAGTGGATTGGACTTCATCTGAGCCCCCAACCTATTAAGTAAAATTGAATCAAATATTTAATAAAAATCTTACTGTATTTTGGAGTTGAATAATTTCTTCATGAGTAACAAGATAATACCATTCTGGGTCATCATTTAAAGGTATCAAACCTACTTCTAAAATTGTTTCTCCCAAAAAATCATTTGGTCCGTATCTGTTAAAATCCCAAAGTGTCACCTGCAAAATTAAATAATATTTATGTATCATTTTTTTAAAAACACTTGGATTTGTAATATCTTTTAATAAATATAAACCTCTAAGATTCTTTGTTTCAGTTCAGATCTTCTTATTCCCGAATAAACAAAAATTTGATTCCATCGTGGTTCATTAGTATTAGCTAAAGTTTTTGTTCTTCTTTTTGACTTTTCACTTCTATCCGGAAGTAGAAATATTTTGGCATAAGGACATCGAAGCTGGCCACTCATTCTTGGTATTAAACTTGAAGCACATACTATTGTTACTACTAATTGGAGAGTAGCTGGATCATATGCCACTTTTATCTAAAATGGAAGGTTTTAGATTATAAATGTATTTAAATTTTATGTAATTTACTTGGTAAAGATATTTACTTGAATTTTTCCTCCAACGTTTTGATTTGAATTTGAAGTTCGTGACTGACGTGATCCGCGATGTACAGAATGGATATCAGGTGACCCGGGTGATGTTACTAATACTGAAGGCTTATCATGATTTATCATACCATCTGTATATACATCTAAAATATACAAACAATATATTTTAGTATTTTCAACATACAATGAATTTCACAGAAGATCATTTTATATGATATAAGGAAAATTAATTGAAAAGTAGTTGTTGCTCCTTGTACATTATAAATAAGAAAATACGGGTATCTATTTTTTTAACTAGCAGAATCAAATTAAGGCTTCTCATCTAATGTCTACAGAGATTTTGTTTTATCAACCATGTATTTTTATGACCATTTTGTTTTCAGGTATTATTTTATGAAATTGAAACATTAGCAAGACATGCACTAGTAGGAGAAATGTGTTTTTTTAGTTGAATTTGTGGAGGAAGTTTATAATAAAACCAAAAATAACTTCACCCTTTAATAATTATTTTCACATGAGTTAGTTTACCATATCTAAATAAACACCTTGGCCAATTTAAAGACCGTTGTATTGTGAATATTTCAAAAATGTGATCTGAAATACCTTTATGTGATCTCCAAGATCCTTGAACAGATCTTCTATTTGTTGACAGATTTCGTGATACTATCAATTCAACTTGTGTGTCTTGTTTACTTTCAGCGACTATATCATACACTTCTTCTGCAGATTTACCCTGCAATGTTCTACCATTCCACTCCAATACCTCATCGCCTACAATATCATCACGGATGATCATTAACTTATCATTTAACTGAATTAACTCAACCAATAGGAATTTTGTGTATGAACTTACCAATCTTTAATTGGCCCTCTACATCAGCTATCGATCCTTTTTTAACTTTTTCTACAAAAGCACTTCGCATACCATTTTCTGTAATTTTACCACCTACAACTTTAAGACCTAATATACCCGAGCTTGAAGTATTAGAACCATCTATTGTCCCTTTTTTTAAGATCATATGACCGATCATTCTACTTCCATCAGGTGAAGTTTGCCATGGATTCTATACAAAATTGTTAATGATTAAATAATATATGAAATAAATACATCTCATCATAAATCAAAACTTTTGATGGCAATTGTATAATTATAACTGTAAGTAAATGAGTTAATGCTTCTGATTATTATGTGATGTAATCATGTTGTATTTTTTTATTCAGTTCAAAATTTTTAAATATATATTAATTAAATAGGTATACAATTGACATTAAGAGTTCAAGAATATTACTGTTTATTTGATATTAATACTAAATACATGAAAAAACAGAAACAAATATGCAATCAATGTATAATATACAACATGCAACACTTTAAAAATGCAAAATACATGCTCTAGCAAATTTACAAATTATTACTTTAACCATTAGGGAAACCAGATAACTATTCCTAAGTGTTCACAGTTGTCCTTAAGATAAATAAATCTAAGGAATTGATTATGAAGAGCTTGTATTTAACGTGATATGGGTTAATTTATTTCCATGAAAATTATTTAAAAAATCCAGGTGTATTTTTGCCATGTGCTTGAAAAAAGTTGATTATTTGCCTAAAAATAGATGAAATATTTTACGAACGCCTCAAGTAAAAAAAATCATACGTATATAATTTACTAATAATAATCGAATTACTTGGGGATATTTGAACAACGGTATAATCCGATAAAATCTATGCTCTACATTCTAGTGTCTACTGTTTTTTTATATTATTTTTTATAGTTTTAAAGCTTTTAAACTACATTTATAGTTCCCGCTATGAACAATACATATGATAATACAGGCGAATAGTCCAAATTTCAACCATTAATCAACCAACTTTGGTGGACAAGACATTACTTTGTGCACGTGTGTTGATTTAATACTCATTAGTTATCCGTTTTGCTCTTGATTTGTAAATCATATGCATTGCAAGATGTAGTTATTTTTTAAAAATATAATACTGGTTCTAGTGAAATGCTCTGTGACGATACACGCCGTCTACATTCTAGCACAATGTTGTGATTATCTACTTACAGTCAAACTTGGTTATAATGAACATTTATTCATAAAACCCGTATAAAATTACATTATTTCAGAGCAAAAGTATAATAAACGATTAATTTGGTCTAGTTAACATATATCTAATAACTGATTAATCTTCTAATCACAATCCCAAAATACTTTTACAAATCACTTTTCTCCGAATTCTCTGTTGAAAATTCAACTTATTGAACAGTTGTCATACTATTAAAATCACTTGAAAATGGATAATTCATGTAATACGATAAAAATGAACTCACAAAATATTTAATGATGCATAGGTATCATATATAAGGTCATCATAAAACACACGGTCGAAGGGGGCTGAAAATGCACTTATGAAAAGCTCTAACTCGCATCACGTATCCATAACCATAAGCATGTCCTTTATTACAAAGTTTGACTGTAGTCTGTATATTTATAATTATAATATGTATAGTGAATAGTTGTCGTTGTCTCGAATATGTTGTATAGAGGGATGTACCTTAGGGTTATCTCCTCGGTTAGAGTCTTCGCTCGATGTGAAAGTGGATGAAGTATCGATGCCGGAATCTTTGGCAGCTGAGTCTTGAGAGCCATGGCGGTCTCTCTCAGTCCTCACGGTGGCCCATCGATGCATATAACCCGCGGGATCTCTGCCTCCCGTAGAAGACCTCGATCTAGGGAAGGTTTGACTGCCGTCGAAGCGCACGGTTTTCTTTCTGCGCTCTGTAAATCGACGCGTGTCGGTCTCGTCTTCCCAGCCGTAGTTGTTAACTCCATCGTGGATTCTGTCTCCGTTGTAAGCGACGAATCCGCCCCCTTTGAGGTTGTAATGGATTGCTTCGGACGATGGTGAACAGTTTTCTAGTTTCCCTACGAGTCCGCACGTGTACGTACAAAACAGAAATGCGAAACCAAAAAAGAAAAGAAACGAGAAAATATGTAAAGACTGCCAATTCATACAAGGTTATGTCAGTATACATATGTACACACATATCATATTTTAGATAAATCAAGATAAACCTGATGGGGTGCAGAGTCTATGTAAGTCGAGTGTTGGTTGATGGTATTCACGGAAATATTAAAATAATAATAATCGTATCATGATCAGTTGTATGCAAAAAGCGATCATTGACATACAAGCTTCAACGAGGTTTAAACCATATATTATCATTCACTTAAAATATATCCTTGCAATTTGCATTATACAAGTACTAGACATTGCAACGGACAAGTTCAACAATCAACAAATTATCCAACGCACATACACACATTCCGGTAACAATTAAAAGAAAAAAATTTAGATGAAAGAAAAGCTTCGAGGAGAATAAAATGGATGAAATGTCCAAATAATATTGAAAAAAGGTACACACTATGGTACGATGCATAAAATAAACAAATGCAGCATTATATACATAGTAAAATGGACAGAAGATAATATATAGAATAGTTATAAACATTTAGTTAGTTAGTTAAAGTGCTTTGTAAACCACATCGAACAATAAATTGGATATGTAATATAGATTGACAAATCAAGACATGATTCAAACTGTATTCAGTGTTGGTCTCTCACCGCCAAAAACTTTTTTATTTTCTCATCTAATATCGCCTGTCTCTGTAGACGGACATTGTCGATTTTCACCTTCTCTCTAATTCCTGGAAGACAATACTATGTTATTCTCGCGAACACACACCCCAGCTTTTCACCGAGTAATTTAAAGAATACACTATACAATATATATATGATGATATATGTACTCACATTCCGGCTCGCTATAATGTTGTTAAGAAAAACAAAAATACGGATTTATTTATATAATTATTTAAACACACACACACTAAATGACACCATCATGGCCGGTGTCGAAATAAGTATTTAAACGAATGCTTACTCAAAAAAGCTACTGCTACGGCTATTAATAATCTACAATGCGGTATTGGCATTTTCCGTTGCCCACAAAATGAATAGGGCTGGGTTGAAAAGTGCGCAAGGCTTAACTATGCACGAGTGACTTTTTAGGATATGAAGGACATTTTTGGTACGGGATTGTAACAAAACCTAGCTTTGGGTGCAAATCTAAAGCGTTCATCATTGTAGGAGCAACAACTGGCACAATGTCGGTAGAAAGCATACATTCTCACCGACAACTTCTCGTCAGACACTCTATTACTATTTTCTGGACGCGTTATCATAAATAAATGAGCCATTTAATACTTTCGTTGAAAACATTCCCAAAGGGAAAGCGGATTTAGGTTAATCTTCCACGCGACTTATTACAACACCATTCATTCAATCTTCATAAATAACTGCTTTTTGAGACGTAATTTAATATCTGTGTTATTTTATCCAGCCAGTCATGATATGACCGTGAGGGCTATATCCTAAAAGATAATCAAACAGCCTATGACGCCTATGTTCATTTGTGACGTCCGAATATAATGTCGATCGACAAAAAATAATATAATCTGATATTTTCATCAACCCTCATCATTTAAAGAATTGAATACAATACAAAATATATTATAGAAAAACCCAATTAGTAGTTATATATACGTTGAGCTTCGGAAAGCGAACGAGTATATGTATTGTATTTTAAAAGCGACGATGCAATGTATGAAGCGAACTCACCTTTGTCGTTGTCATCGCTGATGCAGTCAGGTGTCGATCTGAGTTCATCGTCGGAACTAGAAGGAGATGCCGGCGGCCTCCTTCGCTGTGGCTGCTGCTGCTGGAGTTGCTGTTGCTGTTGCCGAGGATGCAATAAGTGAGGATGAGCTCTGGCTAATCCTTCTAATTCCCCTCGCTCTTGTTGGGAGTACTGCCTTCGTAAGGCACTTCCCGATCTTTGCAAAGGCAAATTCTCCTTCTCAGCAGCGCTGTGTGCTCTTTCTAACTTAAGCCTTTTATCTCCCAACCCTTGCAGAGTGCCCAGTTGCGAGGGACTTGCAGAAGGGCCCAAAGTGAGCCCCGCTACTTCTCCCCCCCTCATGTCCGCTTCTATTCTTCTCATGATGACGTCCTGGCCAGCACTCTTATGTATCCACTGACCAGTCTTAGACAACAGCTCTTGCTTTTTACGACAGAGTATACACACCCATATCACCTAAGAATAAAACAAACAAAATATAAAAACATATACTGACTTATTGTGTATGTAAATATACAAATGATCCCAACATGTACTACAAAAAGTAGAAAGCTATTATGAACTATGTACAATATTTGAAATGGAATAGATCGGGGCCACCGAAAGTTGTTTACGCGGGCCTCCAGGTTCCAATGTGTGACGTCAGCGCTGTGGTCGCAGATACAGTACACGAAGTATGGAAATCAGGCGATATTATATACATTTTAAGCATTACACCACTCTAATATACGTATTTACACTACGATCACAATGAAAAATATATCACCTATTCCCTTATAAAACGCCATTAACGATCATTTTTAAATGTGTTTTGTACAAATTATAATAAATTGTTGTTTTAGAAACGATATATCTTTTTATCGATGAAATATTTCGACTGCGTAAATCGAGTTTATCGATATATTTTGGTGATATAAATTGAATAAAAATATAAATATGATAGTTATTTGTATAAAAATGTAATAATTGTGTAGAGTAGATATATAAGACTAGGTGATATTTTTTTCATCGTGATCGTAGTGTTAATAGGTTGTATAGAGTAGTGCAATGGTTGAAAAGTATATAATTAAGCCAAATTCCCATACAATGAGCGCCATTCGAACGACCGCAACTCACAGCTTTACGGACGAATTCTATCTAGCATTCTGGCATGTATATTTAAGACGGCCTTGAATAGATTTACTATCAATATGTTTTTTTGGAAATACTTTTATAAATTCATAAAATAAACATTTCAATTTTTTTATATTATGACAAAACCCAGTCCAAGTGGGTGTAATGAAGTGCTTTGACTTATTAGAGCTCGGCAACGATATCCTTTATGATTTTGGTTTATACAATTATAAACAAATACATCAATTATTATATTCAAGGGACAAACTATAAAGTTGAATGCAAATTTCAACAATAGCTAATATTATTATGTTTTAAGATTGTTCTGTTAATATCCTAAAATTTTAGTGTAATGAAAATGAATGCCGCACAGTGCTCTACGATTGTGAGCATTTAAAAACCCGTTTTTCACCCTCTTGGTTAAACTAATTAAAATTATAAGGATTCACTTAATTACTTTAAATATTTATATTCAATATTATAATTGTCTGAGTACTATTTTCCGCGTAGCACTGACTAAAAACGACCCTACTGGCAAAATAGTTATAATACGTATTCTATCAACGAACAACTTAAAAATGTATTAATATGAATACTTATATATTTGTCGTATAATGGCATAATATGTATCAGTAAGAAGATGTGTTAGTTAGTAATGGTTGTTCTAGTTGCAGTGCCTGTTCATGGTTCCAACTTGGCGTCGTTCTCCAAACGATTTTGCATCACATTTGGCAACGGACTTTAAGCTTGTATTGGGTCATAAACACTATATATTTTTACTATGTAAGGATGTTTTTCCTTATTTTGTCCTACATTTACATTATCCTGATAGAATGTCGACCAAAATATGTAGACGGGTAGTGTGTAGACATGGCGCCAAATAAAATTATTCATATTTAAATTGACATCGAACCCATACTTTTAGTTGAATATCAAAACAAAAAAGTGTCTTTGATATTGTATAAAACTATCAATTCCATATAAAAAAGAAGAGACATTCTTAAAACTGCATCATGTGAAACATAACTATATACAGGGTGGACTTGAATTACATAATTGAAGAATATTTTACGGTATCGCAAATATAAATGATAAAATATATTATATTAAAATTTAAAAATAATTAAAATAATAATTACGTATTTAACAGACATAATATACACGTGTCAATCAGTACTTCACAGAAACATCTTATTAAACAGAATCAGTAATAAAAAATAAAAAAATCACATAGAGCCAGTTTCTTCAAGTCGTGTTAAATCGCATGCTACGTGGCGAGAGATTGTACGAACCTCGTGTCATATACAAATATTTCGTTTCTTCAGCGCCTGTCAAATCTATAGCCGAGTGGTTCCGATGTGTGTATCCGAAGCATTCAAGAGAACTTGGATACAGGCGACTCGAGCCGAAGCGGCGCATTCGGCTCGAAACTGGAATGGAGAGGATAGCACGAGATTTAGATATAACACCTGGATATCGGCGATTTGGATTTTGACAGCTGGTAGCTCGAGCTAAATCTTGAAGAAACGCATTTGGCGCGTAAATCGCCGAGTGACACTAGCTCGAGATTTAACACCACTTGAAGAAACCGGGCTTTAGCCTTACAATACTCTCTACCCCCTAAAATATTCGCCAGCCAGCGCAAAATTGCATATTAGCTTGGTATTTAAAAAGGACACACTTTCACAATGGATACTATAACTAAATTAACAGCCATGGGCGCATGTTGTTCAAATTAGTTTATTTATATGTATTAAAGTAGTGCAATAGGCGTGGGGCGAATTAAATATGGGTTCAGAAATTCAAATTTATGTGTTGCAGAATAAATGGAGCAGTTACGGAATATCTGGTTGAAATTTTAATAGTTTAGTAAGAGCAGAAGTAGCAGAACACCAAAACACATTTCATAACGAGCAAACTCTACACTTGCCACAACTGCAGATAAAGACTGCAACCGTCTACAAATAAACTATCATCACCCACCACTTCTATTCTACGACTACTTGGAGAACAACCCTTGTATATTTTTGCATTTTGCCCGTCCTTCATTTCATTTTCAACAAGACGAAGCAAAGCACATTATTTGTGTAGACTTTGTTCATTTGTTTATCGCATAAAATTCAATGCTCTTTGCAATTAGTCAATACATATAGGAAAATATGCCGACAAGCCAAATATCTATATATTTATATTTTCACAATTCAATTACCAAATCACATTATTTAGCTTTATTGGTCACTCGACAGGTCACCGGCATCATAAATTGGATTATGAGAAACAAAATTTCCGTCATATTTTTGCATGAAAACGTCTCTAATTATAAACAAGATTATCTAGTTCAATAGTTTAACAAATAATTTAAAACATAGTATAACCGGAAAGAAGAAAACAAATCTGTTTCGACTTAAAGAAGCGTTTGCAAGTAGTTTGTTAAATTTAAATGTGGAGGTTACATAATATATATCAATTTAATATAAAAATGCGAGCAAAAATATAATTGTCAAAAGCAAATAAGATAATATATTCTATTTATACTGATAAATCTGAAGATTTCGTGAAAAAATGAAACAAGAGATTGTAATTTAAAAAAACTGTGACGTATGTAAGTAGATTTTTTTTATAATTGATAAATAGCATTCGTTGCTTGTAGAGATTTTGGTTGCATGTGTTTTCTAAATGTTCATTTTAGCTATTTAATTCATGTGAAAAGTGGATTTTTCAATTTTCTTGCACCAACAAACAGCCTCAAATATACCAATATACATACATACTTGTATGTATATACATATATCGTGACGCCTTCCCTTTTGACGGGAGTCCCTTTATAAGGGGTTGGCCAGGCCTTTACGGGAGAATATAGTAGAGATGGTTTCCCAGGCCACCACACAGCAATGAGTACTTTAGATCTAGTTTGCCAAACTAGATCTACCAAGTGACTCCGGTGCCGTGAATCGAACCCGGGAGTCTTCACTCACGAATCCGTTACACTAACCACTGGGCCACAAGGCGGCTCTACTACTACTACTACATACTTTTATGTGTTTTTTAATATGAAATAATTTTTACAAGCAAGCATTAGAGAAATAAGTCAGGTCGATGATAAATAACGAACTTATATTATGTATTTAAATAAATAATAAATTATTTGTCCAGTGCGCATTATCACACGAAGCAGTTAATAAGGCTTCCGACTGTTGAACGAATGCCGAAGAGGTGACTTTTACAATAAGCGATACCAATATTGATGGATTGTAATGTAATATGGCAAATATTACCTTGTTAGATCTTAGGGTGACTTTGCCACCACATCGGGCACAACACCTGGTGTGGCAGTAATTACAGATGTGTCCAACACAATCAGCAAACTTGGTCTTGAGGCAAAGCTGACACGTGTTCTCGAGCTCGACGCCAGCACGCTTCTGTTGCTCTGATCTCTGCCTGATGCTGTCTTCCAGGATGGCCACTTCATCCTGCTTGCGTCTGCCAAAAATATAATACAACTTCATTATAAAGCCTATTGTACAATCTCACTATACAATCGATCCCCGACTCTAATGGGACATGTTGAGTGCCCCTCTGACGTCATACTTTACATGGCCGTGAAAACATGCATTATTATAACAAACACCTCATATGTACTCACTAACTACACTTTAAATAATCCCATTTATTATTAGCAGGGCTGGATTTAACTCATTGTTAACAGTCATAGATATAAACATTAGATATCGCATTGCATATAAATATATCGTGTATTGTCCTATTCGATAAAGCCATAAGTGTGTCTCCCTCACTCAACACATTTACAGTGACTACTGAGAGTGATTGTGACAATACTTTGCCTATTAGAACTCAATTATATTTTAAACATGTTAAAGAAGTACTCAACGGTAAAAACTGAGCCTATATGAAATGTAGTAACAAGGCCGTGAAAATATGCATTATTATAACAAACACCTCATATCTACTGACTAACTACACTTTAAATAATCCCATTTATAACGACCTTATTAGTAGGGCTGGATTTAACCCATTGTTAACAGTTATAGATATAAACATTTAATATCGCATTGCATATGGAGAGGATTTTTATTTTTATCTCATTAAAATATTTTTTACATTGTCCCTCTTTTTATGTTTTTCTTCTTTTTTTTCTCTTTTATTGTTAAATTTATTTTTTCTCAATTGTAATTTTCTAATTTGTAATTTTTCCAACTGACGAGTGGTGCATTATTATCACGGCGACTTGGGATCCCCCGTAATGCTGTAGTGGTACTGCAGTATGATGTAGTAATTATATGTATAATATTTATATAAATAATTCGTGCAATTTCGTGTAGTCGCTTCTATTCGATAAAGACGTAAGTGTGTTTCAACACATTTCTAGTGACCACTGAGAGTGTTTGTGACAATACTTTGGCGATTAAAACGCAATAATATTTTAAACATTTTAAAAAAGTCTAAAAACTGAGCCTAGACCTATTTGAGTGTATGTTTGAGTCTCAAACCCATTTTACTGTGAAATATAACTGAAGATATGAAGAGAGATGTTTACAGTATAATGTTTGCCAGGTAACTCATGTTTTTGGCCACTTGATCCACTTGAACTAAACACGCATTTAGCCACTTATCCGATATCTTAATATCTATGGTTAACAATGTTTCACAAAAATATTTTTATCAAACATTTAAGGCAGAGAAAAAAAGACACATAATAGTAGGATTAAGACAATATTAGTTGACAAATTCTAAAACATGATAGTGAGAATAACATAAATTATTAACAATAAATAAAAATCGAGAGAGTAATAAATGCAGGAATATTAAAAGTAAAATAAGAAAAGATTGTGTATTACTGGTGACGAAAATCGTTCATCACTATTCTTTTTCTTCGTTCTCTAATATTATATTGAATACTTTCAAACAAATCTATGAAACCAATTTATTAATTTGTATTATAAATAACAAAATTATCCCAAAAATTTACCAAACCATACAAACTACATCTGTTATGAATTTGTATTTCTAAAACGTCTTCGCAGACTCACAGTATTATAATATAATAAACTGGAAAGCTTTCCCATTAAATTATTGGTAAAACCAATTGACTATGGTGTTTATTGGCATATTGGGTGTATGACAATACACTTGTATGATTATTTAGGTCAGTTATATTACCCTGCATCCCCTTCCTTTCTGGCAAATTGAGTTTGCCTGATATATTTAGTACATCAATAGGCTCAATGGTGTGTTTCCTTGCCCTTAGTTGAGTGCTTTTACAACATTTTATTTCGTTAACGACAACGAGTCATGTTAAAATACTAGTACGAAAAATGAAAATGATTTAGTTCAATAAATAATAATAATACTTAAGAGTTTTACGAAAGACACTGAACACTTGTGGTTCGAGAGGCCTTACAAATTATAGTGGCAAAGTGTATATTAAATTATATATCGGTATTTTATATACTATGACATTAAACACCATGCAGTTATGCACAGAAGGACATTTGATAAAAAATCTTACAAGTGCATGGATACTATTGTCTTGTGATAATTAAATATATTTGTAATAAATTGAAGAAGGCTTTCAATCTTCCCATGTATAAATCGTCACGGACGTATCATAAGAGTACCTACTCAAGTTATTTTTGGCATAGAATCTCTACAATATAGAACGAGATCGTATGACCTTGAATATTTTTGTTATAGGCTAAAAATTATTACAAGGAAATAAAATCAGAAAATTGTCTGAGACAAAATTTCCTTATAATGTATAAATGTATTTTTATTATACAGGGTGAACTAACTGAGAATATTTTAGGGAATGGTAGAGTATCGTAAGAATAATCGTTTTTTTTTTGTATATTAATTACGTATAACAGACACAATATACACGTAACAGTCACTACTGAGTATTCCAAAGAAACAGTTGATTCCAAGATGGTGGCCCAGACTCGATTCCGAAAGCACTATTAATACTATTAATATTTTTTTCAATTATTCTTATTTATTTCAAGTCCACCTGTATATGTTAATGTTATAGAACGATATCAGTGGTAGTTTTTTTATGTGTTAATTTAGTAGTTCTTACGATATCCTACCACCCCCTAAAATATGCTTAGTTATTTTGGGTCCACCCTGTATATTGTTTATCACAGATAAAGTGTACTTCTAAATAAATAACCAGAGCCTTTAATCTTATAAGGCTACGTATTTTTGTTAAGTGCAAGTAATCAATTTAGACCAATCGCCGGATATAAACTTGGGTGAATTGTAACTAAGCTATTAATGTATGAATTAAGATAAAATATTAATACTTTTACTCTAGTGTGTCCAAAGTTTTCTTAGTGTATATTTTTGTAATTTTATCTATTAAATGTTCATTTTTCGTAATTGTATTAAATTATATTAATATTACCTTAGTTCATTTCTTTGGCATCGTTTCATTTGATTGAAATTTGACGCTGATGTTTGAATCATTCACAGTACAAAAATAAATATCCAAAGCGATCAAATGTGAAACCCGAATGGATGTTTTTTTGCGAACTGTCCGTGACGCGGCGTTTTTTCCAGTTTGCAGTCGATGTGCGGCAATTATAAAGGGAGAGACGAGAGTGAGTTATTAAAATAGGCCGCAGCAAGTGGAATGGAGTAGAGTAGAGTAGAGTACAGTGGAGTAAAGTGGAATGGAGTGGCGTGGAGGTCGAGGGGAGTCAGCCACCCGCCCCCGTCACCGCCCCCGCCCCGCCCACTCACAGTGACGTCTTTCAGATATTGTGGATGGGCGGCATTTGCAAGGACAGACTCGAGTGCAACCAAGAGTCAAGGAACATCATCACGTGCCTCAGCTTATAAATCATAAACACTAACACTTCTCATTCAACTATTTCAAAACAGATAAGGCACACTATTCTTATAAAAAATATACGTATATCTCAAAAACTACAAAATTCATAAAATTAAACATCTATACTTATAACCAATTTATACATTAATAGTGTCTGCAAAGATTGGATAAACCAAAATGATGATGTCAAATAATCAGAATAACAATTGCCACAAAAGACCTTTGCGGTAGATAAATCAAAATTTGATGATCATATTAAGTTTGTTTTAAATAAGCAATTGATGATAGTTTGATTTGAATCAATCACAGTAGCTACGCTTAGGTATCAAAAATACAACCGGTGTTGTACGCCAACCGGTGCCACGGTGGCAATTGCTTTTAACAGCAAGTGGTTATCAAAGAAATAATTACTCTAAATTTCATTATAATATCTATATATTATATAAAATAATAATCGTTATTCTTATCTGTAAAAATAATAAATAAATAAATCGTAGTGTAAATGGTGTACGACAGATTGCCTACCTACTGTCTTCAAGAAAACGATTTTAAAATTTAAACATATTTTTTAAACGCTAAAATATAAATCTGAACTCTAATTTTATATTATATTTATGCTTCATTTTAATTTAAAATACATTTCGTGGAGAGATTTTTGTCAAAAACAAAAAAAAATCTACGAATAAATTTCATTTCAGAAGAAAAGAGAATGTCATTTAGATGAAATGGTAAAATTGAAACATATAAGTAGTGTTTAATACTATAGTACTGCAGATGAGTAGTAAAATAACGATTGTAGTGTGTATTGTATGTATATAATGTAAATGTATAGGTAGATATGTCTAGTGGAGAATGTACTCAAAATGGTTGTAGCGCGTGAATGAAACAGTTGATTATTGAATGAATCGCTCGAATGCAAAGGGAAGAATTAAAGTACAAACGAAATGAAACATAACAAGTAATTAAGCGTGTATCATGCTTAGTTATTTTGGATAAAATAACGTAAATGGCAATGTACGGTGTACCTCATGATCTCCTTGACGTGTTGGTCCTCTTGTTGTTGGCGCATCATGACCGACTCAATGATGGCCCTCTCCTGCGGTGTGAGGTGAGACAGCTCCACCTGAGGGATGTCGTCCATGGTGGCGGCGCCCCTTTAGCACAACACTGTTTGCATAGTCTTTAGCGCGGCCCTAATCCTCTCAGTGATAGTGGTACTGATATAGCAAGTAGGCGTGGCGCCATAATGTCGCATTTTAACCTCTTCCTCAAATAGACAAAGTAGAGCCGACTCATGTTTGCGGCTTGTCCATGGTGGTTCAGGGTGGTTCAGGGTGGTTTACTGTGGTTCACATGGTGGTACACTGAGGCACACACACATCCTGACACAGCCTGTACAGCCCCACATGCCGTGACGTCACAACACGTACATATTGATTGGAGTACACTCGTCACTGGCAACACAGCCTAGGGGTGACCTAGCTCACTCTACGCCATCACGGGAAATATATTATCATATTAGAAGTTCATTTTCCGGTTAATCTGTCGGGGCGATGAATTTCAATTACTGAATGTGTTTAATTTTACTTACCACTACCCATCCATTTTCAAATTCTTTTTTTTTGGCATATAATTTTATTTTTATATTAACGTTGACCTTATCGGCATTATATTTTTGCATTACGGACAACTGTACCTCTCAATCTGCTCAGTGAAAAGCTGTCTGATAAGAGTTATAACCTAGGATGTGGTGGAAGAGGGTAATTGTCTTAACTAAGGTGATCCATCACCTTAGTTATCCACATTCTGGAGAGACACTCCTCCTTTTTTATCTTGCAAATCAATTTCCCACCGTCCTAAAAATATTTCATAAATGCGATATACTCTAACCCTGCAAAGCGGTATAATTTATCTCCCAAAAAAACATTATTTTCTTAGATGAAAAATCAATCCCAAAATCGTTTTAGTAGTTTGTCCTCCTTTTTTATGTTAATATATTCGGATAAGAAACTTTACATAAAAAGCACATTTAATTTTCCAACAAAGCGTAGATCGCTACTTTGCCAGGCTTGGCCCGATACGTTGCATCTAGGGACGAAAACAATTATTTATCATAATTTACTTTAAATACGTAAACAATTATCAATCTCAATATTGCTTAGTGTTTTAGAAACTAGGTACTTATCGGGGTTTTTCCGGACCGATTTTCCCCTCCCTATCTGTGAATATTTAGAGCAAGCGCCTTTACCCGTTATCTTAAACGATTTTCCACAGTATTTATACATGTATTTCTGTAAACTTTTTAATATTACACATTTATTACTATTCTTTATAATAAATTAAATAATAGTAGTGAGTATTTGCATTATTACAAATATTTCGAAATACGAATCGATAAAAAATACATCTACATAATAAATTAATTAATAATATTTAATTGAGTTATATATTTTTGTTGCCAATTTTTTTACAAAACAGCTATTATAAAACTGTACGCATAATTAGGTAGTAGGTATATGTATGCATACATCATTACATACAATAGAACTTATTTCGTAATGAAAAATTAATAATATATTATTGTATTGGCTCTGATATAAAATAAGACTACTTTATATTGTCTATATAGGAAAACCATTTGAAGTATACGTTGGTCAAAAATGCAATATTAGCTAGTACAAATTAATACCAAACCACATATCAAAATTTTTACAACAAAAAAATGTATTCTCATATGTATATCTATTTTTTCGAATTGAGATGGATTAAAAATGGGGTATTTCTTATTCAAATAATACTAATTATTTTTTTGATTAAAAATGTATTTATTTGATGACACATCAATAAATTAAAAATAACTTAAAAATATATGGTCATGGCACAAACAGTTATAATTAATAAAAACATTTTAAGGAATAATACATTAAAAATTATGGAAGTATTAAAGCCTATGAGACTACAAAATGCCAATGTGGGCATGATAAAAGTAACAAAAATTGTACTTAACTACATATTTACAATATACATATGTATACAATTACATTTGTTCGAAGTTACTAACTTATTTATTGCAGTTTTTTACATTGAAATACATATATTAATATTATTATTAATTTCACACATACACTTTCGAGTCTTCAAAGAAGCAACTACATTTTAAATAAATTTAAAACATTTTTGCTTATCGTGAGGTATTCTAGTTTTGAATAATATAGAATCTGCTCTGTACTGAGTATTCAACAGTGGCATGTATCCAAACACCTGATAAAACAAATATTCATATTTACTTTACCATTTTAAATTATTTTAAACAACAAATCAAATTAACATACCTGAGTGAAAAAGTTTATACATTTGTGGCGTTCGTTGAAATGTGTTTCATCTTCCGATAGGGAAACTGGACACCCCGGACATCTAAACGTCCATCGCGATGTAACCTGTAGGAAAATATTACATTTTATTTATAAACTTTTATTAAAACAAAATATATATGTATATATTATTAACTAACTTTAACTGGTGGCTTTCTGGTTATGTGTGAAACCAAAAAGTTCATGGCTATATCTTCACAATTCATGTACTCATCAACTTTGTCTCGAATAGCTTGTGGCAGCCATTTCCAATAAAGATATATGTAGTATTTATGGACAAACGCTGCACCAGTTAATACCATGCTAAGCTCGCAACTATAGTTTGAATTGTATAACCAACCAGGATGATTTAAATCCCATGCATGGAAGCGTCCTGGAAAACCTACTACTCTATCCCGATGTTCACGCCAAACACTATTAAAAAATATTAATGTATTAAATTCTGTTCATAGATTTTATATAAAATAAGAAAACTTACCGGAAACCAAACATTATTTCATCGTGTCTTAAATGAGCATCATCATCGACTGACAAAACGGCTTCTGTATCAATTACATTATAAGGCAGGAACCTATTATTCAAAGAGTTCCGGAGAGCTTTCACTACAACAACTGGTACCCCAATATCAGGCCATCTGAGTTCTTCAGTTGGAGGTTTGGGACTATTCCAAACTACAACCACTTTGTTCAAATATGGTAATCCGTATAATCTAGCAATGCTACTAAGCAATACTTGCTCTCTTTCATATGTTAATATCACTATTGTAAATTGTTCTCTTGGTTGATTTCCACCTAAAGCTTCGCAAAATTCTTTTCCAGATCCACCGGCGCCCTTACCAATCGGCCTGAATCCGTGAGAGGAGCCAATAAATTTTGCATCAGATGGTAATATCAAATCAAAAGGCAATTGTGGATATAAATTAAATGGGTCACCCATATCATTCCATATTTCATAACCCTGAGTTAACATGACAGTGTAGTTTCTTTTAAATGCTGGGCTAGCATACGGTGCCTCAATGGGCCCTAAAGATTCTTCGGGCTCGGCCTCAAGAATTACAGGTTCGGTTTTTAAAGGAACGAACGATGAATTAAATACAGATATCGCTGTAACAGGTTCAATTGCTTTCGGTGGAATATTTAGTCTATTTCTTATAACAGCTACTATTGTATCGACTGTAGCTTGTACAGAACTCATGTATTTTTCCCACATTAATCTTCCTTGTCTACGCATACTCAATAAATCAACATCGGGAATGGCACGTAGGAAAAAGTGGAGCTCTGTAATTCTTGCTTTTGGAAGAAATATAGCACATCTTTTCCAATCAATTACTTCCGAATAAATCAGCAGAATTTGATCTCCACCCAATATCACTGGAATAGCTCCCGATCTTAAGGCTTCAAATAATCGGGCTTGCAAAAGTGTAGTTGATACAAATTCTGTATTTCCAGGTGCAAATATTAAAACGAAAGTAGAATCTTTCAGTATGTTACGTCTAGATGAATCTGTCCCACATAATGACCAATCTTTGATAGGTGCAATAGTCTTTTGCTCTGTTGCAGGAATGCATTTAAATTGGTAGAAAAATCGATCAGATGAAATGGTGTCAAGAGCCATTCGTTTTAAATATTCTATGACAAAAGCATCCAGTGTTTCCATATCAGGGTCGCTGTTCACATCAATAGGCTTGACATCACCTGGAGTAGGTTTCATTTCACCTTGGAAAGAAATCAAATACTTTCTTCTAGCTGGAACAATAGGCGGACACTCGTGCCACACGTCTCCACCGGGTGGTCCAAGCATAGGAGGAACAATAAGATCAAACCCAACTCTCAATTGACTGTACAAATATGTGGATTGTACTAACATTGCACGTCCTGTGTTAATTTTATTGAAGACATTGCCTGATCCAACACTTAAATCTCTTCTTGCTAAGTTTAAAAGTACATGATTTCTCCCATCACCACCCCAATATGGAAGTTGTTGCAATAATTTCAAATCGAGCGGACTCGAATACTTCCTAATAGTTTTATTCTTTAAATTTTCTTCGTGTGATAATTGATTGTGTGATGTTTGGTAATACCTAAAATGTGTTAATTTTAATAATAATAATAATAAAAAACAATTAATCAATATTTTAGTTTACCATTCACTTTCAGGTTGATTTGGAAGAGCTTCTCCTACTAAAACAACAAAAATACATGCTTCTTTTGGATCTCTAGTCAAATGGGCATTGTAACTTAATGTTTGTTTTAATGTTGTTTTTAAAAATCCATCAACATCAAAAGAATTTTTCACAACTGAATAATGATCAGGATCATATAAATAAACTGGGAATCCAGAAGTCAATGAACACCTTGAATGATCAAAACAAGAAAACATCCGACAATTTTGGGAAGATGTTAAAACTGGAAAAGCTAATTCTTCGGGAATATTTGAAGGCATAATTTTACGAGGAGGAGCTAGATCTGGTGTATTTCTCAAAGTGGCTTCTTTCTGAGCAACTTGAGCCTAAAATGTAAAAAAATATGTGATTTTTTATAGCAAATTGGAAATTATTTTTTATTAACCTGTTCTACACTAATTTTCAATCGATCTAAATCTGTTTGATGGCGTTGCAATTCTTGTTTAAGTACTTCAATTTTAGATGACTGAGAAGTTAATTCGAGTTGTAGCTTTTGTCGTTTTGCTTCCAAGTCTCGCAACTCTGCTGATACAGAACCCTTCAAAGAAAATGTAAAAAAATATACCTAACTGCTGTAAAAACAAAATAGTTATTTTTATCGACGAACTTTAATCCTCATCATTTCTTCAATTCTTAGTTTTAAATCTGAAGCAGTGAGTGTTGAAAAATCTTCAAAAGTTTCCAATTTGACTCTGGAGTGGAAAGTGTCATCTCCGCTAGAACCGGATTCCACCTAGAAAAATGATTATTTAATTAATCTTTAAAAATACCTTAGCGTTAAATTTAAAACAAATGAAATCGAACCTTTGACAAAAAATAGTAGTTAAGAACTGGTAAGATAAAGAGCAATGCACAGACACCAACTATGAGTCGTGATAATCTCACAGTGGTCCTGCCGTCTGTAAGCCCCGCCCCCCATCTCCAAGTCATCTTCCTCTTCTTTTTCTTTTCCCTGTCCCCAGAACTAAAACAGTCAACATCACCTTTCATACATTTCGTTTACTCCTAAGCTTTTGACGTTTAAGCGACAGTGTTGCTATGATCACCAAAAGCCAGGCAATACATAATACAATATAATACATACACTTGTATTACCTATATAAACATTTCAATAACAAAATTATAAATAAAAAATTAAAATATTTGAGAATTTTTAGTCTTTGTTCTTACACAGTTAAAAATAAATACATATACATACGTATTTGGCAATAACCAACAAATTTGACGTTTGAGTAGTGCAGGTGAAGATGCTGAGACAATTAGTAAAAGGAACAGTAACATCTCCAAATAAATGGAGCTTAAAAACAGAAACATTGTCTGTAAACGGACCCTTGGTTAGTTCTTCATAATTTTATCAAATAATAAAAATTGAAATATTAAAAGCTTTCATCGGAAAGTATAAAATTTACGTAATTGTATTATATTGTAGATACAACAAGTGCGCAACAAATGGGCAAATTGGCTCATGATAAGGGATGTTAAACGGCGTCGGATGAATGCGGAACATTTTGTTGAACGACTGAGAATTAATTGTCTTCGATCAAACACAGTTTTACCAGTAGAAATTAGAAGCGAGGCTGATGTGAAGATTACTCAATTTCCTTTAGATTCTACTCCATTACGAATCAACAAAAGATGTGTCATCACATCAAGGTTTTTAGATTATGGCTGATCTCTCAAGATATCAATAGCAATTTGTAGTACTCATATCATTCATGTTTTTTTAGACCGAGAGGAATCGTGCACGACTACAGAATGAGTAGAATGGTATTCAGACATTTAGCAGATTATAATAAACTCAGTGGTATTCAGCGTGCAATGTGGGGATTCAGTTAAACAAAATTTGTGTATTTAAATAAATGTATTATTAGTCGGATGTTTTTATCTTTTTAATATTATGTACCTTTTATTAAAAAAAACTATATGTATGCAGTATGTGTCCTTAGAAGGGTTTCATGGCATAAAGATAGTTACATATTTCTCAAACGAGTGATATTAAGTGCATGGGATGGTAAGGTTTTGGTTAAATTTTCTATGATTCAAGATGAGGCGTAGAGTTGTTTAGAATCGACTGGTGAATGGTAAGACAATATTTCGTCATGTTTTTGCAGCTGTTAAAATGTAATGGTTTATATAATTTTATGGAATAATTATTGACCACTCAAAATAATCATTAAAAGATACCAATTGCACCTCTGCTCACTGGACAGTATTACGAGCCGATAATATAATGATTAAATTCACGTAACAGTACAACTGGCCTAATTCTTACTAACCTAGTAAAAACAAAGCCTCATTCAAATAATTTTGTATTGTATTCAGTTGTCTGTGATCATTTTGACGGACACTATAACACTTTCGCTGCGTCACTTTAATATGACGTTACATTAATGAAACTGTAGAAAAAAACAATTGCAACTGACCCACACAACATACAGATATAAGCTGAAGTTATTCTACATGTTGAGGGTATTGTTCTGTGCTAACGTTTTTTTATTACCATTACCCTTAGTCATAAAATGCCCCTACCATGTACAGGAAGCGCATTCTGCGAACTTTTAATCGCCCCTACCAGGTACAGGCTCAGCACTGAACGTGTTAAAAGGGGTTCATAGAATATTTTAATAGAAGAAATGAAAAAAAAAATGTTTTTATGAAATTTTATTGTACAATAAAACTGTACAAAATTAGATTTTTTCCTTAGTCAAAGAGACCTGAAACAATAAAATGAAAATTAGAACACAGAACAATCCAACAAAACAATATATGTTAAGAGTGCATACCGAAGCCCATATCATCATCAGATTCTTCCGGTTCCTCTTCCTTCTTCTTCTCCTCCTTGGCAGCAGCAGGGGCGGCGCCACCGGCAGCAGCAGGAGCGGCGGCAGAGGCTGGAGCAGCGGCTCCGACTCCTGATCCGATGTTGGTGATCAGCTCCTTGATGTTCACGCCTTCCAAGGCCTTGGCGAATAATCCTGGCCAGTATGGCTCCACTGAGACGTTGGCAGCCTTCAGAATGGTGGAAATCTTCTCACCCTGTAATAAAATTTTTGAAAAATTACATTGGTACTTGTTGGTTTTGCGTGACTGCAGTAAAGTGGTTGTGGAAGTCGGGGGGAGGAAGACGGTGACGGGGAGGCAGGGGACAGGACAGGGCGCGTGATGGGGGCGGATTAGCGAGGGTGAGTGGTGCAGACTTACAGTGACGGCGACATCATCATCGACCAGGATGAGGGCGGAGTACACGCAGGCCAGTTCAGCTTTGTTGGTCATCTTGTATTAGTTGTAGTGTAGTGTTACAGTAAGGGCAGTGCAAGTCGCCGGGTACAGAGTACAGGCCTTAGCTCCTCAGAGAACAAGCACACGTCAACCACAGCACGCGGGCTCAGCCAGAAAGAGTGTTGCCGCTCTACAATCACGCCCACCCACACGAAAATCATACATAAATGTCCTTTTTCCTCCACCTACATATTTGTGATTTTTATCAATAAAATCTCACTGGAAACAAATACTTATGTCAACTGAAGTCGAATTTATTTTAATCATAAAATAATTATACACTTTCCAAATAATTACAATTATCGTTTCTTTAATGTTGTTTTTAAATGTTTATAATGTAGATAACAAATAATCCTTAATACACAAATTATGATCCTTGGTATTTTTAAATTCTACTTTATAATAAAATCCATTTCTTTAGAATACAACCACGGAAGAACGAATAGGTACAAGTACAAGTGAGAAACGAATAAATAATTAACATATGTACTGTTCTACACTACTGGGGAAGCATTAACCCAATTAACTCACAGGTCAATTACAAGAAAATAGTGCATTCAATACTGGAATGCATCTATTTAAAAATTATTTTTCAATTGTACAAAAAAAAACTATTGCACAATTGTACGTACCCAGTTATTTTTTTATAACTAAAACATTATTAAAAACATAATATGTGACCATCTTGAATAAATGAAAGTAGTAAAAATGATAAATAAATACACATGTTATTTGTTGTTATAATAATATCCCTACCTGTAGCAGGTGAAACTTTATCGCGGGCGTCGCCGTGTATGTGTATAGTAGTGTACACCAGACCAGGTCAAGCTATGTTCTGCAGTCAGTAGTCACGCAATATCACTTCTACTTTCTTGCAGTGCTGTATTCGTTTTATCGATTTAAAACCACTTATTAATGAAGACTATGAAAACTACGTAGTAAACATCTACTACATTAAACCTCATCGGGATTAGTTACCACTGGAATTCAAAAGTTATTTCATTATCTTTCTATAGACGTTTTAGTAGCAGGTAAACAATGAATCATAATTTATTTCTTCCCAAAACTGTATTTGTTAATGATTGAATTAATATTTTTTCATCTGATGCGTATAATGTAGTTAACATACTTTCACTTCATATTGAACCAAATAAAAAGTTTCTAATAATAAAATATGTACATTTTAGAAAGCTGAAAGATATTTTATATTGAATTCAGCAGATTTTGTATTTAAAAATTTATCGTCCTATACACCTTAAAAATATTGCACAAATATAAGTTACAATATTTATCTGTTTTTAGTTATTAAATATGGGGCAGTACAAAGATGAGAGAAAATTAACTTGGCTCTATTTTTTCATTATAATATTTGGCATAGTTATATCTTCTTGTATGGGAATTGTTTGGAACCATTGGAAGTATGCTTTGGATGTATGTCCTGATGAAAACTGTGGTTGTATATTGTATGCCAAGTCTGGAGTTAGTTTTTTCATTGGAGGACATGCCGGATATTGTTATTGGATTACCTATGGACCGTTACTACCGATAGCATTTGCTCTGGTAATGGTTATTTTTCACTTTTTGAGGGTTTGCATTAATGATGTGGGAAAATATGAAGATGACCAGACCAGAACAGTTGAACAGAGGTTATAGTTATACCAAATTGTGCACTTTGCAACTTGATTTATAAACATTAATGATTATACTATTGTAGAGATGGTGAAATGATTGTGATGACAACAAGAGAACAAGCCAAATCAAATGATTCAGTTATGTATTGTTGGGTTCCAACTGCTGTTATTTCTTCAATTCTCGTTGCATACACATTTGCTCATGCAGTTGTTTTAACGGATGGTTACTATAAAACCTGTGATTGGTATCGTCTCGATTTGGTTAAGGTATAAAAATAATAAGCCAATATAAAAGCAAAGAACACATATTTTCACATATTTTCTGTTTTTAGACACTGAGAGCCAGTGGGAATCACGTATCAGTAATTCATTCTCGGTTGAGTTGCAGTGCAATTTTTGATTTCATGGATTATCTACAACCCGATGTTGTAGATCACAGGAGAGGGGATTTTATAAACACAGGACTTGCTTTATTGTTGGCAATCATTTCTTCTTGGCTGACTGTTTGCAGTCTGATCTATATTACCGTGTTAACTTCAATAAGAGCTCACAAAGATCGTACTTTCCGTACCTGTTGCAAATAATGTATAATTAATTACATAATTACCATGATGAAAAAATAACCACCATTTTAAGTGATACTTCAAAGTACAAATGAATTAAGTACATTCTAAACAGTAATTAAAGTAAAATTATAGTTTTAGAATTTGTTTTTACACTATGTTAATTGAGAAACTTTATAAAACATCAACAAATTTTAATTCATTTTCAATAACAATAATTATGAATCAACAAAGAAATATAAAAATAATTTAAATGAAATTTACATTTCATAGTTTGTTAATTGCACACAAATAGCATCAAGGCGACTAGTATTTACATACATTATAAATACACATAAGACACAATTTTACCATTAGATTTAATGAAAAACTATGCATAATATTAAAATTATTAAGTAAATACAAATAATATTAATTCATATACATAATAGTATTTTAAGAACTGAAATTAATTCATTGTATTTGTAAACCAATGTACATTTTTTTAACTAATCAACAAATATAACAACCTCAATAAATGAGTATCGATAATATAGAAAAACATACAACACTCATAAAATTTTAAGATATAACAAATTCATTTCAGTCGAAAAAAATTAAAATATACTTTGTGCTAGGTATATTTACTGAATTAAATGTAAAAGAAATATTGTAAATTAAATCATAATGTGTTTTGATAAAAAAAATCTTCACTTTATAAAATTGATTTAATAAAAAGGTAATTGTAAAATAATCATATTTTTCTATTGCACTATTAACAGTATTAACTAAATATTTCATATTGTATAAAATAACCAAGGTTATTATATCAATATAATATGCAGGCAAATTTTGTACCTTATAATTTTCACAACACAATACTATTATATCTTGTGTATTTTTTTTAAATTCACAAAATAGTTACTCAAACATATCAATTGTTCAAAAAAAAAAAATAATAGAAGCAAAACATGATCATGTGTTATTATTTCATATTTTTGAGACCATACAAAACATATGTTAACTAAAAGCCTCATTTAGACATGCTTAATATTATATGTACGTCTTGTAATCTTTTTCACACTCATGAAAATATAGTTAAAATATTTTCATTTAATCTTGACTTTGAACAGTGTGTAAGCTTCACCCCAATTTATACTAATACAATAGTTTGTGAAATATCTCATAAGCAGCAGTGATAATGCCCCAACTGAGGAAAGCTCTGGTACAGTTCATTGATGCACCGTGATAGAAATTCCGTAGTTTACAATCTCTTTCTTTATACACTTGTTTGAAACTTTGCAACATTGATTGATGAGGACCTCCGATTTTAGTTTGCATAGATATTTTAATAACATTCAAAGGATAATATATAGTACTCAAAAATGCACCAATCGAAGCTCCAGCAACAAATTCTTGCAAAGTTTGATAGAGAACTTTATCCTGAGTCGGAAGCCTTAGATGAATTTCATCTCTTATTATAAAATATAATGCATTTGAGGGGCCATTTCTAAACAATATAGGAACGAGTCCTCTGTAAAATTCTTTTATACCATTATTGGTTGCAATGTGGTATGCGACATGTTGAGTGTTTTTGAATTTTTTGTTATATGCAGGATCGACAAGGAGAGTTTGAATCCTTTCAAAGGGCATTAGAATAGCTTCAACATTACCTGCTATGATTGCGGCTACTACTTTTGCTAAATATGGGTTCATTTCAGTGTTCATTAATGGTTTTCTACATTCTTCATACACTCCAAACATGAGCGACATTGATATAGTCTTTTGACATAGTGGTGGCAAGATTCCTCTGTATAAACACATAAGGCCTTCATTTTTCAGTTCTTGAAATGCAGATGTTGTTTTCACACCATAAAGCATCTTATAACATGATAAAAATAGTTATTTTTTTATAAAACTGACGAATAAAATGTATCATACCTGTCTAAAAATTACTTTGTTCATGGGGTAACTGATAGTTATGTTAACGAAAGCAGCACCCCAACCACAGGCAAATTCTCTGAAGTCAAACTGAGTGGAATTTAATGACTTCATAATGGATCTGGAGAAATTTAACTTATATTAAGAACTCAAATCTTAGAATTCATTTTAGATTGCTGAAAAATATAAAATTTTGGACACATTTGATCAAATAAAATATCTTAAAAATGTATGCTGCTTACTATTTGAAAGGTGAAGATCTAAACTGCCAGTTAGCATTAGCTTTAGCCTTCTTCTGTGTGTATTATCTGTGTCGTGGAACAAACATGTTTATTCAACAAATTATGATGTTTCACAAATTGAAAGTATCGTTGGCTGGACTTGGTGTAAATATTATCGAGGACGTAATCTACATGTTGATCAAACTTTTATTTCAGCTGATAATTTCTCACGTGAGATCTAAATAGTTCTCACTTCTTATCTGTCAAATACTGACAGCTTTGTCGCTTATTTATATTTTTCATAGATAATAAAATAAATAAATACCTTCAACGTATTATTTTTTAAAATATATTATTTCAGAAAATATGATTGGAAAGTTTGGGCATTTTTTTGAGGTTTTCATATATTTAAAAGTATTGTTGATAAACTACAACCGTCAACAGTGTTGTCTATGATTATTGCAATTGACAGCTTTGGATTGTGCGTGGAGAAATATTATGGAGTAATCAGATCAATATTAAACAATGACTGCTCTTCTGAAAAAACGTGCTTTAGCAGATTATGGACATGTGTTTCACGTAAGTCAAATTTCATATAATTGTCAGATTTTGATGTCATATAAATTAATTAAAGTATTCTGTGATCGACTTATGATTAAATTATTAATTTGTCTCAGGAACCCCAAGCAAAAAAACTCGCACTTGGTAAGAAACCATTGCTCGGAACATCGGCTGCAGCATTTGTGGGTCTATTGGAGAAATGCAAGTCCAGTAATGAGGCTCTACAGTTATTAGTCAGGGTCTCGGAAACCCTACATTTCCATGAATCCGAAGTTGAAGAAGCTGTTAGAAAACTGCATGACCATTTCCTCATCGAGGAAGAATCAGCTGTCAGAGTGAAAATATTAGCCCTGATGGTGGATATTGCCGAAGCTTGTCCCACTACTGATTTGGTTCATATGATAGATCAAAGTGTCGTATTGTTGAAATCAGACACATCCCATGCTGTAATAGCCCAGGGTCTTCTAACCGTTCTTCGTTTAGGTAGTAAACTATCACACAGATCTCTACATTTAAATCTGATTACAATTGCGGAGAATTATCTTAAAGACACTGGCCATCAGGTAAACATTAGATATGAAATAATGTATTCAATATTAATATATAATTTCATTTCCAGGTGAAGTGTCGATCATTGCAACTGATTAGTGAACTGTTTCCTGTTAACTTAGGTCAAATTGAGGGAAATGAAAAATCCAAGGAAGTGGAAAATGTCCTGAAGTTGATAGGAAGTTATACACATTCTCAAGTAAAAAATGGTTTTTTATTATAATATCCGGTCTTTTTCAATATTACTAAATGTTACATATTATTTGTAGGACGCCAGAGTTAGATGTGAAGCTTTTCAATCATTATTGACATTACAATACAGAGGTCTAAGTTTAGATCCTTGTTTGTATGATTTAGTTTGTCCAGCACTTTCTGATGATTACGAATCTGTTCGTCAAGTGGCTTTGCGAATAGTTTGGTTGCTTGGAAACAAACATCCTGAACAGTAATATTTTTTGTTTATCATTGCTTTTTCCTAAATAGTGCATATTATAATTAAATTTAAATATGCGATTGGTTTTCACTCATTTTAGTATGGTTACATTACAAGATGGAGATTCTACTTTACGCTTGGTGGATGATGCTTTTGTCAAAATATGTGGTGCTGTCAATGATCTTTCAATGAGCACCCGAGTTTTAGCATGTACATTACTGGGGACTATGGAGAATGTTAGCCAGAAGTTCCTTCAGCAAACGCTCGACAAAAGACTAATGAGCAATATGAGGGTAAAATATTTAATGCTAACACATTTGCTTTTATAGAAATTATAATATGATTAAAAATGTATTCATAGCGAAAACACACTGCACATGAACGGGGAGCAATGTTAGTTGCTTCAGGAGAGTGGGCCGATGGTAGGAGATGGGGAGCTGATGCTCCATGTGAAAGGATCAAGAAGTCTTCTGTAGCTCCATTGTCACTTATGGCAGGTGGCGCAGCAGGTGCTTTTGTCCATGGATTGGAGGATGAATTTCTTGGTAACTATTTCAACTGTACTTCTGATAGACCAAATTGTTTTAGTATCTACTACACTTATTCTCCGACAAATCCTTTCATGTAAATTTATCATATATAAAATGATTGTATGTTAATTAAGAAGTATTAATAATTTACAGAGGTCCGCTCAGCTGCAGTAGAGTCGCTATGCCAACTTGCTTTGAACAACCCTGTCTTCGCAGCCACGTCACTTGATTTTTTGGTTGATATGTTTAATGACGAAATTGAAGATGTCAGATTGAAAGCGATCGATAGTCTTACAAAGATCTCTCAGTATATTGTTCTCAGAGAAGATCAACTTGAAACTATCCTTGGAGCCCTCGAGGTAAAGTATCAATATGTATTACATTTTTAATAATAATAATTTTGTAATTTTTTTTTTTATTCAGGATTATTCAATGGATGTTCGGGAAGGATTGCATAGAATGTTAGCATCGTCCACTTTAGCTTCAAAAGTTTGTTTGCAAATGTGTGTGGATAAAATTTTAGATAATCTCAAAAAATATCCCCAGGTTAATAGTTAGCGATCTAAACCAATTTATCTTCATATCTAATGTGATTGGTTTATTGTGTATTGTTTGTGTTTGTAGGATAGAAAATCAACATTCCGATGCCTACAAAAAATTGGGGCTGCACATCCTGAATTGACTCTGCCTCTAGTTCCACATCTATTAACCATTCATCCATTCTTTGATTTGCCACATCCGGATGTAGAAGATCCGCAATGTAATAAACATAATACATACATATTTATAGCATTTATTTTAAAATTAGTATATTAATTTTTTGAATATTTTTATAGATATATGCATTCTCATACTGGTGTTGAATGCTGCTCAACATTCCAGTGCCATGTTACAACTCTTCGAGGAGTGCACCGTCAGACACTATCAATATCTCAGAGACACTATGCCTCATTTGGTACCCCCTCTGCCCATCGGTACTATTTTTAAATATGTTTTTTAATAGTCAATTATTAATTATCTAACAAATATAATTTCTATATAAGGTAATACATTGTCTTCAACTACTTCCGGATCAGCTTCTGATTCCTCTTTAAATGTTTGTGCCGATGAAGTCTCAGCCAACACAAAAAATTTGTTGGATACAATAATGTCTAATGTTAAAACAACCGGAACATCAGCCAAAATTCGATTCACTTTATTATCCACTGCTCAAAATCAACTAAACAGGTATTTGAATGTTTTATTTACCACTAAGCGGTAAGAAGAATGATGCAATTTAAATAAATTCATTATAATATTGCATTGTTCATCTTGCAAATCAGTAATTTGATCATAATAATGGTTTTGTTTAATTGTTTTATAGACTCTCAAAAATTGAACCGTCTGTTAGTGGTGCTGCAAATTTTACAGCCTTGTACATGGGTTCAGAAATTTTATTAAATACAGTGTTATCAAATCGTTTGTGGAATAATCCAACAGCGCTGGCTTCACAACAGGGTTTGATAATAAAAAATAATATTGCCACACTCATGAACAACTGCTTCAAGTGAGTTATAATATACATATTTTATAATGACAATGTGAATTAATCTTATTTCTCCACAGGCTACAGTATCTCTTTGTTGGATGTACTAAACAAGATATAGCAGCAGTCAAGCAATTGTATTTGCGGTCGTTAGTCTTACAGTTAATATACATTGTCAGGGGTAGCAATCAATCGGCACTTGCTTTATGTCATGTGTTAATGCAAGAGATTGAAGACCTTGATAAATATTTATCGGAATATGGTAAATATGTTTCCTTTTTTATGCATATTCATTGATTGTATTAATTCATGCAAAGTTGATTGTATTAATTCATAGGTTTAGAACCAGATCCATTCACCGTAGGAGTATTCCAACAAATAATGGTACTCGTTGAACCTAAACCAGGACCCGTGGCCAGATGTCTGTTACCTCTACTTTTAAGCGTTGCAAACACACAAATTCCACTCCCGAATATAAAGGTAGTTTGAGAGTCAATTATTGAGTACTAGACAATGTGCAATTTTATATTAACAATTTTCTAATACAGGTAAAAATGTGTACGGCAACAATACTGGAGCCAACGGGTTTTACAGAAACACCTGTAAAATTCACTGCCGGACTGGTAGCCGCTATTCCGTTGGAGGCAGAAATAATGAATGTGAAAGATCCTTCTTTTTTGAGAGTTCGAGTGAAGTATCCTGACCAGCATGCGAGAATATCTGTACCTCGTACTGGTGATCTGAGAAAGTTAGACCCGACTAGTGACGAAGGTGACTTTTCATATACATATCTATTATAAAACAAAATATTAGCTATAAATTACTTAATTTAAAAAAATATTGTAGATTCCGCAGAGGGTGGAATGAATCTAAGACTATTGACGAAAGTGTTGATCTCACATCAGGTTTGGACCGAGATATGCTCTATTGAAATCTCCCTGTGCCTCGCTGTGCCCGATATGTGTGGCTCGTCTAGAAAAGATGCATATCAAATTGAGTTGTGTAAACCCGTCAAGGTTAATATTGAACCCAAACCGATAAAAAGAGGATAAATAAATTTATGTAATACTGATATTTCAAATAAAACCACCAATTATAGATTGTATATTATTTCTTAAAATTAAATTAATACATATGTATTTATTATTAACTAAGTCAAGGTTGCATAGTGTTAATAATGCAAAATGATACGAGTATGGTAAAAATTAACCATAAAATAATACTATCACAGTTCAGAAAGAAAATTCACAAAAGTAAGAAGAGTTTTTGTTCTGTGTTCAATACGGTGGCGGCTGATATTGCCGAGGCATCATCATTCCAGAAGCTTGATTGCTCTGCTGCTGCTGCTGTTGCATGGCTAACATTTGTTGTCTCATCCTTTGCTGAGTCACTTGCTGCAATTTTATAAAACATATTTTTTTTAAAGTATTTTGGACCGAATAGGTGATAAATCATTAAATAAGTTACCTGTTGGAACTGTTGATTTTGCTGATTTGGCATTGCTGATCGAGGATATGGTGGGGCTGGACCACCCATTCCTCCCATTCCGACAGTGGAAGTCTAAAATCATGATATATAAATTATTAATAACCTTATCAGATCTGAATTTTCAATCAGATAAGCCATAATAAAGATAGCTTATTTAATTTGAAACTTAAGATAATACCTGCATATATTGCGGCCTTGTATTTTGTCTTTGTTGTGCCATGTATGCGTCTTGAGTACTCCGACCACCCATCATACTCTAAAAATAAATTTGTATTTAGATTTATGTATGTAAATGATTATTTGAGGATGTTTTCCTTACTTGTTGGAATGATTGTTGATTTGGGAAACCACCCATTCCGGCTGCTTGTCCTTGACCACCCATGGCAGCTGATTGATTTGTCATGGGCATCATTCCACCCTGGACCATCTGATTGACACCTTGTCCCATCTGGTTCACACCTTGATTCATCTGTCCTACTCCTTGTCCCATTTGGCCCACATTTTGGTTCATCTGGCCTAAACCTTGACCCATTTGATTTGCCTGTCCCATCTGGTTGACGGATTGTCCAAGTTGGTTCATTGTTTGTCCCATTTGACCTATTCCCGGATTCATTTGTCCGACCCCTTGGCCGATTGTGTTAACATTCTGACCCATCTGACCCTGTCCCATGCCCTGGAAGTATTCAATAATTAGATACATATTTCTACAAAGTGACATTATTATTAAATGGTATAATTACTTGACCCATTCCTTGTGACATCTGTGCCATTTGCTGAGCCATAGATCCTCCCTGTTGTGACATTGGTCCGCCCTGTTGTTGTATCATCTGCTGACCGCCGTATCCTCCACCTCCGCCATAGCCATACTGTTGATTACCAAATTGGTTCATCTGGTTCATTTGATTAGGGCCCGGTCCTCCCATTTGTCCCATTCCACCCATCTGATTCATCTGATTACCCATCTGTGCCATTTGATTTCCCATTTGTCCCATCTGGTTAGTCATTTGTCCCATTTGATTTCTTATTATCGAAAAGTAAAAAAAGGTGAGTAAATCAGTAAATAAATGAAATAAAAGACTAAAATATTTACCCCTGTTGAGCCATTTGCATATGATGAGGTGGTCTTTGCTGATGTCTGGCGTAAGCGGCTCTATGTTGACCGGGCGGCAAAGCACCGCCAGCTGCAGGACCTGCTTGAGGGAAACCACTAACGCCACCAGCACCCATTCCAACTCCTCCCGCATTTAATGGCTGCCTCTGTCTCAGCATATTTGACAACGCTTGTTTGGATTGATTTACAGGCGGACGTTCAAATCTACCAACTACAACATTTATAAATTAGATTTTTTTTTTTTTAATATGCAATTAATATATACCAGGTTGATTATAATAATTGTGTTGTTGTTGCTGCTGCTGCTGCTGCTGTTGTTGTTGTTGCTGTTGCTGCTGTTGTTGCTGCTGTTGCTGTTGTTGTTGGAACCAATGATGGTGTTGAGGAGCATATCCATGTGGGGGTCCTCCTTGATTTCCGGGTTGTAATTGACCATTGCCAACCATTCCACCTCCTGGACCCATCATACCGGGTTGAGGTCCACCCATCATTCCTTGGTTTCCAGGTGGTCCACCATTAGGACCAAGCATACCGAGTTGATTGTTTATAGATCCTGGTCCTCCCATTTGTCCGCTTATTCCATTGGGATACATTTGGTTTATGCCCATTGTATTGGGTATCTAAAACAAAATTAAAAGTTAGTAAATTATAAACATTTACGGATACTTCTGAATATTATGACATTCAGAATTGTTCTCCCGCAATACATACACATACACCGGCGATAGATTAAGAAAAAGATTACCTGTGGATTTACTTTGTTCTTCTTGGGTCGTCTTCCTCTGATTCTTCCCCTGCCTAAGCCACTAGGACTTTGGTCGAGTGATCCATCTAAGCCCTATGGCATTAAAAAATATAAGTAAAATATAAATTAACCAAATCCTGAATAAAAATTGTCATACAGGTTTTTCTGGTGGAGGGTCGAGATCTTCCGGTGGTAAAGGTAGTGGTTCTAAATAGTAACCAGTAGGTTTCACTTGACTATGCGTGTGATATTTAAGTAATCTAAAATTAAAAACATTGTTAAAACAAAATTATAACACTACAGTTTAAAGTATATATGCATTTTTAAATTACTTGTGAGCATGTTCATAGGTGAGTGGTTTTCTATCCATTTTAGTGGCACCGAACCATGCCCACGATAATGGAGCTGGTACTTTACCACCTTCGACTATTTCCCAAGCAGAAACTCTTTGTTTATCTGATAGCCATAATCCCTAAAATATTTTAAATTAATAAATAAACTGGAGATTAAATGTTAATTTAAATGAAAATTGACATACTTGTTTTTTGTCAATACTATCGAAGCCGGTGATTTTGTTCCCCTTGGTATCAGTATGACAACCAGCTGGTTCACAAGCAATTACCTAAAAATATATTTAACAATTAAATATGTTTATGAAAAACGTATTGCTATCAATTATTATAAATATGTTTTTAAAGTTTTTTTAGACACTACTGTAAGTTTTGTCTATTATAGTTTGAAAATATGATTTACCTCGATAGTGATTTTAGGCAGTGGCAACAATTGTCGAACAATTTGCAATTCTAGTGTGGAACGTTCACCAACTTCCTTTTTCAATTTCTTCATAAGGTTTTGATATTGCTTTTTATTTTCATCACCTGATTGAGTCATTCCACTGCCATTGCTATCACTAGCTAATGTCCAATGAATCAATGTGCTGAGCATATCAATCACAGTTGTGAAAAGAGATCTAAACAGACAAATTCATTATTTACATTTGAAATATATCATATATTCTAAAAAATAGTAAAAACAAATAACTAACGAGTTATTGTTGTGGTCGATAAGTCCGTAAGATATTAATTGAACTAATAATATAGACCAATCTGTAGTCACAGTCGCATTTCTTTGAATTGTGTCGAACATTCCACCCAACAAAGAAAATCGAAGTTGAAGAGCATCGACCATTTGTTCTCGTTGAGGATAATCTTCCGAAGTTCCCAGTCGTTCCTAAAATAAAAATTGAACATGAGTATAATAATTAAGAGATTATAATAACTTATAAATAAAATAGATTCTCTGTAAAACCTCTTTGGCTATCTGTAGAAAATGAGAGAGTTGTGTATGTAGTGAGGTCAGTAGACCTTCTTTCTGATCGTCTTGTCCACGGAGACAAGTCAAAACAAGAGCCAAAAATGGTTGATGGTGTAATCCAACTGCGGTGTCTGAATAGTTCATGGATTTTTTAGCTGTATTGGTGTTACCTCCGGAGCAACTGAAACAATATTTTTTTTAATGTAATATAATAAAATCGTAAGACATATATGTCGACATACTTCTGGGAGCCTTTATATCCTGGCGGGCTTTGATTTTTTTCTTGGCGACTTCCTTCTAAAAGTTGTCCTGCTACACGAAGAACTCTTCCTTGAACGGCAGGTGGCAAACGTGATACTAGAGGTGCAACTAGCCATATAGATGAACTGCGCTTTTTCTCCAATGCCAACCTAGAATTTCAAATTAAAATTTTAATTCAAATGGACGCCAAACATTATTAAAATAAACGTATGCATACATTTCTTTTGTATCTGTTGTACTTAGAATTGAATTTCCAGAACTCGGACCAACGGGAACTGTTGAAGTGATATGAAAAACATCAATTGCCGCTCGAGCTACTGTATCTAACCATTGATTCAGTTCAGCGCTATTTGGAGCAAATTGTTTATACATGAGGTTCAGGTCCAATGAAGACATTCTTAGAGACCATTGTTCCAAGTTCTAAAATAAATTAAATTAAAATCTCATATTGTACATATTATTTAATTTGCATAAATATACCTCTAATATTCTGGTGATGATAGTCTTTTGGTCTAAATCAGGTTGTGTATGACTCGCTGTTTCAGGATAACATATCATATGAAGTAATCTGAAAATTATTTTTGTGAAGAATATGTTTCATTACATACATGCATACAACTTTTAAAAAATACCTCTGAGCTTGTTTTGGTGTCAGCATAGAATCTAAAAGCATATCAGGTTGACAAAGCTCTTCAGGCGATTGTAAACACTTTTGCATTACCCATTCTTCTCCACATATTTCTGCTAAAACGTATCTTGCAAATTCACTAAGTGACATACTATTGTCAATACCAGATCCGATTGATTGACTTTGCCTGGGGAAAAATATAAGTGTGTTAAATATTTTAAAGTGCGGTAGACAAATTTAGTATCCGATTGCATTAAATATAAAAATGTGTATAAAAGCTGGTGGGGACAATAATGGAATTAAATTAATTAACCTTCGCCCAAAAGCTATGAACACAGAATGGCCAAATATATCATTTGTTAAAAGTCAAAATAGAAAATTAAAGCATATGCAACTGTGCATATCTATTTCAATCTTTTCAATCAAACAAAGCCACTATTGAAAATAATGGTAGTCGAAGTATTCCACTAAGAACACTATACAATACACAGATTGTCATAACAATGATAAAAAAATCAAATAAAACCACATATATTATTTACAAACAATATGTACAAACACAATAATGACGATTCAGTTACCTTTCTTGATAAATTAACGAGACTATTTAAAAATCTTTTAGAAAACCAAACACAACACTTTCAACAATGGTGGCTTTTTATTAAAAGCTTAATTTTGAAATTGATATACACTTGCTAAAAACCATTTAAGTTACAGTGGAACCTCTCAAAATGAGCATAATTCAAATACCAGAATCTTACTCGAAGATGTGTTCCATGCCAAATTTTAAATATTTATTGCGAGGTTTAAATATAATGAAGAATATGTAAATATTACGTAGAAATTCTTGACATTCCCTCTTAACCATCTATATTCTTAAATTTGTCCTTGTTCTGAGGATAGTTTAAATATTTTATGTAAACAGATTGTACGTGGGCTGCTTATTCCTCATTCTCGCTTTTTTATGACTTCACGTTTCATTTCTACAATTATTTGTGATCTTAGCTTTGAGTTGTTTTCATGTGGCTCTTTCTTGGGAAACATTTTTGCAGGGGTTATTAAGTCCCAACTTACAAGCGATTTACTTGAAAATGGATATCCCTTTTGTGCATCACTTGTTATGCAAAATATCTCTCATTATGAGAGTAATTTTTCTTGTTACTCATTACTCGTTATGAGAGGTTGCACTGTATTTAATTGTACACACCTTTTCCCTTAGTTAAAAATATTGTAGCCAAATTAATATCAGTCATAGTTTTAGATTATGTTATTTCTGTGTAATATACTGTATTATTATTATTGTCAAGAAATAAAATTATTTTTTATTCTATCCATAAGTAGAAACTGTTAGCATTTTGTAGTTGGATAAAAATATTTTTATAATTAAAGATAAAATTTTAAATAAATCATTATGTGTAGAAAAAACAAGTTTCATTTATCTGCTAATTTTTGAAGCAGAATGTGTTATAAACGATTTATCATGCGAATTTGTGATTCTATGAAATATTGAAACAAATAAACAGAAAACCATAATTATCACAATGTTCAATAAACGATAACTAGGGAATATAAAAAACAGACGAGTGAAAGTTTGATTGGTTTCAGTAATCCTAATCACATGAACATGCTCAAATGAAAATTACACGAAATAAATTTGTCCAACTAATATTTAAAAAGACTATTAAGATTCAAAATAAATATTATAAAATGAGGAGAACTATTAAGTTGATGCACACCAATTTTCCATCCAATTTCTGCATATTTAAAGCATGATAGATGTAATCCACTATGCATGAAACAGGTACCTAAAAGTTGAGGTTTGTGCAAAACACAGTGAGTGACATAGAAACAGGATATTGCTGATAGAATAAGCTAAGGGTTGCCATGTGCGGGATAACAAGGAACAAATGCTTTAAATAAAATGTTCATGACAAACCTAGGCGTTCTATGACCGCTCGACGCATCCATATCTACCATCCTATAACCAAATTATCATATTAAATTGCATGAACTCAATTTTATGATGAATACTTCTCATCATATTCTTGATGCCTTTTCATGAATTAACATTTTAAACCATTTAAACCTCTCATTTATAAAAATTTCAATTAACATACTTTTATGATGATGATGTTAAATTGTAACCCCTAACTTGAGTCTGTACAAAATTTTAATACAAGTATCGAATATTCACGAATGAAATTAAACATGTTATACATACGAGATCAGATCCAGATTTCCATCAGGTGCTACTACATCACTTGTACCGAGTATGTGTGACAATTCACAACCTACAGACTTCTTTATTCCGCTAGTAAGAGACTTCCCATCACGAGCAGTCGCATCACCAACAACTAAAATAATAGTACATTTGTGTTGAAATATGTGTTAATTCTAATTAAATAATTTTATTACCTTGTATAGCTTTAAGGGTAGCTAATAAAGGCCCAACACCAATATTTTTGTCTGCTGCCGCTAAGAGGTGTCGATCACAGCTTAGTCTTATGGAATGTAACGATCCGGGGGCGGGATGGGGTGACGTAGATACAGAATATAAGCCTGAAATTAATGATTTATAACTAACACATTTATAACGTTATATCAGACACAAAATAAATACCTGGTTGTGGAGTTTCAACTGTTTTAAATAGTCGTAAAAGCAAATGACAGGTTAATCTGGCACCAGCCTCAGCTCTACCTTCACTATTACAACCTTTCAGCAAACTCGGAAGAGCGACATTACAAACAAACAGTTCCAAAGAAAAACAATGTCTTGCTGCACAAAAAAAATAATTATATTGGTATTTGTGTCCAGGCTAATGCAAATAATACATATGTATTGTATCTGAAAAAAAACCAACCAATCAAAATGCATGTAAATATTGCCAATGAATTATGTATTGTCAAGTCTTGAATGTCTATTTGCAATAATAAATCGGGGTACAAGGAGCCAGGATGACAACTTGAACTATTACAAAGAGCCATCAAAGCTCCGAGCCATTCTGCAGATAGACCAGAGCAACATGATGTCATTTCAGCACATGTTATTGCAATATCGTTTATCCTGGAATATATAAAAATAATTATTTATTGTATAAACAATTTGGAATAACTATAAAACAAAAGATTACAAACCTATCATTATCAACCTCTCTACAAACTGAAAGAATAGCGGAACATACAAAGCTGTATCTGTTAATGGAAGATTCGGCAAGTTGTCTAGCCCAAGCGACTTCTATTTTACCTACAGTATAAAATTTACAATATATATCATATATACACAATATATATCAATAATTTAGAGTTCAATGAAAGGTATACCTCCTCGTCGAGGGTTAGCAAAAATTTCACTTAAAAATTGTGGATTATATGCACAGTTAGAGGGTGATGGTTGTAATCCACCATACAATACTCCCCTAAAAATATAATTTATTTTATTATTAAATCTCATACTTAAAGGTGAAAAATGATTTTGAATTTCTTACCTTATCTTAGGGTAGGCATTTGAAAATAGTTCCGCTTGATGGGTTTTAGAACGAAGGTGAGAGCACACTGTATATAAATCATATAAGTGGGCCAAGATACATCTCTCGGCAGAACTGCAGTCTGCAGGATTTACCACAGGCTTCACAAGGCGACACAGTTGTTCAAATACAGAACTGGTTTGTTCCGTAGATACTAAAATACAATTTATATAATAACTTGTTAAACAAAAAAAATAAATATAGAATATTATAAATTTACATAATAAACAGCAATGATATCTTCTCAGCACTCCTACGACATACAGGGCCAAAGATGTGGTGTAACTTCTTAACAGTCCTTGACCAGGACTACGTGATGCCAATGCCGATTCAACTTCTAATAATTCTTTTAATATCTACAAACATATTATAAAGATAAAAATATTTGTTTATGTACAGGAATATATAATATGTTTATTAATAAAGGTAAATTGTACCTGAATACAAATGTCAATTAAACCAAATACATTGGTTGCCAGCTCCATTAGGTCAAATAAGAATGCAACGTGTTCTTGAACAGGTAAATAACTCGATGTTCCTAAAGCATAAGCTTGCAGCATCTCTACAACCGTTGTACCAGATTGCCATGTCACAACATGTTGATCGAAGAAATTCATATTCTAAATTAAACAATTATTTTTTATTAATGTTAAATATTTTATAAAAAAAATAAAAACATCGAGGAAAACTTACTTGAAACTTTTGGGTGACAGCTTCGAAATTAAACTCACTCCGAGAATGTTTCTTAACTTTTCCTCCTTCCGCAACATCGATTGAGAATTTCTTTGAAAATAGTTTGCAAATTTCTATAAAGCAAGATTAGTTTCTAATTAATAAATATGTTTGTATCAATGTATTTTTATATCCTTGTTTTCCACATGCCTTTAGACATTTTCTTAACTTGATGACGAGCTTCATCCCTCATTCTACCGACTCCATATAATAGTACATGTCGTTGATTGGTATCATGAGGTGAGGCTCCTCCATCTCCATCATGCCATGGTAGAGGAAAGTGAGTAGTGTATTGTAAATGTCTCGAACCACTATTGTTAGTTGTGTTGCCAACATTTCCATTATTTCCACTCCCCAAAACACCCATCATTGAACTATCCACCCTAAATGTACAATGTAGTTACTGTTTCTTTTAATATAAATAAGTTTTAAGAAAATCTACCCACCCATGGCTTGTTTCTCCAGGTTCTTTGGGACTATCCGGAGCATCCATAGAATTTTGTTGGTCTTGTTTTATGTCTTGCAATATTTTGCCTAAATCATCATCGATTTTAGCATCATCATAATCCATTCTGACGTAGTCCTAAAGGTAAAATACATCATATATGATTGAACAATTAAATTTTAATTTTCAAAATACCTCAATTTTAGGTTTCAGATCTATTCCAGCAAAAATTTCTTCATCTAACGTCGGAGTATGATGATGGTGCGGAACACTATTTACTACACCATCCATTGAGTTGCTGATTGGTGTGGTTCCACCAACAACAGGATTACAAATTGTGGGTTCGGTGGTTGGCAATAGATCACCTAAATAATTAATATATGACAATGAATAGGAATGAACTACATATTTGATTAATATTTTTTATATCTTTTTCACCTCTAGATATTAATGTGCACATATAAGCATCATGTGAAAAGACATCCCTGCGTATTAATTCACCAAATAAGTGAACTAAGTTGGTAAATTGAGCTCTGTTTTGAGGAGTTGCATTTGGTCCTTCTTCTGAAATAGTGATTGTATTAGCTACACAGAAAATTGTTGTTTCTTTGTTGATTGAAAACATTTTGTATTTGTACCTAGTGTGGGAGCATCATTATCTAGATATCGCATAAGTAGACTTTGAAATACTGGTGGACCACCAAATATTCCAGCTCCGGAGCTGATAGATTCTTTATCATCGCAACCGCCTAAAAATTAAAAATGTATGTGTAAGTAAAAGTTTCACACAAAATCAGCAAATATTGATTCAAGTATACCATTGTGATGATCTTGATTTTGTTGCGGTTGTGAAGTTGGTCCTGCGAGTAATTGTTGTTGGCGACGATCCAAAAGTGCGGCAGCTGCAACTGCTCGATGTTCACCCCAACGGGCATTACAAACAGCCCATTCGCAGAGTACAAGAACAATGGAATAGCTACATGCTCCTTCCTATTAAAACAAATAAAATTATACAATACAATCACAACGCTCTATTTTCCATCAGAGTTAACACAATCCATTAGAGGAGAGAGCATAGAGGTTAAAAATTATCAACTCACAGGATCTCGATTTTCAGTGTGGTTTTCCTTAGTGTTGGGACTACTAGAAACTTTATCTGTAATAGTACAATTTCCAAACACCTTATTGTATAGAATGTCCAAACTATTATTTGATTCAATTCTGTCAAAGGAATGTCTGTCCAAAGCTTCGAGTACTGCCAAAACTCTTGTTGTATTGGTTCCTAACATAAATGCAAACACAAATTTAAATAATTGAATATGAATTAGTATATCAAAAAAGGGGAAATGATGCCCACCTTGTGAACTTGATTGCCATTTGTCAGCACACCATTTGTTCTCAGCTCGTTTGCTTCGTACACTAATTTCTTGTTCAGCTCCATGAACCTATAATTAATTTATAAATTAATCTAATTTCCCTATATTGTATTGAAATTATATACCTGTTTACGATATTTGTAAGTCATAGGCGAATCCATGAAAGCCATGGGTAAAGCACTGGGTGGTATAGGTAATAAATCCAATGGACTTCCTTGTAGTGGATTATTATGCATTGGAGAGCGTCCGTCTGGTGCGGCAGACCAAACCAAAGCAGTTGGACATTCTAAACACACAATTTGAATAATTGTGCTCAATTGTAATACAACATCACGATGATGGGCACAAGATAAGAGCTCAGTGAATGCTTGGCGAATGGGACATGAAGGAGTTGCATTTGGTCCCGATGCTGCAGTTTTGGTTTTATTATCAGTTTCTTTTTTTAATGAGGGTTTAACGTCAGTATTGTCATCTGGCGACATATTAATTGCATTGGATACTAAAAATGTTCAACATGAAATTATTTATAATTTTTTTATATAATATATAGCTTACCTTGTTCTTGCATTGTTGGTTCAGTTTTTGTATTTTGTGAAGAATTATTATTATTGTGTGCATTGTTGTTATTGTTATTATTACTAACAGATGTGAGATAATTATCAACCAAATCTGGGACATTTAATCTTTGAATGGAAGATTCTGGGATTTGTTGACATAAAATTGAAAGTTTTTTGGCACAAGAATAGCTCAATCTTCGGGCTAAAAGTTCACACTGGGTAAATTCTTGTATGTATTGCAAAGTAAGAGGAAGAAATAATCTGAAATAAAAAATTATAAAATATATGCATGCTAAGGAAAGTTATCTCTGAGAAATAGTGGAAGAACAACACACTTTAAAAGTCCATCATCGGGTGTGCGTTTATCAAGTAATTCAATTATCCAGGTGAGAAATTCATGACGGTCAATTAAACTTTCTTCAATAAGCCATCTGGCTAACTGTACACAATAAGTCCAATGTTTCATGGCCTGTTGACTGTCTAACGTAGGATCAGTTCCACCAGAACCTGCACCAGTGGGTGTTCCAGATCCGTGAACTAAAATATATATTTTTTAAATAATCTTAACAAATTTAACATCAAAACATAAAGAAAAGAAAAAGAAACAAAAATAATAGTAACCATTTAAATTACCAGGAGAATGCATGGAATGAGGGACAGTGGTTCCTGTCATTGCATTTTGACTATTATGCAATTGTGTCGGAAAGTTTTGTGAAGTGCCATTAGGTGTTGCATTTGACTGGTTTGCTCCTGGAGTGGAACCTCCTGTTTATTAAAAATTAAGATATTAAATTAAATAGCAAATCAAATGAATTATACAGTTTTTGTACTCGCCTGAATTCATAGGAGGTGTTTTCTCAGATAAATTGTTAGAATTCTGATAGTGTTCAGTCAGCTTTGGAATCTGATCACGTAAAAACTTAATCAAAGTTGAGGTCCATTCTAAAAAATAATTAATATTTAAAAAATAGAATCTGAAATGGTTATAGATTATGTGAAAACATTACAAACCCGTCGTGGGGTCGGGTAATTGTCTTTTCTTCATTTTGGCTTCAGAAACAGCAACGGTGTAGGCAGAACTCAATTTAATAAACCACGCAGCCCGCGACATAGGAACATGATGCTCAGTCAAAGTCATAAAAATTTCTTCTTTTTTGTTAAAATTTGGAGCTTTCTTGGCCAATGACATTAAAGGTTTACTACCTACAAAAGCGACAAAAGGTTACATTACTTGACTTGTTAATATGAAAAAGTATATTTTTAAATCATGTACCTGCTAAATCTTTGAACCAAGCTTCAATGGCAGATTTCGTTCTGGCAGTAGCAGGCCAAAAATTCTCCTTAGGGTTGATCTGTTGTTTCTTTCGACCACAGTCGGGCAAAGTGCTGAGTTCTTCTTTTTTAGTAAGAATGCCACTAAAGTAAGCTCCGATCTGATAAATAGATAATATTGTTAGTCATATTTATGATGGATTTCAACGATGGACTTGTTTTAGTGATCATAATAATAACAGAACCTTCGAGGCTGTGATGTTGCAGTTCCTTGCAGAACCAAACTCATCGCTGAGGTGAGGAGTTGTAGGGAAACCATGCTTCACGTTTATGTGAGTCAGTTCATCTTCTTTCTGGCGCACTTCTTGAGGATACACGTCAGGCGGACCAAGGCGCGGCCTCTTCAGGGCTCGCTTCTCGTAGCGGAGGCCCAGCATCGTGGCCACGCCCACTGCACCAGCTTCTAGTTAGTCTTGGCGATCCTCAGCTCTGCAGACGACAGTTCATTGACAAAACAACCGACTGACAACACAACTCTGCTTAGTACTTTTACAACTGGCAACACTTGGCATCTCAAGAGGAAAAAAAGCAGTACGGGTCAATAAATACTGCACTCTGCAATTGCGATCCATTTTCTATTAATAATATATGTACAATGATACTGTCATTTTATTTTAAAAATAAAACCGGGTAAAATAATATTTATTTTAAAAATAAATAATCATATTATGGCAACAAGTCAACTGACGTTTACGACTGACAACTTATTGAATATAACCGCAACATGCCACCCAAAAAAGGAGCAGCTAAACCAGCCAAAGCAGACGATGATAAAGGTGAAGCTTAAAAATATATTTATCAATTTACATTTTAGTTATAATGTGTTAAATTATTCTTTGTAGCCACATGATTTGATAAAGTTATCTTTTAGCACAATTTATAATAAATTTGGTGATTCTCTAATAAAAAATCAGAAGTATTAAAAAAGTTTTAATGTGCAAAATCTACTGCATATTTTTTTCAGAAAATACTATTCCTACACACCTTTCTAGAAAAAAAATCTGTTTTTTTTTTAATATACCGATTTACAAGTTCTATTTGAAACCCATTATAAAATAAATCCAATATCTATTTATCGATGTATGTTGTGGGTAATTAATTGAGAGTTATAATTTTAGGTAATAAGGAAAAAAAAGGTGGAACTGCAGTGAAAGTTAGACACATACTTTGTGAAAAACAAGGCAAATGTTTAGAAGCGTTAGAAAAAATAAAGGCCGGACAGAGATTTCCTGATGTAGCCACTGCTTACAGTGAGGATAAAGCAAGACAAGGCGGAGACTTAGGGTGGATGACTCGCGGGTCTATGGTTGGACCTTTTCAAGATGCTGCATTTGCTTTACCGGTATCGACCGTCAACAATCCTATTTATACAGATCCTCCCATCAAAACTAAATTTGGATATCACATTATCATGATTGAAGGAAAAAAGTAATTTTTATACTTAATTTTAAGAAACACTAATAAAATATATATTAAAGAATAGCAGTCTTTATTTTATTTTACAGCTATACAACAAAATGTACATTGAATGTAAATAAATATGAAACATGTTTTCCAGAAAATTTTGATAACAGTTATGTTTTTTTTTGTATTTCTATGTACATTTAACAAAAATCAAAAGAGAATATAATATGCAATACTTAACTTAAAACAAATACATCATAAATTATAAAATATTATATCTAACGATAAGTTAATTTAGACCCTCAATTGAGGATTGGTGTAGCGTACGTATTTCAGTAAAGCATCATTTTCTTCACATACGAAAGGTTTGCGGTGATGGCAAGCAACGTCGTGCCAGTTGATACCGTCATTGTAGAAATTATTCAAAACAGCCAAACAGTTTTCTGGGGCACCTCCTTGTAGCAATTCCTGAACATTTCAAAATAATCAACATTAATTTATAGTCAACTGATTTTTTTTTTTTTTTTAATAAATAAAATATTTTACCCTGTTGTCGGGTTGTGGTTTGCCAATGCCTCCATTTTCAGACCAATCATTTTGTTGCCTGTTGGTAGTGGGAGCTAATTTTTGGAGTTCGGCAGTCCAGAACCAACCATTAACGTTGCTTGGGAGTAAATCGGGACGGTCACAACCCTTGAAGTCACAGATGCGGCCTGAAGTCCATATGTATTTTACCTAAAAATAATATTTTACTATAGTAATAGTTTTTAGTAAGAAAAATAATTAAAAATTAAAATCATACATTTTCTCTGACAAGCTTAGATTTAATCCATTCATTTTCATCTTGGGTCTCTAGAGAAACTAAATCCATACAACGTTGTCTGCAATAGTTGCGGCCTCCCAACCAATCTTCTTCCACTCCTCTCAAAGCTGGATCTCTCCAGGAGAAGAAGTATCCTTTACCTGTGCAAACAAAAATAAATAGATTTAAAAAAGAGGTTTGTTAAATGAATCAAAAATATCAGTGTATATTGTAGTAAATACGACTTTTGAAAAATTATCTAATGAAAAATCATTTTTAATATGAAAAAGAGAAACTTAACAATCAGCACAAATTAGCCTTTGCGAAAAAGCGAAGAGAAATAGAGTCACACTCGTTTAAAAAACTTTCTCTTTTGTTGTTTCCAATGAGTTTGATTGATACATGTGACGCGTGTATTATTGTGAAGAACGATCATGCAGACAATGAGACGTTGTTAAAACATAACAAATTATCATTCGAGTCATTGTTTGTTTGTTGTGTAATTTAAGTACCTAGTACCATTAGAAGAAACAGCGATATTATTTTATTTATAAAATCGTTTAGGATTCGAGTATTTTATGAGACTGGAAGTTAGTTTTCTTTGAATGAGAAAAGTCCTTTTAATTTGTCGGAAAAAATTACATACCAAAAAGATCCTAGGTACCTACATATTACTCAGGCATGTATTTAAAATAGCACATTTATTTGCCTACTGGTGTCACCATTTTGCAAATTCGCACTTTCTTTTTCTTCCACCAACAAACGCGAAAATGAAAGCGTTCAATTTTGATTTCTTGCGGGTTATTAGCAGACGAGGAAATTAGCGAGCTTATATTTCTAGCAGAATATACATAGTAATGATAAGTCAAAATTACTACTCATTTCCAATAAGCGAGATTACATAAAAATATTTTATCGTCGTTGAGTAAGTTCCGATACAGATTAAAATTACATGCGTTCGAGCCGAGAGAGTTCAAGGTAAGATGAAACACCAAAGAGAAAGTTGGGCAGGATAATTTTATCTCATTCTCATATGGGTATTAAAGAAAGCAATTAAATAAGTCGTTCATTCATAGTTTAATTACATATAACCTTTTGGATTTTTAAATGAAAAAAAGAGACTCGTATACACGCGATTATTAAACATTAATTCCATTCACGGAATCTCGTTAATTATTGAGTCAACCAAACACTTTTAAAATATGTATAATCGGTTTTGACACGTTCGCTTTTTTAAATATTTAAAGAAGAATAATATGCGAACATATGTGGTCGGTCTTCGAACACAAATGTTTGTACAAAAAGAGCGTGTTTCGTGTATTTGTAAAACATAACTAAAAAGGAAACTCGACGGCGATTTATGTTGTGATACGGGTGCTAATTAATCACACTTTCGGCATTTTATGAGACACAAAATACATTACGATGATTTGTGATGTTAATTTTCACGTGTAAATAATTATCTATTTGGTTGAGTATAAGAAAGCATAGAATTGCACAATAATAAGTGTGAAGCTGATATATGCCCATGTTACGCATCACATTGGATTTCATAGTTAGATGTATATAGTATGTTTTAACCAAAATATATTATTATAAAACACTCACCATCAGCTCTTCTTTCGTGGATTGCTCTTTGAGCGCACAGGTTAGGAACGGGAGGTTCCAAGATTCTGCCATTTACAAATTGTGCTTGAGCTGCACTAAAAGCTGCGGCTACAATACAAAATGCCAAAACTGCCCTCATTTTGCTGAAATATACAAAAATATATTTTATAACAAACAATATGTAGTACATGAACGCGCGGGAACAATAAAACCCGACTACGATAATCTAAAAAGAGTATTCTATATATGAACATTCAATATGTTACGCTTTCTATGTGTCAATAAATATGAATATCGAGTGAAGAAGTGGATGTATTGTTATTTAGAAGTCATTATGATCTGTGGCCGATTTGTTGAGGCTGTATTCCGGTCGCGTCTCAGGTGAAGGTGAATCGGCCATTTCTCATTCAAATTCAGTTGGCGACGATTTCTAAGCCTGACATTCGTACGTCTATTTGTTTGTTCATATGCATGTAAGTGAATTCAGCTCGTTATGGTCACTTTGCATTTTGGTACAGGCGGCCAAAGGATACGCGATAAACATGACCTTCAACCTCATATTTATACACGTAAACATACAATAAAACTACATTTTCAACAATCAAATGTCTATTATTTAGCAAAGGGAAAAACCACGAAAAATATGCATAACATATATGTGATAGGTATGTATGCAAACGTTTGGAATTTTCCAACATACTAAAATTGGAATAAAATAACTTTATCGAACATTAAAATTTAAAATATTCAACGCATTTATAAAAAATATTTAAAAAAAGAAACCACAAATCGTTATTTGATTGCAATACAAAAATATTTATGATCAAATTTTTTTTATATATTATTTGTTTATTAATTGTTTTATATAGTTGATTTTTTATGTCATGGTTTATAATATAGCAGTGTAAAAAATATTTTGCCTTGTTTATTTTGGTAACCGTAAAAAAGTGAAGTTTCAAAGGCGTCGAACAAATAAATAGAGTAATAAAATACATATAAATATTAAGTATTTAGTGGCCTGTGGAATGTTTTTTTTACTACCTGTAGGATGATTGTAAATACTTGTCGAGATAGTAGGTATGAGGGTTGGAATGTTGTGATAAAACGGAGATAAGAGAGAGGGGTCAAGACTCAAGACTCACCTGTGCTTTAGCGATAAGTTCTAGTCAAGTCGAAGACACCTGTCGTGGAAAACTCCTGGTGACAAAGTGACGGCCTGGCAGTGGAGCACCTCCATATATAGCACCAGAGCCATCACATGCCCCGCCCACCTGACACACATTCCAGACCAGGGGTCTTCAACTCACAGGATCCATCATCCAGAAGGGGTCCCCCGTCGCGTCGTTCGGAATCGACAAAAAGAGGATCCATCCCGAGACACCTGAAATATGTTCCTTCATAAAATATGCTTTAACAACCATATCCAAGTATTCTAAATCTCGACGGTCAACGTTAATTTAAACACGTTCCGAGATTTTAACATTGTCACTCGACATTTGTTCACATCATTTATTTAAATATTTAAATACATTTGCACATACACAGGAAATCCTCAAAAATAGTTCGCCACGGTGCTCTATAACTAATTTTATACAAATTAAAATAAGTATTATTTAGCTCAACATTTACAATATCTGATATTAGAAAATAAGTATTTCTATGGCGTCTGCAAATATTACATAATAGCATTGTTTCGAAGGAAAACCCTAACATTAAACAATTCACGTGAACAAATGACGAATGACGCTTCTTTTTAGTTTTAACATATTTAAGAATTTGCATTGTCACATTTTTTGTTAAAATAAAAAAAAATCATCCGCACGCTGATTTGGAAAAAGAAAATGATAAATCACACACAATATTTTAATATAGATAGTGAAATTGACCTTGTAGAGAAATTCCCAGTGAATAAATAACAAATTTAGAAAAGCCAAGCTTTTCGAACTCATCATCCATTTTACAAAAAACTTTCTATAGTAGGTAATAAAAGTGAGACACTTTTTATTCGCTTGATGATGAAATTTTGTGACACATGTGAATAATTTTACTCTTTTTCATATCCATAATTGCTTTATTGAATTATAATTTTTTGATGGGTCAAGGTGTGAGATGTATTTAGTATTATTACGTGATTAGATTTCAACAGGGTGGTTTTAGTAGGTAAATTCACTAGAATGTTCGACCTTCTAATGGAACGACAAAGTCAATTAACTATCCAAATATTGTCCACAATTCGTGACCCTTCAATTTTTTAAAAGTATTAATCTACTATTTATTTTTGAAGAGACTAATTTTTGAGAGGGCTACTACATTCACTGACAAAGTGCGAATATTAATTACTTACAAGTAGTATAACAGGCCAAGGCTAACATTATGGAAGTAAAGACTTCCTATAAATAATAATATTGTTTTCAAATGAATGTCGTACATTTAATGTAGCTTCATAAATTACCTATCATTTATAATTTAAGATCGATCCCTGTATAGTATTTATTGGTACATTCAATGTTACCAGTAATATTAATACACAACATTGATTTATTATATTATATTGCCAAAAATATTTTTATTTGTGAATCCTTTGAGTGTGATCAATCCTTGGATTAGTTTACTGCGGTTATCCACCTCGACCTTCTATGTATATGAGTGGCATTTTAAATTAATACCCATTTATTGTTAAGCCTTAATTTTCGTGACTTATGGGAGACGTTTTTAAAGCAAACAAATTATTATGGAATACATTAAATAAGTAATTATTGAGTGATCGTCCAATGCCTAACTAAATATCTAAAATAACAAGATTTGAGGACAGTATTGTAAGAGTACAAAGCACCTACACATCATTTAAGTGCCAATAGGTTTGGTTTAAGTTGGAACGTGGTAGTGTTGAAAAAATAGATTTATCCGTTATAAAGTAATCATTAAATTAATTAATTTACATGTATGTATGAGTATTTAGGTAAGAATGGTGGATTTTGTTAGGTTCTTTTAGGTGCACTTGAAGGCAGACAAACCGCGTCTGAAGATTAAATCAAAACACAAATTATACTAACAGGGGGTAGAAAAGTTGATATGTTATTAAATTTCCAACGTAATATCTACAAATACTGTGGTATTGAGTTAAAATCCCGGCAAAAAATTGATTTCATCGGTTATTACGACATGGAGATCGGGAATTATATTAAGCAAATCCCGTATGATTGTCTTTATCCGGGTTTACTCTGATTTCCTGGATTGTGCGGTAAATACTGTTATGATTAAGTCGGTGACCTGTGTAACTAGTAATAGTTAAGATTACTGACAGACAAGAATTAACACGTTGTTTTGTCTAAAAAACAAAGTATATACATACCTACTTTTATATTGTCAGCATTATGTTTAGTCGAATTGATAAATCCATCGTAGGACCCTCGACAATTTAGTCATCCGATTATAATTATAATTCTAATATAAGATTTTGTACCGAAAGCAATTCTTTTCTCCTGGGCGCCCTTGCATACAATTTGTTGAAGCTCCGGAGAGACATGTCCTTAATGTGCCTTTTATTCTTGGTTATTAGAGGCCAGGCTTCTATTCTAGCGATTTTAGAATGTATAGAACTGTTCTGTCCAGATAATTATATGCGTCAACGTGGTCATACCCCTTTTAGAGTTCCTTCGTCCAGAACTAACCAGCATAGATTTGGCCCACTAACCCGGGGTGTTGACCTTTTAAATGAATGGGCTGTCAAAGAGGCCGATAACGACCTGTTTTATCTGTCTCTTCCTTTGTTTCTGCAGAGTACCCAACTGTTCTTGTGTACCCTTGTGCCTTAGGGTTCATTTTATTCAATTCTTGTTATCATTATTATTGTTTTTATTACTTGTATATTACATTTTACTTTCCTTTACGACTGCGGTATCGCCATAGTGCCTTGGGATAGCCTTTTTGTTGTATCTTTCTTCCTCTATATATATATATTATAAATAAATAATACGCAATATGAAATGTTTCAATAATTCTTACACATACTTAAATATAGTGGATGAGTAAGTAGTAAATAGTGATGATGAAAAGCATGGCGGCGCATACAGAATGATGTACGTGTTTATCGATTAAAGTCGTAGTTCATATTCAAGGGTACGAGGTGGTTGGATTGTTTTGAGGTTAAGTAATAACTTTCTTCGGCGGGCAGTGCCAAGGTCACATGTCTCCAAATTGCCGTAATCAAATATCAGTTTCTCCTCAATATAAAAATCTTACGACACAATGTTGACAGGAATGCGGTTATGTAAAAGTAACCAGCTCTCCGTAATTTCATTAGACGTGCTCGAGTGCGTTTTCATATTAATATAGCACTTGCACCGTGTGAAATTATAAAAAGAAATGAAAGATCTGCATACAAGCCAATAAAAAAACAATACAATGTGTCAGTGTTTGCATGGGATTTTTAAAATCATATATGATGTTGTATCGCTACGATGGGTTACTTACTGGTACAAAAGTGAAATTAATATCTATCAACGTGTTGGTCTAAAATCCTAAACTTTATCTTACAAACGAATGTCTTGCATTACAATTAAAATATGTATTCAGACGAGTATATTATTACAATATATCAACACTTTTTATCCAAAAACTCCATTATATTGTTTGTAATCATCATATCAGCTTGTGAAGTTTATTTATTAATTAATAATCATTAATGAGTACTATGATTTAAATGTATCGCAAAAGCATTAAAAATTAATTTGGGTCACTTGTAACAGAAAAGTTTTCAATACCTAATAATAATAATCTATTGTTAAATTCTAAATAAAATTCAACCCTGTATAAAAAAGCACACATTGAATATCTAAAAATAATTTTCAAGCAATTAGTATTCAAAAATTTAAGCTACAAAAAATGCACATTATAGGAAACGTTTATTTGATGATGTTATTATACTCGTATACATCCTGAATGAGTCACCAAATATATTTTTATATAGATAAGATTCTCCCATAAGAACCTTCGATTCGAAGTCTTCGTAAATAGTTTTTATTTTAATCAAATCAATGTTCGTACATGTAGAATAAGTAAGTGTTAATTAGATTATTCAGGTGAAAGGGCTATCCAAATGAAATTTTAATCGGTTATTACGGCTTATATGAAATATACTACGTATTATGAAAATAAGCATATTATGGCTGTCGAAAAGCTATTTGTGAGCGACTCTTCCGTAATTAAATATAATTTAGCCATACAACGGGCGAAATTTTATTGGTTGTGGCAATCGTTAGGAGCTTTGATTTCTGTGCTTTCAAAAATATTGCTAAAACCGGTTTCCCAATTTCAATGTGGTTATGTTTTAATGTATTAAGAAAACAATTTGTCAACACACACAATTTGACTGCAGTAGGTGCCTATTATTTTATCGTGGGGTTGTTTCTATTTGAACAGCTTTTTATTCTTGCGGTATTCAAACAATCAAACACTTGTAATTTAATAGTATAAATGCATACATATTATATTTTTTTAATCTTTTGTTGATGTAGTTTAGTAGTGAGTCGAAAAGAACAAGCAGCCCTACCTCAAAAACTCGTATAGCCAGGTCGTACATATTACAGATGACAGAAAACATCACGGAGATAATCAACCTTTTTTGGAATAGTATAACTAATTTTTATACTTAAGTTCCAATGTTATCTAGGTTATTATGCTGGCTATATTTTTATTGTTGCCATATTTTCCCAAAACAATTAATATTGGGTGTATTTGTAGGGTGTTCTTGAGAATATCTACTGATCAGGGAAGAAATAAAAGAAAAGCCACTCAGATATGGGAATTTCTCGCATGATTTAAATATGAACGATATTTCTACTCCTGGCCATGATCCACACACGATTTCTTTAAATAATAATAATGTATTCTCCTTGTTTGTCCTGGTGTGAGAGTGAAAGCAACAGGTGAAATGCGACAGACGAGACATCTTGGAACAATATCGCCACGTTATCTCCGACATTATATTATATATATTTTATAATTAGATTCTATTGTTCGTTAAATCAAAAAACATACCACACTTAAATTGGGATGTTCCCATGAATATGTATGTGTACATTCATTAAACTAATATTTATATGGCCAAATATATTCTATGTACCTACACTATTTCATTGCAATGCGAAGGCCAAAAAAATAGTGTATATACATCATATAATATCTTAAATATTATATGAATGCTCAATAAAATTGTGTATCTTTTACATTAAATTTAAATATTTTTTGTGATTAAACACCTTGTTTGCGAAAAAGGTGAGAGTTATGATTCAGTATAGACACTTCATTAACAAAACAGGCTTTGTATAAATATGTATTTTTTTCTATTTTATACGTTGTTTAGTAGAAAATAGAAAATCTATTTCTATAAAAAAGACAATTCTTAAAATAGGTGTCGCAGACATATTGAAAAAACTGAAATAGGTATGAATTAATTACTCTACATTGACCGATGCTTGAGAAGTGGCGTTTTATAAAAAGTATTTTCAAATTGCAAAATTGAATTAATAATTTTCTTAATAATTATTAATTCCCAGTTACATTTAAGCTTGGCTACAAGGAGTATATTTTTAAGTTATTCTTCTCTTTTCTGATTCATTCCAGTCATATTTTATTTTATAGTTTTACAATATCAATGAAATGTGTGATAAATTCTCTGGATAAGATTCAGAGTCAATGTTTCAGTTTAAAAAGATTGTGGCAGTATTTTAGATTTGAGCCGCATCGCCAAAAATATAACGTGTTGCGTATAAAAATATTAATATTATAATTATATGGATTTATTCTGTGTATTGATAAGTAGGCACATTACTAATATAATGAATTAGTTATATTAGAAAGTTGTGTCGTAATATTGTAATCTGCGAAAACAATTGCGAATTATTCTACTCCATATATGTTGAGCTTTTGAATAGTTATTATTGTATATTTTTAACATTCAGTTATGTAAAAAAAGGAAATTTGAGTAGGTACACAATGGTGAATAAACATGCTGAATAAGGCAAACGGAAAATGTTTTAAGAAAAGGAAAAAGTCGTGATCGAAAAGTCGGCTCCTTTGACGATTCATCTCGATCAAGATGTATTTACGGCAATATTATCAGGGTCGAAATGAGAAATATATTGTTATCTCCCAATGTTAATTAATTAAATGTTTAAAATACTGTACTTTTGGTTTGTAATATTATAGTCAAGTCTTTTGTGTATGATATTCAGAGACAGTTAAATTTACATCTATACTTATGTAAGGGTTCATAATAATGGAAACCCATAAAGTATGTACGTACGTCAACTACGTTCAAAAAATTTACAATGTATTCAACTTAACTTATTTTATTGCTTGTTTGGCAATTTCATTTGCAAAGTTTCTCATTTATGACATTTACCTTTTAAATTCCATGTTTTTAGCTACATTTTAACAATAAATATTCACATAATAACTATTAGAAATTCGGTACCTTTACATTGTAAGGTATACTTATTATAGTTTGAAAATACTTTTAAAAGGTTTGTAATATAAGCACCATGAGGGTAGGTAAGTATAGATACACAAACCTATAGATTTAATAGATATAACCATAGATATAAACTAATTACATATAAAAAATCGTGCAACTTCATGTAAACCCGTATTGTTGCACTCTTCGCTCCTATTCGATAAAGGCATAAGTGTGTCTCCCTCACTCAACACATTTCTAGTGACCCCTGAGAGTGGTTGTGACAATACTTTGGCTATTAGAACCCAATCATATTTTAAACATCTTAAAGAAGTAGTCTTTGGTAAAAAGTGAGCCTAGATGTATTTGAGTGTATGTTTGAGTCCATATGACATGTAGTAACAATGCATTTACCCATTTTACTGTGAAATATAACTGAAGATACGAAGAGAGATGTTTGCAGTATAATGTTTGCCAGATAACTGATGTTTTTGGCCACTTGATGTACTTGTACTAACCACCCATTTAGCCACTCATGCGATATCTTATGTTTAGATCTATGGATATAACAATGTATCATATGTCCATTGAAATAAATATAAAATATTGAAAATGATGGGATAATGAAAGCGTTATAAAGGATCTGTGTGTAATTGATTAGTTTATTGTAAACTAATTCGACCCTGGTGACGCATGCGTGCGTCCTGTGCTTTCTCTCTTGACGGCCAAGGCTGGTGATGGCCACACCCAAAATACTATGACATCCAACCACCTTTCTACTTCAAATATGAAATCTTTCAACAAATATTTAAACTTGGTTCCGGTTAAATCAATTGAAAGCGTCAATATTGCAACATTTCATTTTCGCCAAATCTAGTTCACCCCTTCCGAGGAAAAGATTTTCTCCGAGTAAAAAGAATCTGTTATCACTGCATTTCTTTGCCGTTATAAATGAAGCTTTGGTAATTGTTTAACTCAGACTTGAGATATGATATTAGAATATCACCGAAATTAGAATTTGTATGAACTACGCATATGTTTCGTAAAAGTTCACCAATATTTATTAGGTATGACCTAGCATACAAGTTTATTTACTTTTTATTCAATTTAATACGTGTAAATTAACAGTGTGAGATTTTAAGGTTTGAAAGACAACTATTACACACGGAGAAATTATTAACCAAATCTTTTATATTTAATGATCAATGCAGATGGTAAATAATGTTAATATCTGAAATCAAGTAAAATAGTAATCATTATGAAAATTTAAAATGTGTTTTATATGTCATTGTTTGCGGTAATTAGAAAAAAAACATTAACGAAAACTATGTTTGTTGATTGTTACTATGGTATTCAGCAATATCAGAAACATAACAGAAAAGTCAAATGAGAATGAAGTAGTAAATTGCAATTTCTTGTTTGAAAGATATATCAATGGCATGGTTTAATTTGGTGGTCTGAAGAATTGCCAGTTGTAAAGACTTGCAAGGAAAATGGTGAAAGCAGGTGAAACTGTGAAAGTGAAATGTATAATGGATTTTTTATAAATCAATTTGATTCGTATATAGAATTAACGATTATATGCAACACTCTCGTGAAATAGAGAACTTAAAAACCCCAAATAAAAAATTGTAATCATGTTTTCACACTGTGAGATATAAATAGTATTTTGTGTATTTGTTGTGGGATAATGGCAATAATTGATTGTCAAAATGTGGAAGTAGACAAAATCGGTATGTCTTGCTGTGGACTTGTAAGATGTAGTTGGTGGCCGCTGGGACTCGGAGCTGGGCTGACGCTGGGGAACACCACCGTGCACCACTGCCCTTCACCCATACACCTGGACACCGCACATATGGGTACTTATAACTATCACTGATAACCCTAACAACTAACCATATCTTAAGTATAACTGACTTGATCCATTCAACATTCTGTATAGTAAATATTATCCAATAAATCAATACTTTGAGCATAACATATGGTTTGCTTTCAGGCCATGAAGTTGTCATTGTAAAGGGCGGCTTGAGAGTTTGTGGCTCAGGATGTGCTTTAGGTAATGCACCACTTGTACAATCAAAGAGTTATTTCGAAATCAAACTACAACAAGGAGGAGTCTGGGCAGTCGGCCTGGCTACAAGGAATACAGACATGGATAAAGTTCACGGTAGATATTGAATTATTAATACACATTATCATTGATTAAGTACTTCATTGATTTGAATTTAAGGTGGCATTGATAAAGAATCATGGTGTTTGAATAGTGACGGCACTGTTAGACACAACAATGTAGAGCTTCATCGATTGAAAACTGAAGATTCGCAAGCACCGTCCGACCTAGTGATGACATCAGACTTGCTCGGCGGCCTTCCTTCTCGGCCTGTTATACAGACTGAAAATATACTGAATATGCCGCGAGAAGGCGATACCATTGGCATCTCTTTTGATCATATTCAGCTCAATTTCCATGTAAATGGCCGCTGCCTGGAAATACCCGTCACAAATGTAAAAGGCACCGTTTATCCTGCACTCTACGGTAACTATATTTTTTAAATAGTATTGGCCAAAATTCAGATATATATTTAAATTAAATTTGTTTTTAGTGGATGACGGAGCCATATTAGATCTCATATTGGAAAATTTCCTTTACCCTCCACCATCAGGTTTTGAAAAAATCATGTTGGAACAATCCCTCCTCTAATGTGTACTAAACTAATATAACTACTGACCACATTTCATTGAAAATTGGAAAAACTTGTATCTACACTACACTTATAACTAATCAAAGCATAACCTTAATTTATTGTATTGTAAGAAAATGTGTGCTTATTATAAATACATTCTGAACAGCCACCAGTTAAAAGTATGATAATTATATATTCTATTGAAAAATAATTTTAATTCATGTCATTTTCAATGTTACATCGTGAAATATACTTACATTTCTCCGATGAAAAATATCAACAAAAAAAATACATATATGTTTAAATCTTAAGGAAATAAATATTATTTTGAATATTGAGAATTTATTTTACATAAACAGTTGAGCCTTCTCCATTATCCGGATCAGATTACACTTTTCACTATTTTAAAAGCTTAAATGTCACATTCAATTGTTTTTAACGGTCAATAATTTTAAATTATTCACATAGAGCATGTATACATAAGTATTTTAATAAAAACATTGAATACATTTTATTGTATAGATTGGATTTCTTTATTACAAATTTAAAAGACGTTTTTGTTGTAAATACATTATTTTATTACACAATTTTTACATATAATATGATAATTATTTAAAATCGGATCAAACAGCCTCCAATGTTGATCTATTTCACAGAATACAATTTTCAATAAAAAAATCAGTCCAATAATTAATTAATTGAATTTCACTTCTGGAATGTTGGTTATTAAAATGCAAGATTTAACATTCATAATACTGAGAGTTATGCACACAAAATCGATTATAACCTTTTAAATAAACACAGTTTTAAATATTGTCGATTCGATTTGTTATGCAACATTAAAATACTGAGGAAATAACTTAATATTAGAACAAGAAGACTTTGGATTTATAATAAAATTAATAAACAAGGGGGAAAACATTTAATATTCAATATTTGAATAGTTGGTGAAAATTGGGCAAAAATATTTATTCTTTTATATTATCTAAAGATTTTTTTTTATATACAAACATATATACATAATATATTTTTATTTAATGGACTGACTGGTGGCACTGCTTATAACTTCCATCCACCTGGAATAATAAAAACCAAAAATGTATTTTAAATGTAAGGAGAGAACACTGGATAAGAATACCTTCTAAATGTGTATTCACTTTCTGCTCTGAAGAAGTATACATGATTTTTGAACAGCAATTTGAATACATAATCCTTGTTTATTCCATCCTTTTCACTTGGTGTGGTTACTACATACCTAAAATTTAATATTGATTAGATATGTATTTTTATTTTAAATAAGTTAATTTAGTATATATATTTTATTTACCCCAATAATGGTAATGAAGCCAATGGGAAGTCATCGTGGCAAGTCTTATAGAAGTAGAGGCAAAATGATGAAAACACAGCCCATAATTTCTGCCATCCGAGAGAATTTTTAAACTTTCTAAGTAAATATCCAGACAGTTGGTTCTAGAATATTGAGTAAATTAACAATATTATTTGAAAATATAAAATAAACCGTGCGTACCTCCATAGCAAATTGTAAATGGTCCCACGATAAAGATATGTTTCGATGCCAACAGACATGTGTGAGGGTATTACTTCTTTGGTGTCGAGGTCCTTCAAGGTCGAAATGTTCGGACAGTTCTTCCGCAGATTCTATAACACAAATAGTATTGTATATATTTGAACCAATGCATATTTAATATAATGATAGCTTACCAGACGTTGACATGCTTCTACAACTTGTCGCACTGTCATCATCATTTCCATTGTTATCAATTGAGTGCTGAAGCTCATTCATCCAATCGTTTCTTTCCGATTCTGAATTGGCACTGAGTGTCATAGCTCGATTACCACCTTAAATATAATTATTACTTATACTTCTGTTAACAGATTATCGCCTACATATTTTAATAAATAATTTATTAAGAGATTCAAATTACATACATTTATTGAAAATATCATTGGTTAAATTAGTTTACATAGATACAATGTAAGTTACTTCAAAAAAATATTTAGGAATTTATGTTCTTTCACAGAACAAAATTTCTCTTATTATGAGCAGAGCCTAATTATTAAATGAAAAAAAAATTACCATATAAAATGAATGAATTACTATATTCCCCTTGTTCCACTTTCATGAAATTAACTAGCATCACACCATGTATTCTGAATTGGTATTGAGAGTTTGTACTTTTGCTACCGTAAAGTAATATATCAGAGAACTAAAAAAAAAAAAAAACAAATTATGAGGAATATCATAATATAACGACAAAACTTACCAAGAAGAAAATTCTCTGTTGTGGACCTTTGCTTGTGTGTTTAAAAAGACAACCTTGTTTTAAAAATTGTCTATTTAAGGAAACTAGTCTATCGAAGCCTTAAAAACGAGATAAATTAATATTGTATATTTTAAATAAATATGTGTGTAATAAATGCTTGTACCATCAACATCGCGCTGCAAAAGACAAAGATATGAATAATTGAGAGAATCTGGTAAAATTGCTAAAATCTGATCACAAATAGGATTTAACAAATCTATGCACGCCTGGAGATATTTCACTTCAAACTCATTGTCGGCATGTAATTTTAGGGAATCTTAAATAATAAAACATGATTAATATAAATGTTCAATTTATATGTAATAATTAACGTTAAATTAATACCTGTTATAATTTTTTGATAATGTGCCAGTCTGTATAGAGGTTTGAGTGCGAATGTTGACAATGGCAAATAACATGCTTTTTGATTCTGTTCCATTTCTCTGCATATTCTTTCTAAAGTAATGGAATTGTGACAACCTTCTTCTAGTTTTCGAAGTGAATCTTTGTGGTCCATAACCCATGTTTCATAACACTGTACATAAAAGGATGTGAAGGTTTTTTTACATTGGGATACTAATATACTATAATAATATTTTACCTGTAAAGATTCTTCTAAAAATGACAACATAATACTTCCGAAACAATAAAGATCTGTTTTTTGATTATAGTCGACGTTTGAATCAATATTATTATTATCCATCGCTCTTGAACCTAAGCATACTTCGAGAGCTTGAAGCAGCTTAGTTTGATAGAGAATCATATTATCGAAGGGTGTCCACAGTTCTTTTCCACACGTTTCTCTTTCAAGTTCCAATGGTAAAACTTCTCTCAACCACTAAAATTAATCGACTAATTTTAGAAAAATCGATTTAATTATTATGTTACTTGAATTCACTTACATGTGTTATCACTTCTAAATCTTTCTTGTAAGTTCTTTCGGTCATGAGTAATTCTTTAGCGATATAATAAGCTATATCAGTGATCAAATCATTTCTTACTGGTTTCACTACAGCCGTATTTCCGTCATTATGTGAAATTCCATTGCCATTCATGATTTTAGTTGATCTTTCAAAGCTGTAAAAATTATTTATGATTTTTTTTATTTCTATGAAATTTTAACATTTTTACTCACGTATTATTATTTCTCCTTTTAAGACTTTCACATTCACTCTCTCCACCGCTAAGAATGTCAATACTATAATTGGATTCACTTTGGATTTGGGCATGGTATTTACCTAGTAAATAAAAAACAACATTAAATTATTTAATTAACCACTCCTTAAGTATATATTTACCTCTATCATTTGATTGATTTTCGCAAATAGAATTATTATTATCTTTTCTATGCGCCAATGGACTATGCGGAGATTGGGGATTTATTAATCTTTGAGCTACAACTGCAGTTGGTTCAATTTTTGGTCCATTTTTTATTGAATCCGTAGTATCTGGAAAATAAAATTTAAAAAACTCGGTAAGAAATCAATGCATGAAAATTAACAATACATTAAAAAAATTAAATATAAAATAAGTATATGTATTATAATATTTTAGAGTAGTAAATCGACTTACATGTCCAGTATTGTTTGTTAGCTAATTAACAATATGAAAATAATAATAAAAATCCAAAATAAATAACAAAACAAAACAAATGGGATAACGATTGAAAACATAATTGTTAAGTATAATTAAATAAAAAGATGATTTTTAATAAGGAACAATATTATGTTTTGTTTTCATTTTTATTATTAGTGATTTATTTTGACTACAGGATTGGTTACAAACAATTCAATAATAAGTTTAAATAAATATTAATTATATATTTATGATAATAATAATAATAACTTTAATATGACTTTCTAAACACTTTATAAAATATTAACACACAATTGAAATAATTGAATAATAGAATATCACAATTATAATTAGTATTAGACATTCTTGGAATTACCATTTTTGTGGCACACATAAAAAAAAATAACATTAACATACAATCACAATAGAGAAAATGACAATAATAATAACACGATTTAATCATTTAACAATATCTTATTGCTTTAAGGCTGTTCAAATATATTTGTATGAATTCTTTACTCATTTAAATAAAAAAGATGCCACTGACATAGTCAAAAATTGGTGCTTCAATCGACTAGGAAAATTTCTCATTGTGAGATGTTATTTTCTCAAAGTTAAATTTTACAAATCAATATAAAAATTCATGTTGTAATTTTTTTTTGTTAAATGTATGTATTAAGTTTAACGACATTAATGTGAAACCTATGGTCGAAACTTATTCCATATCAACATGTTAGACATAGTATAAGAAATCACCTTGTGAAAAATACAACTGTGTCATTATCTTTCCGAACACTAAGATTAGACATTATATCTAATGAGATCTCATTTTTTATTGCTACACATCAATAAGCAATTAATATGAAATAGTTCATTAATTAATTAATTAATAGATTTCAATTAACCATGATATTAAACTAAAAAAGATTAATCAATAAATACTTCAAAAGGTTTTGTGATTTGCTTATGAATTATTTAAATACACATAAGTAAAATTGAGCAATTACAACTATGTATATATAAATTTTCCAAATTTTTATGTTATTGGAAGAAATAAGTCAATAGATCAAATCAATGAGTATAAACTACAAATTATAGTTCAATAAAACTGAACTCATGAATAACAGTAATTCATAAATATACTTATTTGCAAAACACAAAAGTAAATTTGGCACATCGTTTTTGACACAGGGGGTTGTAAGATATTATTTTATATACCTAATAATAATTAGCGTCTAACTGGAAGATAAGGTAAAATTTGGCAATGTGGCTAAATAATGATAATTTAATTCAATAATTATATTTATCTATCTTTTTATCTAAATCACAATAAATTTAAGCGTCGATGTTATAAATTATAATGACATAATAATTTATATATATATTTATATTACAATGTTTTATATTAAGATCCTGTGTATGTAAAAAAATGCTCGAATAAATAAGTTATACCTCAAACAATCTATTCGTAAATATAATTTATATAATAAGTTAGGCCATTCAAAAAAAAATAATAGAGTATATTGACTTCTAGTGAATATATTGAACACAAAATAAATTATCGTTTTATTATGCCACAGTAGTAATGTGTATTGAAAAAATTAACATAAGGTTTATTTAAAATACATTAATTTAGGGTGTTACTTTGAGGATTGTCGACATTAATTACTAATTATTAAATGTATACTTTAAATGTCGAATGACTTTTTCTATATCCCAAATCAGAAAAATACTCCGTGAAAAGAATAAGATACACTCATTTATCAAAAAACTTATTAAATTGCAAAGAATGTATGCTTTTCCAAATCTATAATGATTTACAGTCTGAATTATACAAAATCATCCAAATAGGAATGATAGTTTTGTTTTAATATATATGTATATATACAATATATATTTAAGTGATCATTTTAGTTTTCTTCTTCATCATCTGATAATAAGGGAGGTGGGATTGATGATACATCAAAGCTATGATCAGATCCATCAAAGCTAGGTTCAGAAATATAATTGGGTCTATTGGAAACAACATTTTCATTTGATTGGCGTCTTTCATAGTGACTTGCATAACTTGTCCCAGCCGTATAATACTGATCATCATGTTCAACCATTTCATATTCATCATATTGTGGATATACATCTTGCATTTTGAAGATGCCAGATGACGTATATTCATAATTTTGAGGGAATGCAGCACGAGATGCTTGGAAACGCTCATAAGCTACCTGATCAGAAGGGCTGTCGTAATCTACAAATGTAGATATTGAATTATCACGTACGTGGCTTCTGTTTTCATTTTTAGAATGAGGTGATTTTTTTATTGTTTTAGTTTGGTAAATGAAGGCATCAACATGATATTGTTCTTTAGGATCAAAATCATCACTATCTTGGTACAATACCATATCCTGAGATGTTTCACTGACATAGTGAGAAGAATCAGGTAAATATATCCTTTCTGGAGAAGTAGATGCATAACTCTTACTGGGTTTGGATTTTTTTATAGATGACTTTTTAAGAGATCCTCGATAACTGCTATTGAAGCTCTCTTCTGACATATTTCTACAATCTTCGTTGGTAATGTAAGGATGTCTTAAACGTCCTAAACGATCAAATCTTGGGTAGCCCATTTCATCTTCATCAACTGATGCTCCGAAACCATCAAAATTTGGTGCAAATTCTTCTTGCATTGGAACAAATCGAATATCTTTTTCTTGTTCATAAAGTGGTGGGTATGGTTCATCAAAACTCAAATTTGGAATTTTAGCATACAAATCATCATATGCTTCTTGATTTTCATAAAATTCAACACATCTTTCATTTTCATGATAATCTGTTTTAGACATCTCAGAAGATCCAGACTCCAATTCAGGAACATAACCTTCAGAACATTCAGAACTTTCTGCCCCTTTGATAGATTCATTTGGATCTATTCTAAAATGTTCAGAATGAGATGTTTTGTCACCATCGGAAGATTGACTTTTTACAGAATCTTCTTCCATTAAATCGTGCATGTTCAGATCTCTTTCTTTCATTTCTGTATATTTATCTTTTTCTAATTTACTTTTTTTTACAGAAACTTGACGTCTTCTCCTATAACTTCTAATTCTCTCTTTTGGATCATGAACAAGATCTAGAGAGCTATCAGTGTCATTGCCACTAGGTGGACTTTTCATTGATAAATTGCGAACTAAAACTGATTTTTTTGATGCTACTTTTGATGGTTGTATAGGCGGGGATTCAGAACTTAAACTACTTGAATAATAAGGAGAACATTTTGAAAGTTTCAGAGGTGGTTTTGATGCACTACTTAAAGCATCTAAATTTTCTGGCAAGTTTGTTAAATTTGCTTTGGTCAATTGCTGTGGAAGCTCCATATGAGTAATTGGTAAGTTTGATTGTTGTAAGAAATGTTCGTGGAAAGATCTACTTTTAACCTTAATTTTATGTTGCTGTGCCGATTTATATTCTCTAATTTGGTGTTTAGATAGAGTTTTATCATCATAGCTTGTATGTTTTGTTATTGGTTTGTAATCAGCAAAATTTGAATTTTTCAAACTCTCTCTCATGTTAACAAAGTCCTGACTTATGTATCTTGATGTAAGTTTTTCTTCTTGGCTGTAAAGTTGAGATGTTGGTCTGCCTGAATATTCCGTTTGAGGAGAAGCTAAATTGTATTGTTCCATGATAGATTTATCTTCACTTTGACATCTTTGACTGAGCACTATTGTTTCTTTTCTATTGATATTTTCTTCACAACTTAGACTTTTGGGTGGTATTTTTGTTTGTTTGTTTTCTGATACAGCAAAATGTCTGTATTTGGAAACTTTCTCTAAGGATTTTTTTGATTTGTTATCATTTGTATTTGCACTAGAGCTTGATTTGTCAGATTTATCACTTTCACTCTGAGAAAAGTATTTGTTTTTAGATGGTCCAGAAGACATTGAAGATTTGGGTCTAAATGGCTCAGCAATATCACTCTGTTTACCGAAACTGTCTTGATGTTTATCTGTAGAACTCCAGTCCAGTTTTTTTGAGGTAGATATATCATCAATCGGTTCAATCATGGTTGGAACCAATGTATTGCTCGTACTGGCAGACCATTCAGAAATTGACTGCGCCAAAGTTAATGTACTATCACTTTTAGTACCAGAACTAGAATTATCATTACCCTTGTGTTTTTTGGATCCTGATGTTTCTGAATTACATAGTTTGTCATATTTGTTAATGTCATATGATAAATTATCTGAGCTACTTATGTTGTTGGAGTGTAAAACAAACTTTCCATTATTCTCAACTGATTTTGCATTACTGAGATTAGATGAGAAGTCACTACTTTTATTAGTAATATTTCCTGAAGACTTGTCACTTTTAGCTCCAGACAAATTTGAAACTGCCGACAAACTTTCAGATGCAGAAAGATTAGCGTATTGTCTAACAGTATTTGTACCAGTAGACCATTCAGATATACTTAAGCCTATAGAAGTATCTTCAGAATGAGAACTGTGTGTACATTTTGGCTGTATTCCCATTTTTACAGTACCATCGAGGTCTGTTCCAAATGAACTTGTTTCCTCTTCAGAATGACTGCTGTGACTACACCTTTTACATGATGTTACACTCAATCTTGAACCGGGTTGTTCATCGAGAACAGTATTTTGAGAAAGAATGTCATCGATTGAGGTATCAGAATTGTTAGATCCATGAGAATATTTTGAGAATGGATGAAGAGATTTGTCAATATCGGGAGAAGCACCAGATTTTGTTGTTGTACCGAAAACATCGTCATTGAAGTACACATCATCTTCAGACACGGGACTGTGATTTTGAGGAGATCTAGTAGGTTGCTCTATAATGACTTTGCTGCTTATACTTTCTATTGGTTTATCAGGATGACTAACTTTCAAATGTTTCTGAGAGCAACAACTTCCAATATCAAAACTTCTTAAGCAATTTGCTGAACTTAGAGTACATTCCTTATATGTAGGGTCATAATCAACATCAAACGGTTTAGTAAAACCTTGCGTATCCAGAATATAAATTGGTTGATCATAAGAATCTGATCTCAATAAAACATTTGGTAAGTTCGGACTATTTTCAGTAGGATTTCGTTTTTGGATATGTGTATGATCTACTATATCATCATCATCTCCACAAATATCATCGTCATTATTGAGTGTGTTATTTTCATCATCCGATTCTCGATTCTCCTCTATAGTATTTTGATCAGTTGTATTTGAATCAGTTAAATTTACTCTATGAGCATCGCCTCGACAGGAATCTAAATAGTATGTGTGTACATTATCGACAATTGGATTCTCAAGTAAACTTGATGGTGGAGATGGCCATCCTTCAGAATCAATGGACCTTCTTGCTTGTGATTTGATGGTGGAAGGTGTGTCTGATTTATATGGTTCAGGTACTTTAGGAAGTTCTGGAAGAGGCCAATCATCTGAATCTTGACTTTCACCATTTGATTGGTCAAAAGATGGCTGCTTAGGAGGATTGTCTTTTTGTAATTGCCTCTCATTACTTAAAAATTCTTGAAAGTATATTGAGTCTTCTATAACTCTTTCAACTGAAAATCTTCCAGATTTATTATCACTTTGTCCTGCATACATTTCATAAATTTTATCTGCCAATCCTTGATCGATTGGTATATCAGGCATTTCAGCTGATGTTCTTCTATCTGTGTCAGAAATATAAGCAACATTTGTGTTGCTTGGTGGATCAGAGCTTAAACTTGCTTGATGATCGCTAGATACAACAGATTCATCATTCAAGCTGTCTGAATGTGATATTGCTTTGGTCGAATCATCATCACCACTAGATTTTTCTGAATTGGTGCTACGTTCTGATATTCGTGATAATGTACGAGAAATTCCAAAATTTGGTCCAAAATTAATAGGAGTTTCACATGCAACTGTTAAATTTGCAGGAGAAAAACTTATATGTTGAGGATAGTCAATAGATTCGTCAGTGAATTCAATATCTGTTGAATCTTTAGAAGTGCCCGCAGATAATGACGGATTTTTAGTTAAAAATGTTTGAAATTCTTCTATGACACGTTGGTTATTGAAATCACTATTTTCTCCATCAGGAGGTATCCACCCTTCCTCCAATGAACTTCCTTCACTACCAGATCCAACCAAGAATGGTCTCCAGGTAGGTTTGAGTTCTTTATCTATATCACCACGACGGTAAGCCGCACCTAAGGAGCCTGAACTTGACTCAGTTTCAAAAGAGCCTTTAGAATCAACACTCAAAGACCCTCTAGATTCAATACTGGATTTGGAAGAACTCTTTTGTTCGTCTCTAAGTCGGCCTTTTTTGTTTTTGTTATCAATACATAATATTCCTTTATTTTTTTGATCAATAGATTTTTTTTTATTGAAATCTCTGTTACCCTGAGAATTATCTAATGTGTCAAGATCAAGTTTTAGAGACTCATCATCTTGAGATATTGTAATAGATATTTTAGTATTATTATTTTTTAATACATCGATGGTGGGTGATGTCTCAACTTTTGGTGTTTCAGTTTTAGATGGATGTCTGAAATGTTCTGTTATTTTATGACGACTATCTGAACTAGAGTCAGAATCTGATGAAAATTTAAACGAATCTACTTGTGCTTGCTTTTCGAGGGTAGGAGTAGGAGATTTTTTAATACTTCTTGGGCTATGTTCTTCATCAGGATCAGTTATTGATGGCGATAAACATTTGGGTATTTCACTATGAAAATTTAATGGTAAATTTAAGTCTTCGGGTTTGGTTTTTATCCTTTTGTTTGTTTTTTCAATATCCTGAGATATTCCTAATGGTCTAGCTATTGAACAACTAAGACTGGATTCATCATCTATAGAACTACATCTCATATCTTTACTTGCAGGATGGTTATCTTTTTCAAAACTAGTCCATGATGCCGACTCAGAACTTTTAGAGCTTTCTCCGCCTAATTTATGAAATTCACCACGTCTGTTTTTAGCAATCAAATAATTTGGATTGACAGTTTCAGATATTTTTGAATCATTTTCGATTTGGTCAGGTGCTTTCATTTTGACCTCAACTTTATCTAAAAAAGTTAAATTTTCAACTGTAGGGCTATTACCCTGAGGAGGAGTAATTATGATTTTATTCCATTTTAATGATGGATCTGAAGAAATTTCACCAGAATATCCTTTCGGAGGAGAGACACTTGTAAATGATTCACATTCAATTTTGCTTTTCTCATCTTCAATATCAGTTTTAGATTTATCAGAAGACTCAGACAATTGCCGTTGTTTATTAATGAAATCAATCTGTCTTCTTTCAATTATAATATCTTGAGTATCATCTGGAAGCGGTTGAGGGGAAACACATTCATTATATCTCTTTGTAGTATCATTAGCTTTGTCATCATTTACAGAAAACCAAATATCCAATGATGTTCCCTGTAATACAAGTTTTTCTTCTTTGTCCGATTTTTCACTATCTGTCGATTTTAAAGGAGATCTACTTCTAGGAGATTTCTTACTAGGTTTACCTTTCAATACTTTTTCATCACTCCAATCATTTCCATCGGAAGCTGTTTCATGGCTTATGTTGATTTCAGATTTAGTAATATAATCAGATAATGTTTCAAAATTGCGATCAAGACTTTTTGATTTGTTTTCAATAACAATATGAGAATCTTTTTTGTCCAAACTTTTTGATTTGATGTTTTTATGTACAACTTTTCCTTCAATCAGCTGTTTTAATTCTTGTTTTCTCGATAGTGTTTTAGGAGACTTTTGAAGGTGTTCAGATTCATCTTTTTTACCATCATCAAAAGATTTACTCAGTTTATCTTCAAAACTTTTAGAAACTTTTTGAGGTTTTATTAAATTTTTTTGTTCTTCAAAGCTTTTACTTATAATGCCTCCAAGTGTATTATCCAATTTTTTAGGAGATTTGGCGATAAAAACGTGATCTTCAGCTTTACTTTTAATTTCTGTTTCAATAATAATTTTATCTCCTTCAGTTTTCACAACAATTTTGTCTTCAACAGCTGGAAATGGTGGCAAAGAGTCCTTGACTGGACTAATGAGTGTTTTCGTTTGCTTTAACGCTGCTTCAAAAAGTAATTGCTGTTTTTCTTTTCTTTTGGCTATTTCTGTATCACTTTCTTCGGTAGATTTGGTTCTTTCTTTGCTATTGACTCTCTTGATTTCAATTTTTTCCACAGATTTGGATTTTTCTTTAGAATTACTTCTTTTTACTTGTTCTAGTTCTTGACTTTTAGTTCTTTTAATATCAAGAGATGGAACTGTTAATAAGTCTGGGCGCTCCTTTAAACTTAAAGGCAAGCTTTTTTGAGAAACAAGTGTTTGTGATGTTGATTTTTGATTTTCTAATTTGTCTAATGATTTTCCTTTAAGAGGATAGTGTTTACAAAGATCTAAAGTATGTTCTGGAGAATCATTAAGTTGTTCAGCAGATTTTTCTTTCCGTTTTGTGTTGCGTTTTCGTGTTCTTTCAATATCAGGAACAATTTGATCATTTTCACTTAAATCTGAAAATTTTCTAAAACTGTCACGCGGTGAATTTAGAGAAGAAGCTGGAGATCTACACGGTGATTTTCCTAGTGGCGATCTACTACATGGAGATATACTTATAGGTGATCTGTTAGAAGGAGATCTATTTGTAGGTGATTTATTTGCAGGAGACCTATTTGTAGGTGACTTGTTCGATGGTTTCTTTTGAGTTTTAGTTTTAGATAAATCTTGTTTTCGTTTAAAGGATCTGGGTCTTCTTTGTTCTGTTAAACAATCTAATAATGCAAGTTCTTCTTCATCTAAAACTATTGATTCAAATTCTTTGGATCTAGAAGTAATTTGTACTTGGTCTAAATTTGACTCATCTTTTTCTTTTATAATTGGTTTTTCGTTTACTATTTCTTCTTCTTCTTCAACGTCTTCTACTGTATCATCTTTAGAAGAAAAAGCATTCATCGGAGGAAGTTTATGCAAAGAAATAACTGGAGTGTCCAAGCTCTTGGCCCGCCTACTTGCAATAGGAGACTCTTGAGTTGCTTTTTGGCGTTGTAGTTGTAGTACAGACCCCTCAGATAAGTTAAGTCTTGCATGAGCAAATACAATAGGTGTACCACCTTTGGTACGAGCCATAGGTGATATAAGCTCATCTCTTAATTTATTTCTAGAAATTTGAAGTTCAGTTAATGGTACATTAGATACTTCGCAGTCAGATACAACATTTGCAAATGGTTCTGATCCAGTAACTCTTTCAATTTCCTTATCAGCAAGTATTTCTTCTCCATCTGATTTTAAAAATTCACAACTCTCCAATATTGGGGATGGAATATTTTCAGTCAGATGATATTCCCAAGTCGTATGTTCTTTATCTTTTATTTCAGGTATTTTGTCACATTTTGGTATTACTACATCATCTTCCGAACTAGGTATAGATATTGAACGTTCCGAAATTCTTCGTAACTCACATGCGTTTCCAACATTTGGATCCAAAATTTGGGGTTGATACCTGGCTTCTAATTCTACTAATTTTCGACATTGTGGGGGAGATCCTTCAATTTCAGTGGAACTCATTGTTTGCCCTCTGTGCCATGCTCCAGAGGTTATTTTATCATATTCGTGTTGTAAAATAGGTTCAATATCTTTTCTAGATTGTGGAGGTGAAAATTCTAATTTAGTAGGTGCGGCCTCAGCAGATCCAAACACATCATCTGAATCTAAACTTTCATCATCTGATGAAAATGAGGTAATTCGTGTTTTGGGTTTATTTTTTGTTTTGATTCCAGTTCCCTTCTTGGGTTGCATTCGATTTTTTGTATTACGTTTTTGCTGTTTTTCAATTTTTAATTTTGCTTCCATTCTAAGTTTTTCAACGTTGTTATTTGGGATGAGTTCAATGGGTGGCTTTGAAGTATATTTGTTTTCAAGTTGTGCTTTATATTTAGCTTTTTCTTGTTGAATACTTTCTGTTTTTGAACTTGTGGCTGAGTCACTTTCTATTTGACTTAGTTTTGAATTTAGAGTTTCCATAAGAGCAGGATCCATGGATTTAGTAATATCTCGTTTAGGACTTGAGGAATGTTTAATCGATAAAGCTGATTTATCAATTTCTAATGTCACCGGATCAATTTTAGACAGATCAATATTTTGAGTAAAAAGAAATCCACTCGGTTCATTTGTGTGAAAAACTTTCGGTTTACCATCTGAAGGGAAATGTTCAGTGTTTTTAGGAGACTTTGGTGATTTTGGGGATTTGGGAGATTTTGGGGACTTTGGTGATTTGGGAGATTTTGGTGATTTTGGAGAACGAGGAGACTTTTGATAGTCATGATAACGGCATCGAGTATTGTTAGAATGTTTATTAGTAGTTTTAGTTAGAGTGCTTTCAGGAAGTTGGTTAATTTTACCACTTGTCGTAGTAGGAGCAGTACCATTCATCACATGAATTTTATGTAAGACATATGGAATTTCTACTTCATTTTCAGATTTTTTTAAGGATTTCATCAATTCAACTTTCATTTCATCAAATTCTTTAAAGTAGTTTTTTGGTAAATCGAATCCAGCTTTTGGCAGATCTTGGATTGGGCGTGGCATATCAATAGACATATCGAAATGACTATATTTTGTTGAAATTGGAGGTGCACTAGGTATTTGCCGAAACATGTATTCATCATCACTGGAATCTGCAGGAGTCAAGTCAATTGATTTTTGATGCATTAATACATGTCTTCTAGAAGAACCCAATCTTTGCCGATTAGCCAAACTATTTGGATCACTTTTAGTTCTTTCAACCGTGGCATGAGTATATGTCATTTGAGCATCACACAGACGGCTACTAGAACTTGTATCCAATATGAGTTTAGGATTATACTCATCAAAATGAGTTTTTGCTATGAGGTCTTCTTTTCTAGTATCTTTTCTGACACTATTTTTAATTATATTACTATCTGCTTTATCAAAATCTGATTGAAGAATAGAAGATTGAGCACGAGACTTTGCATATTCTATGCTATCCATGGCTGGAAGTTTATGAGGTAATGGTACATCAGACTCTTTAGAAGAATCTGTCAGCAATCTGATCCCATTGTCTTCCTTGTGTGAGCTAGTGAAAGAATCTATAATTTCTTTGTCGAAGCTGAAAATATTCTCAGAATCAGAAGACTTTTGTCTTTGGTAAGCTAAAGATTTAGATGTTCTGTTGTCAATTTCAGTATCGATTCCAGCAATGTGTTCAGGCCATATATATGTGGTATTTTGTGCCTTTTTATCATAAGTACTTGGTGACACATTAGATGTGGATTTAGCACCGTCATTAACTTTACTATAAGATCGAATATTTTGCTCAGTTTCAACATTTTGTAAGCTTACAGAATGCACATGTGAAGGCTCTTTGTGTTTAAAGTTGCTAGGAAACGTTGAGTAAGGATTTTGAGCATCATAAAAGTTGGATTTTGCACTCATTGAATTTAATTCCACAAAGAGGTCTTCATCACTTTTTAGATATTGTTTTTTACTTTTGACTACCGTGTCTGGAGATTTTTCATCGGAAACAGTATAACTATGAACATCATAGTAATCACTTTTGCTTTCCTGACTTGATGAACGTGACACGTGTTCAATATTTTTAATTGATATGATATCATATACGGTGGTGCTTTTTCTGTGTCCTTTATTAACACATACATAATCAACTTTTTTAGATTCATAATCAGATTTTAATTCTTGACTAGAGCAAGAATGATCAGATTTACTTTTATTTGTATCTCTAGATTTTCTACTGTCTGTGTGATATAAGCTATCTTTTGACTTCTTGCTACTTTCACCACTACTTTTGGATATTTTTGAATCATAATAATCACTTTTAGATTCTTGACTAGAGCCTCTAGAAGACATAGTTCTTTTTATTTCTTTATAAAAACTCCCATCAGATCTGACACACATTTTTTCACGAGGCAGATCTCTCGGATCATCCATGAAGTACGGATCAAACTGAATATCATTGTCACTTTTATATTTAATCGGATGAGTTGTTTTAGATTTATTGACGTTACGATAATATTCATAGTTAGAGTCTAAATGTGAACCAGAATTTTCATCATCTGATGGTATGAAATTTCCAGAATCTAATGAACATGATCGAGTATTATTATGGGAACTTTTAATCTTGTCATAAACGAAATTATATCCTTCATCGTCAGAACGTTCTATCAATTCATAGCTATCATGTGAAATATCATCTTGAGAGCCACCAACTTCAAAAAATGTGCATATTTCTTTTTTTGGAATTTTTAATGTACCAGGATAACTAGACGAAAAAACTTTATGTATAGGAATCATGTTACGGAGATCAATATCTACTGAATGATTACGAGAGGCACTTCTACTAAACAATATTCTATTTGAATCATCATATCGTGTAATGGGCGAATCAATTCTCCTGTCAGCATCGAATGCTAATAGGAAACTTTGACTAACTTCAGGTAATTTTCCTGATTGGGATATAGCTTTCAACTTTTTGATTTTGTGCTTTGCTTGACCTGTATCATCAAAACTAAAATCATACAATTCCCTACAACTAGCACTACGCTGCCAAATTTTCCTTTTTGATAATGATGTTGTTGACGAGCGACAAGCTGATGTAGCTGAATAAATGTTAGCATTTGATAATTGGTATTCAAAATCCCTATAGAGCGGGGGGCCAGTGGGAATGTGAGTGAGCGCAGTAAAGGAAGTTATCTGACCTTGTGTGTATGGAATGTCTTCCTGTGTTGCATGCGCCTGATGATGCTGAACAACTTCTACCACGTTGTTGTGCAAGGATGTCGAGTGGCTCCATGTACTCTCCGGAGAACCCTTATAGGATAGATTCATAATTATTGAAGGGTTGAAATAAATTTATTATGCATATTTAAATAGTTTTTTGTAACCAACCAGTGGTGTCGTCGTCTGATGTTGAGGAGACGCAACCTCCATACGGTGATGGTTGACTTCCGCATGGATCACCAATCCGGTACCCTAAAAAAATATATATATATATTATATAAGAACTAACATTAACATTTAAATTTATTTACCTGCTCGTTCGTGGTGGCAGAGTTCATATGAGTAACGTGTTGGGGATGAGGTTGTGGCGCCCCCTCCGATCTCCTCCGTCCCAGTACCTCCTTCATCGCAGCTCCCGTGTAACCCTTCATCATCAGAGAAGCCTCCAGATACTGAGGTTGTTTGTCCCATTCCACCGATATTGCTAAATTAAAAATTCCATCAATTACTTCACTGAATACTTTACATAGAAATTTGTTGTGTTTAAGGTATTGAGAAAAGCATTTAATAAATAGATCTAATAAAAGGATTAGACTAAGGGATGGATATTAAATAAAAATCAGAAACGATGGAGAAATAAAAACAAACCATTAGATCCAGGCGGCAAAGGCAGCAATGGATGTGCCGATATACTGGAGTTGATCAAATTAGCAGAGCCTGTGCTGACGTTGGCACGACTCGATCGCAGGGAGCGGCTAACGCGGAACGACTGAGACCTGCGGACAAGCGACACAGGGCGATGTCTGAACCATTCAATAATTACCACCAAAACTAACCACAACTTATCTAAAGTATATGAATAAAAGGATCGAAAAATAACTGTAAGCGAAAGAAGAGGATTTGATGAATTCATATGACTATAATTTAATTAGTTTTAAACAAAGAAAACAAAACCATAAATTCAGAGAAAATTCAAATATATAAATTGTAGGTAGGTATGGGGCTAATTTGGAAAAAATTATAAAACATCTTTGAAATTTTCATTAGTCTACTAAAAATTTAGATAGTGAAATATATTTTTATATGGTTGCATGAAATAGATTTTTATAAATCATTTTTTTTAAATTAAAGAATGGAGCATAACTTTTTTTAATGCACTTATCACCCCTGTCACTTGCCGTAGGATCAAAAAATATTCAAACATTCAAAAAAATAATAATAATAGGATAAATAAATATTAAGAAGAATAATTTAAATTATATATGAGGTGTAGCAGTATGATGAATTTAAAATATATGAATTGCTTACAATTACACAAATAAATGAATGTGAACATTTACATAATAGGTATATAGCTTCATTGTTTTATTGATTGCTTATCAGTTTAAACAATTCAGTAGCAATTTGGAAGAAATTTATAGCAATGACCAAAAAGTAAATTCCAGCTTATCATTGGATTTTGAAACACTTATGATTAAGATGGATCAAAATTTACTTTGTGGTCATTTCTGATAAAATTCATCTATAACCTGCATGTTTTTACCTTTGGAATGTCTGTCGCTTCACATAGTTATCTCTTACAAATTCAACTATTTGTTTTTGGGTTCTTCCACTATACCTGTAAAGATAAAGAAAACGAACAATACAGTATGTGATAAATAGACCAACACATAATGAAAAATATTCTCTTACCTAAATGATGACCCCCTTGATAAAACCCGAGTTCGATGTCGTGGAGCTTTTTTGATAGCAGAGCATCTGAAGAAGCCATGATTTTCAACACATTTTTTCCAAAAGTTCTTGCATTCATTTCTCCCTTCAAAGAAGAATTCAATCAAATCTTTGTAGTGACTCTGGAATACAATTGAATTTATAAATTGTAAGATTTTATAACACAGCTTAATATGATTAAACTCACATATCCTTCTGGGTGTAATTTAATCAAAAAACGTTTTCGCTTGAAAGATAGTTTTCTAATTTTAGCCCAGCTGAATGTATTTATTCTTGTTAAATGTTGGAATACTACAATGCCCATATGAGCGACAGCAATATTCAATGGATCACCTTCATGGTCTTTCGCTGCATGCATTTTCATGCCTTTCAATAAAAAATTAGAATTAGTCAGAATTAAATAAAAAACAAATTGCATAAATTTGTACTTTTGAAATTACTACTCACCATAAAATTCACACCTACGTGCAGTTTCAAGAAGATTTAAATCAGCTTCTGCAGGGCTTTGGCCGCTAAAATATTTAATTGGTAAATATTGATTATTTTAAAATAAGCAAATGTATTATGTAATATTTTGGTTCATACACATGTTTTTTGTGATTTTCCATTATTCTTTTTTCAAGGTCCACGTCTTGCATTGGGAAAAATTTGTAACTGCTTAGGTATGTATGATCAGGATAGTCTTCTGGTACAAAATCACCACATTCCGCTATTATACGAAAATTATGTTTTAACAGCCCATTTCTAGGTTTAATAATAAAAATAAAAAGTATATATTTATACCTTGCACAATATAGCTGGCCATTAGTGCAGCAGTGTTTTCATTACAATGCATAGTTCCATTGGCAAGGTCACGCTTAATTTGTAAACAAAACAGGTAACGAGTAAACTCTTCTTCAAGTTGTGATGGATCCGGTGTATAAAATTTGACACAGAATCTTAAAACTGATTTAGCTGAAGACAGTCCAATTTGTCTACTCACTGGTTTTTCCAAGTCTAACCAATACTGGAAAATTAAAAATTTAACATCGATGCTGAATAATAATTACAAGAAAAAAAAATTACTTTAGTTCCACCAATTTCTTGATATTCCAGTCCAAAGTAATCAGCTTCTAAAAGATGCAGTTGTCTACAAACTTGATCAAACAAAACTCTTCCTAAAGCTTTAGCCTAAAATTTTGTGAAGATATAATTAAAGTTTGAATCATTTGATGATTGAAATATTTTAATACATACTTGAACTTGAAATATGGTGTAAGATTCATCAAGCATCATCACTTTGAAGGAGAGCATTTTCCCTCCTTTCTTTGGAGTTGCAGGCGGCGTCCGAAATATGGCGTTGCTGCCGCCGCAATCAACACCAGCTGGCGTACTCAATGAGTGGTGCATACGACCTACACAATTTGAATAATTTTATTTTTAATATAGGATAATCAGAAATCATGTAGGTCATGGTGGAAAAACTATAGATTTTAGTATAAATGTAGTAATATCTCTAAGTGATTCATTAATATTAGTTGTAATTGCCTGGATAAGATCTTATTTTATCTAAAATTGATTTGATGATATTTTAATTAATTACTGGGATTAAAAATTTATAAATTATCTGTGTAATTTTATTATTTTTTAAATTTAATATACATATTCATTTTTTTTTGCAATTGTGTATTATTAGTAGTAAGTGGAGAGACTAAGTTGATCAATCAAAAAGTTAAAAGGGCTATTGAAGGTTTAAATCTAATAACAATTAACCTGAACCGACTCCAGAGTATCCAGCTCCAGCCTGCGCCAAGTGACCAGTCGAGCTGGACACGCCCAGTGGTAATTCCGTCTCCATCATTTTGACTTTTGTGGATTATCCGCACTCCTCAGTCACATATTCCACAAGGGACTTGTGCCGAGTGGTAAGGACTTACAGTGAGAGTCCATCATTCCTGGTATTCATGCTGAAAGGGATTTATTATGATTAGATCTGTTATATGCGTGACAAGTGTCAAAGTGACGGCGCTCGATAAATACAATAACATATATATTATGCTTATGATTAATGAATATAACCGTTATTTATATTTGAATAGTTTTGTTGTTATGAAAGGACAATGTTTATATTAGGCGCTGGAGCAAGGAGGGAGGAGCTGGAGAGGGGGTGTGGCTTTCAATACCTGTGATGTTGACGCTGAGTATGCTGCCCCTGGCGCTGTACTGTAGTGAGCGGTGGGCGTGGCTAATGCCAGGAGTCACTGGGAGAGACTGGAAGACACTGGAGTCTCCTGGAGCAGCTGCACTGAGGCCGAGGATGACATGCGCTGACAGACTCCACTATGTACTACTTTACAACTACACCCTAACCGTACACTAATACTAACACATGCCACACAGGGCAGGGTTGGCACGGTCACTTCCTATTAATTATTAATATTATTTATTTCAGTAATCTGCTTCAGTTAACAGTCGAATAGAAGAACTAGAACACCACTCGTAATAGTCACCAGATGAAAGTCAACACGATCTCTCTCCAAACGGCCAAACCGTTAACCGGTTCGTTAGTCAATATAAAGCCGTTCTTCTAGTCCCGCCCACGTCTGTTCCGATTCATGTAAATCTATGTACACTCTCCAAGGCTCCACCAAAGATGGTCTCGACAATGCAACGCATGCTGTACAAATTTTTCCAACGAACTTTGAATCGATCAAAATTAATAAATTAGACTTTAATTTAAATCTAATACTTAAATTAAGACCGAATATTCGTTCTGTTCTTTAGCTAGTTTAATATTCTACTTATTTGTATTGATGAGAACTCAGAATAGTGTATTGTAGTGCTCGAACTTAAAACCTATGAATAAAAAACCAAAATTTCACGTATCTCTGAAAACATTCCATTGCTTATGTACTCGGACGTAGAAGATTTTTACGTGGGAGTGAGATGCCGTATTTCGAAACGTTTCGGATTTAACGAAAAAATTATTTGAAAGTATTCTGGTAGCTCTTAGTTCATTACTATTTGACATTCGGTAGTAAGCCGAATAGCGGAATTTATTATATCTAAAGTTAAACGAGAAAAATATCAATATGGGGTACGTATTCATTAATGTTAATTGAAAATTTGAAATCGCATTGTTCTCTGTTAAAGGATTTCACTATTAAGGATCGTGCCAGTGGCTGCGAGTTTTTCAATTCAAATTATTTGCCTCGTGAGTCATTTTGATGAGGTGAGTTTAAATATTTGTTCATCATATCATTCGATAACGTAAAATCTACAAACAAATACTGTTCGCGCCTATTAAAATAATCTTTTGGCTGAAGCAATCGTAAAATATGAAGATATTATTCGTATGTGTTGCCAAAAGTAGAAATTTATAGGTATGATTATGTTGGGGGTTGAAATTATCATCATTTTCAGGATGCAAGTGATTTGGCAACCCTGTAAGGGCGGGCGGTTCCGGGCTTTTCAGGGAGTCATTGATCTCTCTTCCTCTCTCCAGTTTAACCTGTCTCTGTCTCTATCTCCGCCCTCTTGTGGCCGACTTCTTCCTTTATAATGAATGAACTTATATTTAGCCTCTGTCGGTCGCACAGGATTAACACATGTTCCCAACACTATCCCTGAAATTCAGGCGCCCCGTCGCGAAACTATTGAATCGTCATGAGAAAATAAAAGTACATTTAACAAATACCAAACTGTAAAATGCATTGACGGAAATTTAATTTGTAGCATGTATAGATGTAAACAGCAAAAATGTAGGTCAACCCCAAGCGGGTCACTGAGAAAAAGCTACAATATAATAAGATACATGCGCGCGATCTGTAGATATAAGTAGAATAGAATTATTATTTCTGGTTTTTTATATTACTAATTTCAGGATAAAAGACAAGAAGATACAAAATGTTATTTATTTCAGTAGACCCAATATATTTTATCTTTGGTATATATATAGGCTAAAGTAAGAGGGGATGTGTTTCATGATGTAGAATTTTGGTAATGATAACTAGAAGAATGTAGATTGAATGGAGGAAGTTTTGCTTCGTCAAACATAAAACTGCTGTGCTGATGATAATCGTAATTAAATTTCAATTTTAAAATATGTATTACATTAAGAGTAGACTAGCTCTGATCTATCAATAAAGGAGATCTTACTTTACAAGGTGGTAATTTAATCAAACTGCTATAATTTATTTTAAAGTTTATTAACAATAATCATAGATACAATTTGTATTGAAGAATACACATATGCAAATGAATAATGAATGATGCTAACTATTGTGTAGTGTTAATTAAATAATTTATAAAAATTCAAAATTATTAACATTTTAACTACATAAGGTATTTAATATATTTTTTTGTATCTTATTTACAGTGGTTCAATAAATAACAAGTTTTTAAAAGATATATTTTGAAAAATGAAATTATTTTTTTCCCAAGAAATTAATGAAAAGGTTCTTGGTTTTTCTTGATGTGTTAATTTTTTAACAAGATTCAAACGTAATATAAATGGCATCATCAATATGATCATAAATGATCAAACTTATATTATTATTTTTATCATGTACACGGCAATTGGCACTTAACAATGCATTAGTATAATTTATTAGGTAAAATTTAAGAGCTAAATTTTGTGTCATTAATAAATATGTATGAATTTTGGAATGATGAAAATCAAGTCGGCACCTGTCCTGTTTGCAGGTATCTTCGCAATTCTTCTTGGGTGTCAAATATCATTACAGGGAATGGAGAACCGGGGACTAGTTTTCCAGCCCATTTGACTTCTACACGGTAATCACCTGGTTCTGTCGGATCAAACTGTAAACATAGTAATATTTTAATTTTCTTGTATTTGAATATATGAATAAATATTGTGAAATACCTTGCAAAGAATAGTTCTATCTTTTTGACTTTCTCTTTGCATTTCTACTCTAAAGGCCCCCTTTGGACCTCGAACACGTACTGTCAGTTGACCAGCTCCGGCACCACGGGTGTCACAAATGAATCTAGACTGGAAAGTAGCTAGAACCCCGGGTTCTATACCTGGACCATACACTCTCACCTAAATAATAAAAGGTTAATGTTGACATTAAATACTTATATTTAATGGTTATTTTTTAATTAATGTTTAAGAATTTAGCAATAATTATGTTCTCGTACGTGCTAGATATTTTCAAAATATAAATACATATTTTATCAGATAAAAGTATAGAAAAGGTAATATTAATGTTATATACTTTGGAAGCATCTGGAGCACCAGCAACTCTTAGAGTAAATGGTGACCCTGGAACATGTTCTCCAGCATATTTAACGGTTAGCTGATGTTTTCCTGCTTCTTGGGGCTTCACATTTAAGGTAAATGTTGCATCTCCATGTTCATACAATTCACAATAGGCAACTTTTCTAGGTCCTATTTAAAAAAATCATTTTAGTAATTTTTTTCTTGATGGAATCTTAAGGTAGACTGTAGTAATAAAAACCTGTGCAATGTGCAGTGAGTTCTCCTGGCCCAGCTCTTCGAGTATCTATCCATGACCTTATTTCTTTTCCTACGACTCCTTGGGATAAACCAATTCCTGAACATGTGACAAGTGAAGCATCGGCTCCACCAGATACAACAACAGACAATGGGCATCCTAATAATAAAAATAATTATTATCTTAAAATATTTTTTCATTTACATTTTATTAGATAAGGCCAACCTTTTACAAGTCTATTATCCCATAATACTTTTAAGAGATAGTGGCCAGGTGATGGTGCTGTATAAGAAGCTCTCCATAAATTTGCTCCAGACCGGGCCAGTGTGACACCTATAGTTCTTGAGAGTGACCTTGATTGCATAATAACTTCAGGTCGACCATTTCCAGCTTGTGAACCATCTTTAAAAAAAATGCTTTTCAATATTTTTACTTGCAAAATACAGTCGTCAATACTTATGATTTATACCGATTGTGAAGTGTGCAGCATCTCCAACATGTGCAGTAGCTAGGCCTCTACCAGCTAATAATACCCTTTCAGCTGGACCCTGTTGACCTGAAGCTCCTGCTATTGCAAAAGCTAATTTCGGAACTCCAGCAACAGGAGAACCTCCATAAGAAAGTTCAATCGACAATTCACCATTTGTGCCTTCTGGTGAACTAAGTGATACTACCGCTCTATTGTTAACTGTTTCGACAGCTATAAATTTTAATGTACATTAAAGACTATTCCATACTTATATTACATGAATTATTTCCTATACTTACGAATATGTCTGCTATTTAAAAGACATTCTAGCTGTCCAGGTCCAGCATTTGAAGTATCAAATACTAATTTGGCGGGTACTTTAATTCGCCCACTTTCATCTAAATGTAAAGCCCATCCACCTACTAAAGACACTTGAGATGTGTCGATAACCTACATACAAAAAAAATTACAATAAGATAAACACAGTAAAAAAAAATAACAATAATAAAACCACAAAAAAATATAAAATATTAACCTTTAGATCCCACGGACTACCAGGTAAAGGACCTTGTTGTGGACAACTAACTCTAACTTCATATAAACCAACATATAATGGAATATAAGTACATCGCCATTCACCACTCTTAGCTTGCACTAATGAACATTCTAAAAGTTGACCAGGGCCTCCATATTCTTCTGGAGCTGATAGCCTTTCAATCTGAAAATTGTGTTAGGAATAATCAAATCAGTCAAATTTTATTATAATGAATTGCAAATAATATTATTTTGTATACCTGAATATTTGGTTGAACATTATGTGAAATGACAGTGAATGCTGCTTCTTTGCCTACATGAGCTGATTGCAGACCAACTCCAAGTGCTCTAGCACCTGACCCTGATAAGGTGCCAACTCCGCCACCAATGACACCCAATGATAGAGGACTTCCAGCAATACTGACCCCTAAACAAATCAAAAAACATTTAGAATATAAAAATCATGAAATTGTTAGTATAGAACATGATAAGTACCTCCATAAGTAAGATATATTCTATAATGTCCAGGAAGTGTTGGCAAAATTTGTATATTATGCACACCTTCGCCCTGTGATGAAACATCTACAGGTAAGTTTTGTCCCAGTGGACTTGTAGCTGTTACATCTAACTCAGCAATACCAGCATCTAAATGATTTACTATGAGAAAAAAAAACTTAGTAATAAAGTTCAATTAAGTGCTTATTAAATGAAGGTTTTTCTTTGTAAATTTACCCGAAAATGTTATGGGTGTGTGAACACTTATGTGGCCTTGGGGTATATTCACAATGTCAACTTTTGAAGGATCAAACGATTGGCAAGTAAAGGGACTTCCTGATACAGCTTTAGATAAGTGCAGAACCTCTGAATAAAATACAAATATTATACAATTTTGTAAAAAAATATATTAAATTGTGTAGATTTAAATACTCACCAATATTACATTGACCAACTTGAGTAACTGTAAATTCAGCTTGTAATAAACCAGATTTAGTTTGATAGCATCTGCAATAGTAATTTTAATATGAATAAAACAATAATAATCAGTGTAATGTACATTATGAATAAACAATTTTTACCTTACTGGCAAAGCAATGCCACCGGGACCTGATACAACAACATCAAATTCTCGTGCAGGACGACCAAGAGTATCAATACTAAATGAACTCACTTGCCCAATTTTAGCTTGGTATAATCCAAGTCCTGAAGCTGTTACCTATAATAAAGATAAAATATATAGTTATAACATATTTTAAACAAGTATTAATATTTAAAAATACCTCTTGACCGACAGCTGGAGGTTGAACACTTGGTCTCAAAGGTTGTCTGGATATGGGAACACCATTGTATAGTAATGTGACCGAATGCGTAGCTGCACGACTTGGGTGATATACTAATTCGTGTCGTGTTCCCTGAGAGCGTACTGAATGAGGAACAATAGCACCACCACATCGAACCACAGCAGTGAGTACACCAGGACCAGCATCAGCAACTGACACTATTAATATATTATAGGTATATTAAAAAAATAATCAACAAATAGAAAAATTATTTAAATAAAATAAAAGTACCGCTGATAATAGCTGGACGGTGACAATAAGCATCTCCAACAGATAGTACTTTTACTTGTCTGGTGTCAAAAACATTTACACTCTTGGTAGAGATTATGTTGCCTGAAGAACCAAGTGTCTTTACATTATATGCTCCGATTTGACTCACTTTGAACTCAGCTACACCATGATTCACAGTATGACTTACAATCTTACTATCTGGAGCAGTTACTTCTACAGCATGAGCTGACGTGGGCAAGTCTATTGTAGCTATGCCATCTGAAAAAATAAATTGATAATATTATTGCTGGTTAAATTTTATATTATTCCTTTTCCTCGTCATGCTTACCTATTTGAACATGATTCACAGTCTCATGCACATCACACTGGAAGGGACTGCCTGGAACTGCTGCTTCATTAAATGTTATATTGACAAAGTGAGGCTCACAAGTTTGAGGGACAAATGTCACATCGTATAATCCTCTTGCACAAGCTACAACCTTTAAATAATGAAGTGGTCCATGAGCAATTGTAAAGTTGCAATTCTTTTTATTTCATAACAAGATTAGACATTAATATTCACCTCAGCTTTGACTGTGGATTGAGCAGTTGATACAACAAGCTCCAATGTTCCTTCACCAGCATTGGCTGCATCTACACTGAATGTTACAGGTTTGCCAACTTCTCCTTGGATAGCATCTCCGAGGCTTAATCCTTCCATCATTCCATCTAATCCTAAAATTTCCATCATTGAGATTAAATTTGACAAATATATTTGAATACATAGATGATTTAATTTACCTCCAGCTCCCAAGCCAGAGACTTTGACTTTATCAACATCATAAACATTACAAGTAAATGGGGATCCTTGGATATGATGACTAGTAGAAGTCATAATAGAAATTTGATGCCGTCCAACTTGTTCTGGTGTCCATTTCACACTCCAATTATCTGGAGAACTACTGGAACTAAGTCTTGCTCTTATGATAGATCCACCAGGCCCAGTTATATTAACTTGAGGTTCTAAATCTATAAGAAAATGAGTCGTGTTATATAAAATGCAAAACTATAACATGAAACCTATGAATTTTTTCAGAATATTTTTTTTTTACTTGTGAATCCATTCAGTTGAATTTCGGAAATTTGTCCTCTTGGTGCTGATCTCAGTGACACTCCTCGAGCACGGGCTCCAACATTAGTAGTACCACCACCGGATCCAACTGCACAAGTAAATGGTGATCCCGGAACTGCTTTTCCATTGAATCTTACAGATAGTGAGTGAGGTGCTGCTTCAGTTGGTTTGAAATTAACCTATGGAATTGTAATTTTAGCGGCTTGCATACTTAGCAATATTATTGATAAGTTCCAACCTTAAATCTGGCATTTCCTTCACTTTGAACATAATTAGGTACGTTGCGGCCTCCAACAGCAACAATAATTTCTAGATTTCCAGCTCCTGAAATTTTTTTTTTATGTTTACACAATTTATTAAATCTGCAAGTTGAAGTTGTCTGTTTTTCCAAATAATCTTCAATGAAACTTACCCGCTTGTGAAGCATTGATGGTAAAACTCACTGGTTTTCCAACTGTACCAGGGGTAATATCAGTGACAGTAACTCTCTCAGCCGAATATGCTTTTAATAAAAATGGACTTCCTTCAACATGGCCACCTTGAGGTAGTCTTACCTGAAAGAAATTGATAAAAAAATCATATGCCAAATAAGATAAAAATATTTTTATTTAAACATACCTCAATACTGTGATCACCAACATCTACGGGCACAAACTTAATTTTATACTTTTGGTTTATTCCTAGAGGTGTTCCAAACTGATCTTCTTCTATGGGTGTTGGAATAACTTGTGCAGGTACTGGTCTTCTGGCAGGTCCCAGAATTTCTACTATTGGTGAAGTTCCACTTTCTACAGTAAATTCACAATTGGCACCAACTGAGACTTTATCGAGGGTATCCACATCAATTACACGGGCAGGTGAAGAAATTTGACATTGGAATGGACTTCCTAAAATGTTAAAATGTGTAATTATATGTGTATACTTGTATAAATATTAAATGATTTCAATAAATAGTGTTATTGCAATTACCTGGCACATCTTGTCCATTAAAACGTAAGTCTACAGTATGTGTTGTGGGGTCTCTTGGAGTAAATGAAATGGCATATGTGTGTTGACCTTGAGCTTGTGCAGAAGTCGGTACTCTTCCACCATTGACAGTAACCTCTAAATTTCCAGGACCAGCTTGAGATGTTTCAACTACAATAAACATGTAGAGAAAATATGAAAAAGTTTTGAAATAATCAAATAAATAAAACATATGTTTATTCAAACCTAAAAAGGTAACTGGCTTTCCTACAGTACCATTAGAGACTTCCTTCACTCTTATTGCATTAACATCATACACCTAGAGAAAATATATGATAAAATAACATATGTACATCTGTAATAAATATGTAACGTGGTTCATACATATCATGTATGAATCGCGTTTTAAAAGAAAAACTGTTGTTTTTTACCTTGGCAGCAAAAGGACTTCCTGGGGTGGGCTGTCCTTGAATATTCACATTGACACGGTGTTCTCCAACAGTGCGAGGTAAAAATTCTGCTTTAAACTGGCCATCTCCGATTTGTTGAACAGTTGCTGGTACACTGGCTCCATTTGGACCTTCAACGCACATGATAACCCATACTTAACGTCAGAAAATTACTGTCGAGCTTGAATATAGTACACTTTTGGAATAGTCAGGAGTATTTTGAGTATTCTCTGGCTATGTCTAGTATAGTGAATGTCGCTTGTCATATTAATCAATAATTATTGTTTATGATAATGATAATTGAAAACTTAAGACACAAAAAGCAAGCGAAAATAACATGTTAGTTTTTACCAGAAAATTCAATGATAAGTTTGAATTAATAATAATTTGAAGCATCATTTGATTAAATCTGATTAATACCATAAATAAAATTATAGACACTCACTGCAATATTTAGTATTCAATAATTAGATTATTTAATCAATAAGCATTATAAAGCAATCATTCAAACATTATATACTCAATGAATTGTAAAGTCATATTCATTTTATAATCGAATTGGTTAGATGGTTTTCATTCAGTTTTATGATGAATGTATCAAGTGTTTATTTATTTATTCATTCCGCCACTAAGCATTTTATATTAAAACTTAAAACATATTTATTTTATGTATGTACTTATAATTACGTTAAATACTATAAAGATGAATTAGTGCATTGAAAGTAAAAAAATAAAATAAAATTAGTATAGGAAAATAGATAAAGAAGATATGAATTCAAATCACATTTGCATGGCATGCATCACAATGTTAATAGCGAGACGCCCACTACCGCTAGTTAACATGTGTGTCAACTTAAGTAAGTGCGTCCTGTCTTGTATATCGTCATGCGAACGTCTCTGTTTAAGTTTTTATCTTTGAAGATCGGTAATATAAAGGTCTAATAAAAGAGACGCCGCCTTCCTGTAATGATAGAGAAAAAAGAACAATATACATATAGAGTGTGTATAGACAGAAAGGAATGTATCAAACAAGGGTTGTACCACAGTGTGTAATTTTATATAGCACAGAGTGTTTTGATGTACAAATTGTGCACAAATGTATTAGTACTGAAGTCTTGGGGTTTTGTGGAGTTGCATCCGTAAGATAAATACATAATTATTTACAAATGAGAAATAGACAGCATTCTTATTATTGTATACAAATTCAATAAAATGTGCTCAGTGCGAAATACTGTGTTGAAGATTACCTTCTACATTGACTTCCACATCTTCTAATCTTCCACTAGCATGGTTAATTAGGAGAGTAGTTGGTTGCATGACTGGTCCTGGACCTGGTAATGATACTTGTGGTCCTCCCAATCCTCCTGTTACAGGAACAATAATTGGACAACCAGGGACAGTCATCTGAAAAATCATAGAGATTTAAAACAAATAAGTATTCAAAAGTGTTTTATGTAATTACAACAAACCTTATTGAAGGAGACATTTACAATGTGATCACATGCTTCTGCTGGAACAAAGCTGACGGAAAATCTAGCATTTCCCTAAAATTAATAAAAAAATATTATATATTCTAAAATAAAATATAAATATGTATTTTAGTTATTACTTGAGGATGAACTTGGGTTGGTATATTGAGACCTCGAGCAGATATTGTAATTTCTAGATTTCCTTCTCCAGCCTGGGATGCGTCAACTGTGAAATGAGCAGTTCCTCCTACTATGGCACTTCCGGCCGCTGCACCACCACATGAAACACCACCAACTGCCACTAAACGAGCATCATAAGCTTTGGCAACAAATGGTGTGCCCTGAAATATTTTTGATAGAATCATCAAGTATAATATGTATTGTAGTTAAAAACCTCAATAAAAAAAGAAAAAGAACCTGAACAGGATGTCCATTGTAATCTACAGTCAAAGTGTGAGGCCCTACAACATGCGGAGTAAACTCTGCTGTGAAGCCAGTGTGGGCATCACCGGTTACACGGACAGGAAGTTCTCCACGTGGTCCTCTTACAGCAACGGCAAGTTCTGCTGCTCCACCTCCACGTACAGTAAGTTGAAAAGAGCTTGGTGTGCCGACAGGAACCAATTCTAAATATACAATTTAAAGTGTTTACATTTGGTCTTAGTAATGACAAATTTGTTGATGCTACAAATGTATAATAAAAAAATTATTAAAGGTAAACTAACCAATATTAGCCAAGTTTAGTGAAACTCTACTTGTGTCAGCTATACTACACACAAAAGGACAACCAACTACTGTTTCTCCATTAAACTTGATATCAATATAATGTGGTTTTGCTTGATCTGGAGTAAACGATACTAGACAGCGGCCTCCTCCCACAACCTTAAAAAAATCACATTTTATTGTTAACAATAGATATAATATCTTATCAAAATAACTTTACTTTATTTCATGTAATCAATATAAATTTATGTTCACAAAAAATAAAGCTACCTGTACATGGTTTGGAACTTCTCCTTCATTGATTGATATCTCCAACTGTCCTTCTCCAGCGGCACTGGCATCCACTGTAATTAATTAATAAATGAAAATATTAATATGCTATAGAAAATACAACAGAAGTTTGTATATAAAAGTTTATTTTGGGAAGACTAATAATAATAATTTGAGGATTTTTCATATAAAATATACCTCGAAATTGGCATGGTTGTCCTACGACTCCACTGCTGACATCAGTAACTTGAATAAGACTGGCATCATATACCTTAGCAATCAATGGTCCCGCAGACAATTTGTTACCAGCTAACATGACCTGAAATGAACGAATGAATGAATTTTGAGTAAATATATATGAAAAAAAAAACCTATAAACTATATATTTATACCTCAATGATATGTGTGCCGACTTCTTCAGGAATGAATTCAATGTGAAAGCCACTGGATTTTCCAGATGCCTCTGTTACTCTTGAAGGTACAAGACGTTTTGATGGAGCTACAACATTTACTCCAATCTAAATCAAACAGATTAAATATAAAGGTTATGTGAATTAAAGTATATTATTCAATTAACAGAATATAATTTCCGCACTTCATTCTTTGTAAAAGCTCCACTGCCTGGAGCAGCAACTACTTCAAATACAGCTGGCACTCTTGCTGGTACTAATCTTGTAGAATCACCAACTACACTTCCAGTGCCACCAGAGCTTGCACCACCAGGGATTATTCCTCCGGCTGCCATTACTGATACTTTCCACGGAGATCCTGAAGGAAAAATATATTAATGATTATGTATTATTTTATTACTAATATCACAATGGAGTAAGTAACCGATGATGACATTTAACGTAGACGCCCGTTGGTGAAAGGCATGACTAAAGTGTACTTGTTATTATAATATTACAATTAAAGAAAATTTTAGTTGTTATTTCCACTGTAATTTTATAAGAGACTCTTAATTTCTGTAGATGACTACATGTTAGTAGTCGAAAGTTCCCAGACTCCAGCTAACAATTTTCATTATATTATGGAATTCCACCGAGAAGTCACCACTATCAACAATATAATATTACAATTTTACTATATCCGCGAAATATTTTAACAATAACTAATACAATATTAGTAAAACCAGTGCCTAATAATCAGATATTCATTTGGAAAATATTTATATATGTTTTTGTTCAAATATATCAAGTGGATTCACCCAAATCGCCATAATTTTGATTGCTTATTCAAATTTAATCTAAATAAGATATGTGCAGTCAGGACAAGTTTTTACTATGGTTACGACCCCATTCATGTATATGACCCCAGTTTTTATTAAGTTACCTAAATAAATAATATCGGGATGTTAACCGACAAATATATTTATTTTATTTTAAATATTAAGGTGACATCAGATCATACGAACTTCCCACGTTATGCCTACATAAATATGCGGAACAGTACCTCTTTCCATTCTTGACTACATTTAATCCCACAATTTATCGTAGGCGTGAATTTATCGAGTATACATTAACAATGTACATAAATATTTAAAATTGATTGTTTAACAGTGCTATATTTATATAATGATATTTAAACACATTGAAAATTAAAAAAAAACAGCGTACAATAGAATATCCATATTTTTTAGTCAATCAAATCTGTTCAAATAAACAATGAAAATTAATGTTTAATAACTTTCTACACTCCCAAAATGTTGGGTGCTTAATCGATATCAATCGCAGATAATCATTTAAAATGATCAATTTGTATATTAGATAATTTAACACATTATCATTATCGGGACACCTTTTAAATTTAGCTGACTATAATTGGAAATCATTATTTTGATTGGTTTCGTTGGACGAGTATTCTGAACTAGTTTTCCACAATATTATAGGTGAAAATAATGAAAAATCATTGTCCAAATAGCGAATTTTGTTTTGTCGCTTAGCAATCAGCATTTTGAATTAACCGCTGATATCAAGCCATTTAGAATTTTCTACCAGGTGAATAACATAGTATTTTCTCTATGAATTAATCAGTATCAGTAAGTATGTACTTAAACCGGTAGTGATCAGGCAGTGTTTGGTTACACTCCATGAATATCGAATACGATAATGTAAGCAACGATGGACAAACTTGATTTAAAATGCATTAAAAAAAGTAACACACTACGAAATTTAACTATAAAAACTGTTTTTATAATATTATATTTGAGTAATAGCCTTCTAGCATTGTATAAAGAGAATGTAATTTCAATGTTTGCAAATGTCAAGTAATCAAATTTGAACGGCCCGTTGACCTCCAAAAGCTGGCCAAGCTGAGAGTAAAAGTATACATTGAATATTGCTTGAGACCGGTTCATTTCTCTTGGATTTTCAACGTTGAAGCGGTTGCAAAAGTATATTATAGTTTTTGTTGAATGTAGTGTGTGCAAAATTTACTTATCTTTGAAATTTTCCGGTAATAAAATATGTTTACACTAGAAATTTCGCAATTCAATAACATACAATTTCATGTTTATTCAAATGGAACAGTGTCGGGTTTCATTGTTGCCCTCCCGTTTAACTCGCTACTTTAGTTTTAAAATAACATTCATATAGAATTTTACAAAACATATGGACATTTTTATTTATCATATTATACGTAATGTTTGTGCTGACATATGAGACTCACATTTGTGTGTGCACAATTTCTCTTTTCTCCAACCGAAGCGATTTCCAAAGCTTCCGCCGGCAGACTGTCGTTTTTAGAAATTACCTTCCAATACTCGAAGGCGGTACATAATTTAAAATGATAATTCGTAATAATTGGGTTTCACACACGAACAATTTTTTTTAGAAACACTGCGGTTGAGACAATTGAACGTAGAAAAAGTAGGTATAGTGAGAAAAGGGAGACAAAAAAACCATTGTTCATAATTTCAAACTGTACTAAACAAACACATTGGCATTTACAATTAAGGGGAACAGGATAACGGTCTCGTTGTATTTGTCATAGAATTATAAACTGCAGATATACATATAATAATATAATTGCAAGAAAAGTGAGTATACACATAGCGGATTTCAAAATAGGCGGGTTTTTATATATCTAGATTGATTTAAAGAAATGTTTTTTTTTTATTTACCCAATGTAAAGTTGTTTGTTATAATCCAAATAGTGTATCAGGCGATCAATGAAATTCGTTTGTTATCACCATCACCTGAATATAATATAGAATGAATGACTACAAGCAAGATGGCGGCGGAACGTAGTACCCGAGCGAAGGTACGCGCCAAACTGGCAGCCATGACAGTGTTGGAATGCGGCTCAGACAAGGATGGAACAATACAATGTCTGTATTTCTCACTCTTCTACTATTATATTATGGACAAGTGCTGATCAACACGGAGATGGACGAACCAACACCTGAGATAACCGTGCCACCAAACGTTCATTTGCATATTTTCATTATTTGTTATTTGTATTCAAAACATTATTTTTGCTCATACTGAAATCGGGGCAAATCAGCAACAGGTAACCTGATATGGAAGTGACATCAGCCGAAAATTCAAAACCGGTTATATTTCTTCATCGACTCGAATAAAATATTATTAGTGATCCTGAAAAAAGTTGGGGACACCCATAGATATCGCATTGCATATAATGAAGTCGTCTCAATTTTGTTTATCCCGTGTATTGTTGCACTCTTCGATAAAGGCATAAGTGTGTCTCCCTCACCCAACACGTTTCTAGTGACTCCTGAGAGTGGCTGTGACAATACTTAGTCGATTAAAACCCAACAATAATTTTAACATCTCAAAGAAGTAGTCTTTGGTAAAAACTGAGCCTAGATGTATTTGAGTGTATGTTTGAGTCCATATGACATGTAGTAACAATGCATTTACCCATTTTATTCTGAAATATAACTGAAGATATTAAGAGTGATGTTTACAGTATAATGTTTGCCAGGTAACTCATGTTTTTGGCCACTTGATCCACTTGAACTAACAACGTATTTAGCCACTCATGCGATATCTTATGTATATATCTATGGGGACACCAATTTGCATAGGTACATAGAAAAAAAAATTATAACGAAGACCTCATTAACATTAAAATTTTTAATTCTTTAATATTTAGATAATTAATATCATTCGAACACATAGTCAATTAAGTATACAACATCTGAAACCTGTTTTTTTTATTATATATTAATTTATTATTTTAATTCTATAGATCGCTAATACAAAAAACGTAACTACAGGATGATAGTTTTCAAGAAGAGAGAAAATACTTAGAAGAAATTACTTTTAAATATTTTTTTTACTAGACTATTCACAATTCGAATAGCTACTAGTTTTTTTTTGTCAAGTTTGGTTCAACAGAGGGACTTGAAATAACTGAGAATATATTAGGGTGGTTATCGCAAGAATAATTGAAAAAAATATATATTTAATTTTTTTTATAAAAAAAAAATTGGTTATTAAAAAATAAAAAATATTAATAGTGCTTTTGAAATCGAGTTTTGGCCACTATCTTGGAATCAGCTGTTTCTGTGAAGTACTTAATAGTGACTGTCACGTGTGTATTGTGTCTGTTATACGTAATTAATAATTTTTAATTAAAAAAATATATATTATATTTGCAAAATCCCTACCACCCCCTAAAATATTCTCAGTTATTTCAAGTCCACCCTGTATAAGAAGAATACCGACGTGAATGAAGTCACGTGTGCAATAAAACTGTATGAAATTTCAGCTGTTTACATTTACTGTATAAACAAGAAGTATAAATTAAATCGACAAACTGCGATTGAATTAAAGACTATTATTAAAAAGTATTACAAGTCTACTTTGGTTTTATTAATTTTTCTTTCATATCGCAAGTTAACACAAGCCGATTGTTCGGCATCGCGAGCACAAAAAGACAATCGAGGCATTATATTGTTAATTATATATGAAAAGCGGTTAATTCCGTTATACACAGTGGTTTGTGTTTAGGGTGTATCTATTTGACGTAGTAAATATGAATGTTACGGTCTGATTGATATAAGTGTACTCTTTTTACGGATACTACTCGGACCGTGTCTTGTATACGTGACTCTTCATTAATTATTAAAACAAATTAAATAGGTCCTATGAGGATACTATGATATTTTAGATTGTACTATTTAAATATTATAATAAATTTTAAGTATAGGAGGTCTTATGACACGCTCGACTTGAATCAGTTCACTGATGCATAAATGAAATTCCACAGTAACAACGTATGTATACGGTAAATTAAATTTAACAATTTTGGTAAACATCTTGAAAGAAAATTATACTAGGATCGATTTATTTTTTACCATTAAACATTGTTAAGACTGTTGTAGAATCAGCTATGCAAAAAATACCCCATAGGTATGTTTGTTTTAGAAGCAGATTAGTTAAAACTTTTTTTTAGAATCTAATAAATTGAACGTCAACTTCAAAAGCTACTACGAATTTAGATTAAGTGATCGAGAAACCTGTTAAATTGTCATTTTAATAGTCAATAAAATATAATACCATTTTATTGTGAAATAGATCAATTCATAATGTATATATTAATATTATATTGTGTACACATTGTAAATGAAGAAAATCAAATTCACAACGAGAATACATGAATAATATTTGTGAGAATGCAACTAGGCTTATGAATTATTTATTTTATTCTTTATAATACAAATAAGATGTAAAAAGGGCTGCAGGTAAACAAACAGCGGAGATAAGCTAAATTCAGTAAAGTAATGGATTCCCAGGCATACGTCACCGTAAATACGATAGTAGAGTTACTTAGCTACACTTCTGATCGGTTTCTTGTTAGTTAATGCCTCGTCTGAGCCTCGAGCGAGGCACTAATTAATAAAAAAAACCGATCAAAAGTACAGCAAAGCAACTCTATTACCGTCTTTACGGTGTACGTTTACAGCGACGCACGCCTGGGAATCCCAAGCTTAAGCCGAAAGGTGAAAAATATACGTACAGGTAGGTATAACGTAATGGTTTCCTAGGCGTACGTCGCCCTAAACGTACATATTAAAGTCGGTAGTAGAGTTGCTTTGCTATGCTGTTTTTTGTTGCTTTTAATGCCTGGTTTAAACCTTGGCCAAGGGAAGTTTAATATGATGATTTATTATTCTGTTATATACATATTATGAGATTATCGTACCCAAAAGAGAATTATATAAAACATGTCGTTATTGAACTGTGTCAGAGAGGATAGGCATTTAATCCAGGGTGCGGCAGGTGGTAGGCTTGACATTCTTGAACTCGGAGTCGTCGAGGGCGGGGCTTATTACATGTTATTGCTGGAAATATGCACAGAATGTGGTTTAGCAGCCTAATAACTACCTGATTCTAGGCTTGCAACTATTTCAAAACAACTAACTGAACTAATAATGACGTCAATACTTTGTATCTGTGGCCATTCACGGTGTCCGTTCAACGAGCGAAAGTAGAATTATGTGTGTATTGCGAAACATTTTTATTATAATCATAAATTTCGTTCGGTATTAAGTTATTTATGTAATAATAATCGGTTACATTCACATCATTATTCATTTATAACATTTGAGAAAATCAATTGTTTTCATATAAGTAGGGTCTTTTCATTAATGTTGCCAGAGTAAAAAAATAAATAAGACAAATTAATCACCCTTATCAGCTAAAAACAACACCCATATTTTTTATAATAAACAATTATTATAATGCAATCTTTCCAGTGTTTTTTTTAGTATTGTTGGAAAGTCGTCAACCACAATTCTGTTTTAGAAAAGATGTTTCATAACCGCACATTAAATTGACAATACAACTACACAGTCTATATGATATTTTACATTGCGTGATACAAACTATCACCGAATATTGCTAAAATCGTTGACAGAATAGCGGGAACCATTGATTAGTGATAATCAACATCGTAATGCCGATCACGATCTTCAGCCATGACATATCGTGAGAAGAAGATACACATAGATTAATTATCACGTGGTCGAATAACAGTTTATTCGATATTGTGAGAATACGACTTATTTTAAATCCTTTCCGAACCTTTTTATACTGTCAAGGAGAAAACTTGCTTGGCGTGTGATAGTAATTAACGAAAGAGAAAAGACGGGAAAAGAAACTGCACGACGAAATACTGTGTTATTTTAAGAAAGTGTCGTTTCATAAACGGGGGAACAAGTATTATTAAAGTTTACAAAATAAAGTTTTGATCATAAACTTTAGGTAGAGCAAAAAATTCTATTTGGATGAGAATATGAGAAGCAAATCTAGAATACCATTCATAATATTTGATGCAAAATACTACGTATTTATTATTTCTAATAGCCAAAATGAAGAACGTATTTTTTATGCATGGATTTGGAACTTTTAAATTATTTGAAGATTATTTAATGCGAAATTATGATTTTATAGATAACTGTCCCTTGGAGATGTGATCGTTTTCCGGTTATGGTAAAATTTATACAAGTGTGGAGTACAGTAGGCCATCAGACGTACCTGCGTCTCGTTGATGATGCTTTCTCCGATGATGATTATCACATCGGATATATTTTATAATATATTTTCATTCTGTTTATGTATGTGTAATTAGTTCAACGAACCACGGTCAGTGTGTTATGATTACAATAAATTAGGGATTATGTACATCACGCAACTGTAGTCCAACAACATTGGATACCTACTAAAAGAGGAATGCTATAATTTCTCACAGATTCTTTAAATTTCATTGGCTCAAAATAATCAACAACAATACACAAAAACGAACCCACGATTCATCACTCTACTAGCTACAGGTATTTATTGAAAACGGCAGTGAAAATTGTGAAAATAACAAACGCCTTTATATTTAAATGGTAGCACATACAATCGTATACCCAAATACTACATAATATTAATTTTTTGAATCGTGCAATAAAAAAAGTGTGTAAATTAGATACGAAAATCTTTTTTAATGCAGAATTTAAGAGGTTATGTAATTTGTATAGGTCAGCTTGAAATATAACCTATAAAAGTTTATTTTCATAAAAACAACTTTGAAAGCTTGGGCACCCGCACAAAATTGAGATAATGTATATCGGCATTTTCTTGTTTTTTTTTAGGGGGGCAAAATAATGTACAACGACATTTTTTGTCTAATATTTTTTTCAAATAATCAATCCAGGGGAAGCAAGTTGCACCTCCGCTGCGGGCGGCCATGTTTCAATGGAACTGTTCTCGTGATTTTGAAAATATTTGATCATTATCAGTTACTTACCGGGCACAGTATCTCCATTAAATGTAATCTGAACAGTGTGATCAGCAGGCTGATGAGGAGTGAAGGCAGCCAGGAAACGTTGTCCACCTAATGCTCTTACAGAAGAAGTTACTCTTCCGCCATTCACTAGGATTTCTAAATTTCCCGATCCTGCTTTTGAGCCGTCAACTGTGCACAAAATTCATATATAAAAATCATTATTTTCGAAAAAAAAAATCTATAAAATTCTTTACTTTCAAATTCTACAGGTTTTCCCACGTATCCGTTTGGTATATTTTGTACAATCACGGAGTGGGCTCCTCCGTTTTCTGGGAATGATGGTGGTGAATAATGACTTCTGAATCTGCTATGAGTGGCATCAGCTTCAGTAATATTTAACGCCCCCCCGGCCCCAGTGATGGTACTGGATTCTCGGGGAGGCTTACTTGATAAAAAAGACTGGGGAGCGGTGAATGTATTGCTGCTTAACAAATCTCTTCTACTACTGTAGGACGCAGAAGAGGCTGTCTTATTTACGGAATATCCATGAGCTGATTGATTTTTATTCTAAAAACATTTAGTTATAAATAATTCACATTAATGTGGGTCAATCACGTACAAACAAAATAAAAATATATATTTACATAATATTCAGTGTCTGATTCATCTTTACTTAATTTTGACTTTGGATCAGGAGAGGAATACCTGAAGCTTCCCTCTGCTAAATCATCAAGTTGTCGATTGAAACTATCTTCAGTGAAGTTAGAGAACTTGTTGAACTGTGTATTTCGTTTTGTTTCTGAATCTACATGAGTGGCTCCTGATCGATCATAAGCCAAATCAGTATTTAATTGAAATTCAGTCAAATTTGCCAAAGATTCCAAGCTACAAATTAATTTTATTGTTTTAAAAAATGTCACAAGATATTTATTCTTAATAAAAAAAGTTGAAACCTATTAGCACTCATTAAATGTCTTGTTTTTGCAATAGCATCCCAAGAATCTCTCCTGGCTGCAGACCCTTTAGCTGCAGAGACTTTTATATTTGAACTATGATCTACGCCTCCAGTGGAATCTAAGCCTGATTTTGAAACATTATAATTAAACATTGTAAGTATTCGGTATTCCAGTTAAATATGTTTTTAATAAACTCATACTTGGACTTTCATTTCTATAAGATCTGCTAACATATCTGTCTCCGTCTTGGGCACTACTTGAATATGTTGAATGCATTCGATAATTAGAATTTTTTTCAACAACTTTCGTTGTTGATGTAGATGGGCTATCTCTTCCATAACGATTAATTGGACTAAATAATAAATCAATAATACATGTTATATTTAAATAGTTTTTGAGAAGTGTGTACTTTTTACCTATTTATTGGACTAGCGGTTCTTCCAATTGGACTTGCTGTTCTTCCGATAGGACTAGAAGTTCTATAACTAGGACTAGATGTCCTGTTCAGATCACTGCCCAAATATTTGCCAGTGATCGGACTTGATGTTATATTTCTTGGACTCTCTGAACGGTACCTTGTTGTAGTATCTTGTGTTTTAGTAACTCTAGATGTCACATATCCAGAATCCGTCATATCATAACTTGATGACTTTTGTATGTTAGAATCATCATTAAATGAAGATTTATAGTAACTATTATCATCATATTTTGAATCGTATGCAGTTTTTGTGCGACCATAATCATTACTCCCATTTAATGGACTGGATTCTCTGTATCTACCAGCTGAAAAATTACAAAATGGACATGTTTTGTTTGTATGCATTTTATTATTAATTATTATAAAGAAATGAAAAATGTTTAAAAACTTTACCAGGACTACCACTCCGGACTGGACTTTCCCTAAGTTTGGAAGTAGAACTTTTACTTTTGTGTGATCCAACACGCATCATAAACGGTGAACCCTTAACATCATATCCATTGAAGTAAACGTATATCTGCAAATTTAAATTTGTTATAAAGATAATATTGATATCAATCTGTAATAAAGATGACATACTCTATGCTTTCCATTGTCTTTTGGCATGAAGGATACTCGGTAAGTGTGCTTATCTAATTTTTCTACAGCACACATTACACTACGTTTATCATGTACAATATCCACATTCAATTCACCCTTTACCCCTATTCCACATCCACTTGTATCTATCAGAAAATAGTGGGCTTTATGAGCTACTGCACCTTCTAAACCAGATACAGATACTCCTGCTGGATCAAATACATCACAAGTAAAAGGTCCACCCTAAAAAAGAAAATTGTTATTTTTTTTTATCAAAATCTCCTTTAATCCTTATAACATTTTATTTTTTTACCTGAATGTTCTTGCCTTGATATGTGATAGCAATTTCCCACGTACCGGGTTCATCTGGTTTGAAAATAGCACTGCTTGTATCATCAATATGTTGAAGAGGGCAATGTAATGATCGACCAGATGGACTATAAGCAGTGACAAGTATATCTTCACGTTTTGGAGCACCTATAAATATACATAAAATTCAATTTCCAAATGTAATTTCCTTATTTATAAACAAAGTTACCTGTAGCATTTACGAGGACTTCCACAAGACTTCCCAAAGCACAGGGTGCCATACCCGGTGGAGCTACTGTTACTAATCTAGGCAGTACACGGAAGAAGAAACGATTATCCACCCTATAAAACACAACAATTTTATATTAATTCTATGAAAATATACAATAAGTAAACCAATTTAAATACCTTATATCATCTACATCAAGTACAATTTCATGCATTCCCATTTTATCAGGTGTAAAGACACCATGTCCCTTATTTTGTAACTTAACATGATGCATTTGCTCTGCTGGTGTCACAATATAAGCTTTAACTTGAGGATAATCCAATTCTTTTGACAGTAATTCAACTCTGAAGTGCATCTATTGATTAAATAAACTTTGAGATTACTTAAGTCTGTAATTATAGTGATTATTGGATAATCAAATTACCGGTTCATCGACTCTTCCACTAGTCGATTCAAGATGAATTTGAATCATATCACTAAGAGGTGGTCTTGGTTTCACCCACTGAAAATGTGCTGCATAAGCCATAACTCCCAAATGTTCCACTTCTCTTTGAGACATGTCTTTGGCTGAGAGTATAGGCTGTACACCTTAAATTGTGTTAATGTAATTTATAGTATACTTGTAGGATATAATTTTTAATATTTATTATTTACCCAAACGTTTGCCAGCGTCGATAGCTTGTTGAATGTTATGCTCCCAATAAGAAGGATCTGATCTTAATTTTTCAGGTGCTGGAGCAGATCCTCCAAGGCTTTTGATTACTTCGCAAGCGACTTTTCCGTCGTTCCAATCGGTCTGTTATATAAAATTGAATCATATTTAACAAGGCCATGGGAGTGAATTAATTACTTTTTATTACCGTGAAATTTTTAACTCCTCTCTCGAGTCTCGAATTAACCCATCTCAATGTTGCGTGGAAACCAGGCGAATCTGGCTTCATAAAATATGATAAGTATGTCATCCCGGAGAGTTCATCCAGCCATGGAGATGCCAAATACTCAGGTTCCAAAACTCTCGGTATGCCGAATTCCCGTTGGGCCAAATCCATGGCGCGAGAGCAGTTGTCGATTGCATGGTTAGGATCTGAACATCACAAACCAATAAGAATTGTTGTGAGTTAAATAGGTTAAATTCTGATGACTTACTTAATGATCTCCAATGTGAAAACAGTCCCGGTTTACAGTAGTCTAATAAAGCACTTAATAAAACTCCACTGTTCCAATCAGTTGTGAGATTGTTAACCTTGCATTCTGGCAGAACCGCTTGTAACCAAGCAAGCATTAGTTTCCTGTAAATATATTTCAATGTCAAAAGAAAATTTAATATTTCACCAAATTACCTTGGATTACACAAGACATATGGTATATTTACAAATTATTCGAGGGATTAACGTATAGCGAATAACACAAAAAGGCGTTTAGACACCAAGAAACAAAATGATAAATTACGGTATGGAATTTAATGAATAATTACAAATAAGACTACATATAATACAGTCAGATTTAGTTAAGTTAATAACATTATCATTATCACTTTTACGTTACAAATATTTTTTTAAATAATGTAAAATATTACAGTATACATACGACATAATAGAGGCTGCGTATTAATATAGAATTTGGTGGAATAAATAGCGATTATTTGTTATGAGGTTTTCGACAGGAAACGCACTGTACGATGAACAATCGAGGACTGAATAAAATCAAATATAAAACCGACAAAACATAGTAATGTTTCATAAACTAACCTCGGAGGGAACTTGCTTCTTCCGATCTGGTACCTGACGATTAGTGACCATATCAGCCCCAGAATCAGCTTGAGATTGCCATTCACGATGTCCACATTTCCTGTAATAAGTAACGATATTATTATGAGAATCATTTCACGGCTCGTACACAATGAACACGAAATTGTTTGATTTGGAGCCGCTGTTGAAATATATTAAGAGATCATGAAGTAATGAAGGTACGAAAACTCTTTTCAGACTATAAACCATAGAAGACCATAAATAATTTATTAAATATTTATTTATAGCCATGCAAACAAGTCGGTTTCTTCAAAAAGTGAGGTACGTAACTCTAGACTCAAATATCATCGAGTGCTGCATTTTTGTTCAATTACTATAGTACTTAAACAAACCAAATGGTTGCATAAAAATCAACCGAAAAAATAAAATGAATAATCAGTTTTTCCTATTAAAAATAAAGGAATTCAGTAACCTTGGATACTTAATAAAAATAAATTAATAAAAAAATAATCCAATGTTTGACGGTTTAATCGAGTGTGTAAAATTGCTTCCTAATGTAATACCGTTTAATGGTTACTTAAATTATAAATGATAATAAATAACAAGTTAAATACATTAACTTATTTGATTAAACATAATTAAATAAAGATATTATGGAGCGTACATTTGGTAGTTTTTATTTGACAGTTTTACTATAAATAAAAATTGCAGGCAAATTTTTAAGAAATGAATTCAAAATATATGTAATTTTTTTATTGAAAAGTGGATGAGAAAATAAGATGGAAATATGTTCGATTAAACACTATAAGCTAAATACACGAAGGTACTTGATCGCAAATTCGCGTGCTTAGCCTAATGTGTGATAAATAATTTATTATAGAGATAAATATGATTTCAAAAAAGCTGGAGGTCACCCGACTAGGCGGGGGTGACCACACATTGTTGGGCAAGTGGGTGTAGGAATGTCACTGTAATGTATTTGTGGATATTGTTATTGAACAACTTCTAGAATCTTAATCGTTTTGTATTTATATTCGTATTATGGATAGTATTTTTTTATCAAACGAGATGAGGATTTGTATTCTCTGAAATGTAATAACCCTCGTATTTACATTTTTTTTATTGAAATAGTCAAGTTATTCACATACCCAAAATTACATTGGCAAATATTTTTTGAAAAAATATGACTTTCCAGCATGGGTAACCATTGTTTACGTATTTAATGTACATAGGTGTGTTAACAATGCATGAGAAAAATTGAACGCCTTGTTGGTAAATACAATGATTTTATGATTGATAAATTGTTTTTGAATACTGAATGTATGTATTTTACTTACAGACCAAACTAAACTATGAGAGACCAACACGATTGTTTTCATGAAATAATAAAATGTTTGCAAACTTTAACGTGAGAGTTGGAACAATATGCAAACTATTATTACTGAATTCTTAAAAATATATTCAAGATTACAAGCGTAATAGCTCAGGGGATAAGACGAGTAACCACAAATACTGTGGGTTCAAATTCCTCTCAAGTCATTTTTTTAAATTGATTTGATCGGTTATTACGACTGGGAGATCGGGAATATACATATGAATATACATGATTTCCTTTATTGATTGTAAGGTAAATACTGAGACTATTATTAAGTCGGTGATCTGTGTAACTAATAATAGTTAAGATAACCAACAGAAAATTAATTAACACGTTGTTGTGTCTAAAAAACCGTCTGTTATTTTTTTTTGGTTGTATCGTTTAAATTATATTTATTTAATTTCAAATGTACAGTGTGATTTGATTACGTAGTTATTATCACAGTTGAATAAAATCACACCCACATTCTATGGTGAGATTTGTTGAATTTTTCCCTCTTAATTTGTGGTTGAAATCTTTATTCTGAGAATAGTTACTGATAAAAAAAAAGTTCAAAAGAGTCTTCATACAATAAAGATACTTGGTGGGATAAATTATTTGTAAGTGATACCTTCAGGAGTTGTGTTACGAATAAATGTCTTGAAGACGTATTTGCTTCTGGAATGCCAATTAATAAGATTTATTTATATATGATGTGATGTAAAAATCAATAGATAATCAAATATGGTATCTTTGTTTCCGTCGATGACAGGAAATGGTCGATGTGTAAGGAGAAAGAAAATTCACCAACCGGGAAGCGTGTGTTTAAAAAACATTCAATAATCGGCTGCTTGCATCGTCATGCTCGAGAAAAGATACGAAACTAATTGAGTGCATAAATAAATGTTGATTAATTAAATATAACACGATGAAAACTAATTGTACAGTCGAATCGGAGAGATGTTTTCAATGCGTCATTTTAACAAAAGTGTGTCAATGGCGCAACGCAACTGTTCGATGTTCTCAGTCCATATGTGGGATGAGATCTCGAGGACTTTTATATCATATTTGCATACGCCTTGCTTTTCATATAATATTTTACGCTTTATTAGATGTTTCTGGACTCAATATTCACTTTTAATATAGTTTAATTCTTCGACACGAGTACGATTATTTAAATACACCCAACAAATTAAGTCTTAACGAACACTCCCTAAAGAAGAAAACACATCTTGTTAATTATAAATACAAAAACAAATTCATCTATAATTGGAAAATTTATACAAATTTATAATATGTAATAGTCTCTGAAGATGACTACACGTTAGTAATCGAAATTACTTAAACTCCCTACTATGGAAATTATAACTAATAATTTTCTTTAATATGTACTACCATTAATTTAGACACATACAATAGTGTGTCGTCTTTGATCATAAATATGGTAACTTGGAAAATCCTAATATCAAATTTTCGTCAATTTCGGAAATGTTATGTGAAAACTCTATATTAAAAATCAGTATCTTTTTTATTTATCAGGTTATCATATAATCATTATTGCAACCAAGCCTTCAAAGTATTTAAATCAAATTAACGTGTATATATATACCTGTGTATAAGGTTCAAAAACCATTCATTAATACATGTAAGTATTTTGGTCCCATAACCTCAAAATGACGTATATGTAAGCGCCAATAAATATCAGTTATTTTTGACGAGATTGGTATGCAATATCGTAATTTAATTATTATTTTAATTACGCATAAAGTCAATGATATTTAAAATGATAATACTAATTGAAACAGTCACAAAAATGATATATTTGTACATAAATGGAATTATACAGTAGTTTGATGTAACATAAGATTTTAATACTGACACATAACCTAAAATTTACGTGTAGGTATGAAAATTCCAAATCAGTTAGGTTAATTTGTTTTTAAGGTTATGTTTTGAATTTTCAGTAAACGTGTAATGTAAGCATTTTGGAATTACATACTGAGCATTAAATTAACTTAAAATAATTTGAAAATTTACAGAATTCACTGATTTTATTCATCATTAGGTACTTATTTATATCTAGATTGCAAAATGGTTGTTGCAGTGATAGTTTGCGGCTATAATATGAGAGTGAATACTTAATATGGGCGAAGGTCGCCCTGTAGTGCATTTACAAACTATACACGGACAATATACACATGGATGTAAATAATTATGATTGTTCACTTACCAATATTGACAAGTTTAACACCATCAGCTTCAATAGCATTCAAAGCAGCGGTTACATTTTCTAGACTGTGATGTGTACTTGCTGGTCTCTGATGCCAGGCAGGTCTTAAGGGTTTTCCTTGAAGCTGCTCAACCAAAGCGCAGAGATGAGTTCCTGACTTCAAGTCTTCTCCCAAATCCACAACCTTAAATCACAAAAACGTGTGTTAAATAAAAAAAAAAGAAAGTTGCAATTAATTGCGTAGCGCTTTTTCGATCGGTTTGAGAAAAAATTCCGATCCGAGAGGAGAAAATAGATACAAATAATAGAAATGAAATCTAACGGCACGTACAATACACGTATGGTGTACTATGGAAATATTCAATGAAAACGGGTCATTGAAACAGAAAGAAAACTTCGATATGCATGAATCTAAATTTAAGAAAGCGGACATTATTAAAACCATATTTTTAGTACCTACAGTTACACATTTTGAACCAAGGGTTGCCTTACATTTTTAATGTTATTTTGTCCATACATTTAAAAAGTATTCTTGTATCAATTTCTCGACAATAAAAGGGAGACGTTAGATTTATTTACGTTGACTTTCGTTTGGTATGCATTGTTCAATTTTCATTTAGATATATTTTCATTAAATTTAATTGAAATTAAAAAATAAAATAAAATAGCTATCCAGTCACTAACTGAAGCACCTTCAAATCATGACCAGGTGCAGTTACATAAGTTTGGCATAGTCTTTAAAAAATACCTTTATTCGTTAGAAAGTAATCATTAAATTAAATAATTTATACGAGTGTTACATAAACATTTATAATATTACGAAAATAGGTGAGATTTAAGTTAGAATGGTGTATTTTGTTTCTATTACTCTTTCTATTTGTAAGAGAATAATCCTTTATATATTATAAGAGTTGTGTTAGAATTAATTGAGTGAAGCAATCTAAATTCCTATTCAAATTTACAATTATTCCCAATTTTTACGAAAAAAATCAAACACTGCAATCTACGTTTTAATAAGTTTAATACAATGAATGATATCCTCATGGAATGTGTTTGTTATTTTGGTCGGAGAAAATTTCGATGACGAGGTCAAAGCATTTAACCAAACAAATGACCGGTGGGAATTGTTCAATTCTTTGTACATATTGAACACAGAAGGTTAAAAAGAAAAACACTGACATCGTCTTTAATGATTGTGTCCAAAAAGTGTTAACATACAAAAGCACTCACTGTTGGAATTTGACAATGGACTGATATTTCCACAAAGAAGTTTGTAGTAACCGTGACGTAATTTACACTTACAAAACTTGTGTCTAGTTATATGTTAGTATATAGGCATATTTTTAATCATTTCTAACTGCTAGATGTCACGGTCTTTGGTTGTTTTTAATATTAATTGCAGTCGTGGAATGTAAAGGCCCCGAAGCGACATAATAATATTTTTCTATACAGTTTTCTCATCACATACTCTCTCTCGGTGTATCTCTTTGTCGAATATCCAAACCAGTTTTCTTGGGATGAACCGTACAATGTATTTTCTGAGAACATTGTATGTAAGTTCAAATCAATATCATGTTTAATAGATAGAGCATCTTTTAACACGCATGCCATTGTGAATCAATTTTAATATGCAGTTGTGGGAGAAATTGAATTTGAGCTACTGACCGTTCAGAAAAATATAATTTTATAATAAATTGAGCTGTGTTTTTATACCGTAAATAAATTGTTAATCACAGGTAAATGATGTGATGCACAATATTGCCTAAATTACGGGTTTTAATGCCCAACTTTCATTTCAACAAAGATAATAAGCGGTATTTTTTTAGATAATTGGTTATAAAGGTAAATTTTTATGTGTATTTATAGAGATCTAGGGTAATTTAATTGAAATTTTCTATTTTTGACGTTTCATACATTTTGTAAACATACGGACGGCAAACTGAGAGTGTGAACATCATGAGTTGAATAAAACTCAAGATGTTCATTTGAATACTACGGTTAGATCTAGGATTTTGAAAATGGGGTTCAGTTATTTAATGTCTTAAGAGCACACACAATTTTAATACTTCTATCCCAATGTATCAAGTACTATTTTTCCACTAAACCCGCTCAGATGGTTGATCGATCTATACGGACATATTTATTTATTTTTAAGCCCCAAGGAGTTTTTGTGAGAGTCACCGACAGATCGGATCTGTCTCAATTGATAATCGCCTCAGTATTTAACTTACAATCCAGGAAACCAGGGTAAACCTGTATCAAGACAATCGATCGCGATTTACTTAATATTATTACCGATCCCGCAGTCGTAATAACCGATCAAATCAATTTAAAAAAATAAATTATATAACATACACCCACCTTAAACAATTATAGATATTATAATTAAAAAGTTGAACATTTATATGTGACAGGACAATATTGAATACACACATTGTTTTTTTTTAAGAAGAACGAACAAAACAATAGTGTTCGTCAGTTTTGTATGTATGGGTGTACCTACCTGTAATAATTCGGATTTAGAGGTGAGGTGAAGATGACTGCATGACATCATTGTTAAGTTATTTAAAAACAGAACCGAGCCTTTAAACCTGACTAATATACTATTGGATATGTATAGTTTTATACGTTATGTAAGTTGTACACACGATGATAATCCTTGAGAGTGAAGCAATGTCCTTATAAGGAGTAGATGTATGTATAAAGAACGTGACTCACCTTCATATTGGCCGGGCGAAGATGCTCGTTGACCCAGTTCCTGAAGGTGTTCGCCTGGATCTCGACCCACAAGTCCTCGTTGCCCTTGATGGCCATGCCCTTGGCGGCTGTACCTTCGGGACTTCGGGCCACGAGGCCTGCCTGGGTTATACGACCTGCTGAGCCCTCGGAAGTATGGGCTCGTACTCCCTGGTGTGTCATCCTCACTGGCGATTCCGACATATTGCTATCAAATCAATCAACCAACCTCACACTAGACTCATTTCACCGACATACTGTTAACAAACAAACATAAAAAATAGTGATTAAGGTCATTGCAAAAAGTTTACGGTCATAATATAAAGATTTTTTTGTTACATATGTATTCAGATTACAGGTCAATTATCATATTTTTTACATTAGAACTCGAATTCATTTTGATTCGTAGATATAAACATAAGATATCGCATGAGTGGCTAAATGCGTGTTTAGTTCAAGTGGATCAAGTGGCCAAAAACATCTGGCAAACATTATACTGTAAACATCTCTCTTCATATCTTCAGTTATATTTCACAGTAAAATGGGTAAATGCATTGTTACTACATGTCATATGGACTCAAACATACACTCAAATACATCTAGGCTCAGTTTTTACCAAAGACTACTTCTTTAACATGTTTAAAATATTATTGCGTTTTAATCGCCAAAGTATTGACACAATCACTCTAGTGGACACTAGAAATGTGTTGAGTGAGGGAGACACACTTATGCCTTTATTGAATAGGAGAGAAGAGTGCAACAATACATGGTATTCACGAAATTGACACGAATTATTTATATGTAATGCGATATCTAATGTTTATATCTATGTTCTGATTGTAATATCTCTGAAATTAATTCTTCTGTTTAAAATAAATCGAACTGGTCAATATAAAATAATAACAAATTTTTTGATTTATTATGGTTTGGATCTGATGAAAAAACAAAAACTGTTTATATCTTCGTACACAGAAAACATTTTATTAAATTATTTTTTGGTAAAAATGTAAAAATATGAAACACAATCTGGCAGCGAACTCCACGCGCACTAAAATTTAATATATTTTCACCCGTTGACAGTTCGCACCAAACGGATTCCGCGTTCTGTATGGCCGGGTCTTAAGAAATATAGTTAACATATCCAAAAATATTATATCTGATTAATATAAGACCCTTATTCAATATATTACAGGATAATAATAGTGTGTTGGTGATTGTTTGTGTAGAAGTATTGGTGTACACGCATACGCACCGCACGCACACACTCTTATTACACTATTATATTGAATACGGGCATAAAGTAATTGATTCCCAGGTATACGTCTCCGTAAATACGATAGTAGAGGTATCGGTTTTTTGTTAGTTAATGCCTCGTCTGAGCCTCGGGCGAGGCACTAATTAACAAGAAACCGATCAACACAGCAAAGCAACTCTATTACCGTCTTTGCGGTGTACGTTTACGGCGACGCACGCCTAAGATACGTTTCCATTATAAGTTTGTAGTTAAATTAATATATTATTTAACATGAACGATAGTAATGGTGATTTAGAATATTATATGTAGGTATGTAAACGAGGAATATATAAATAAATTGTGTTAAAAATGATAAAAAAGTATTGATTGAAAATGCACATTATTAAACGCAAAATCATTATTATGTTAATATTTTATATTAATTCTGTTTACAATGTAGTAATATGTATAAGTTAAAGTGAGCGTAGGAGTAGCTAATAGCTTTCACGTACATATGAACTACAATAATAACAGTTAAAATTAACGGTATGAAGTTGAGGGAAACATCATAATAATCATACACACATTGTCTGTGAATCTCGTAGTTATTGTGCATATTATCCAAAAGTATCCACCCATTGTTATCATACATATTAAACAATTACACATCAACATTCCTAACATACAGTTTATCTATCTTTACAAAATGTACTCTTTTCAATCGCACAGGTACACGACTTTCTCACAGTGGAAGAATTTGTAATTACAATTATATGATTTATTTTGCTAATACGTGTGCTTTATTTTTGTACAATGTTGGCTATTAAGTTACAATTTATATTCACAATTAATATAAACGGTGTGAATAAGAAATATGCTTGATAGACAACTAACTCCTTATTACATTATAACTATTGTATTAAATTAATGAAGTAATTAATGCTACAAAATATAAAAAGCATATACATTCGCATATATATTTTCGATTATGAGAGGGATACACGAAAAATATACTTTTAGATACTGAATAAAGACTAAAAAATGAGTTGACTTAATGAGCGATTCGTAATTCCTCAATACCAGCGATATATTAGCAAAACATACAATTGGCTGTATAAATATCAAGATGGTAGAGCAACTAGACGAGTCTGAGTGAGATAACATTGATTGTTTAAGTGTGGTAAATGTCAGTTCATGTGAAATATCGATAAAGGTGTACATCGTTCTTCATTACTGTTGTTTAAACACCGATTACAGTGTTGCCACAGTCAAACTCATTTATACATCCAGTTGTGTGGCATTCTAAAATATCGGGATATAATAAAAGTCATTGGAATATTGTGACTTGTTTAAAAAAACTATAAAATAAGATTTAAAGTGTGGCCATTTTTATTGTAATTAGTATTCTCGTCGTATTTGTACGATATCTATATAAGATAATGGTAACGTATATGGAAAGGCGGAAAATGACGTCATCTGATGAAGGCGTTGTCTCGAAAATTACCCACATAATATAAAATTAAACAGATTATATTGATTAATTTATACATTGGCATTGAAAATTAATAAAATGTGTAGATTGTCGTGTTGAATAAAAATAATTCGTCAATGTGTGCGAATATAAAGAGGTTTGAAACAAAACACAACGCTGAAGGTCAATCATTTGATTTATTAATAAATAAACAATGTAGGCTATAATAAATAATGTTAAATTTTCTTCTTGAAAGGCATCGGCTTTTTGAATGCAGACACGTGTTTGTGTGCTTGAGTGGCCTTCATCAGTTTCGATCTCTTCGCCTTCCGTTCACAATCAAGGGTCACCTGGGAAGCGACCATTATGAACACTGACGCAAAAGTGCCGCCGTCCATATCCTACTAAGCCACGCCCATTGTTGATCAAGGAAATTATCTAATATTTACGTTAGTAACGTTGTATCGCTGCAGGTAAAATGACGGCTCTACGCCTATTTCACTATGGAGTCGGCGCGGCTTCATACCGTTTGTTTTGCCATAAATACAACTTCTGTTATCCGTCACTCTCTCTTTTCATAGACTCTTCATTAGAACAAAAAATAAACCCCAAAGATTTACCACAAATCAAAACAATGTTCTAATGCGACTCTATTCTAATGGTAATAAATTATATTTAAACATGAAAATATGAAGTTACATGCATATTTTTAGTACACACTTAACTAATAAATCGACTGTCAGATCAATTAGTAGCGTGATGGAGGAATTTTGACATAGATATAAACATTAGATATCGCATTGCAAATAAGTAAGTCGTGAAGCCCGTGTATTGTTGCACTCTTCTCTCCTATTCGATAAAGGAATAAGTGTGTCTCCCTCACTCAACTCGTTTCTAGTCATCACTGAGAGTGGTTGTGACAATACTTTGGCGATTAAAACTCAATAATATTTTAAACATGTTAAAGAAGTAGTCTTTGGTAAAAAGTGAGCCTAGATGTATTTGAGTCTATGTTTAAGTCCATATGACAAGTAGTAACAATGCATTTACCCATTTTACTGTGAAATATAACTGAAGATATGAAGAGAGATGTTTACAGTAGGTATAATGTTTGCCAGGTAACTCATGTTTTGGCCACTTGATCCACTTGAACTAAACACGCATTTAGCCACTCATGCGATATCTTATGTTTATATCTATGAATTTTGATAAATTATGATGTTCAATGAGGTTGAACAAAAGTATTAGATACGCTTTAATTAAATATATAGCCATCAAATTACCAAAATGTGTCTATTTATAAATTATTGCACTAAACCATCGATTTTTTACTTCAAATACTGTCGAATAATTGAAGTTCAAGCATGTCAGTACACATGAGGCGCCCGCATTTAAAAAGATAAATAGATAAGTCTTGTGGTATTTTTCGGTTCATCAAATGCCGTTATTAATTTTTCACATTTTAAACAATGAAGAATTTTTACCCATATTTATTTATAAAAATGATACTGTATGAGAAGTTCGTTGAGTAGTGATTGAGAAATGTATCAGTAATGTGGATAATATTATGGTGACATAACATTTGCCCCGAGCATTCTATGCCCGATTTGGTCTCTCTGATACATAAAGTCGCAAGCTGGTTTACAATTGCGCCATTCAGAAGCTATCTGATGTTTTAAAATAATCACATAAATAAGAATTAGTTTAAAAATGTATTGTAAGTGCGTTGGCAGTTGAACATCGATATGAGCACCAGATATGGCGGGACGTGTTTATCATTCCAACGCAGGAAGTTATGCTTTAAGACTACTAATTCATTCACAATTTGTCAATTTTCAACATAATAATTGATAAAAATTAAGTTCCCTATAGTAATGACTCATAAAATAATAGAATAACCATGTATTAACTAAAATTTCAAAAGAAAATTTTCGCATTTTCCTCAAAATTGGTGAGTCGAACGCTTGGATCAAAAAGAAACTTTTTTAAGATTTATATACTGAATAGCCGGTTAAAGTTTTTTTTATTGATATGAATTGAAACGTATTTATAATTATAATTGTTTGATATGTAAACAAATTAAAAATTCGATCGGATCAAAACATCTGTGACACACATTATTTGTAATTTGCAAACCGTCATGATAACTCGGCGTTGTCTCGCGTCTTGATTAACCGATTTTCAAATGTTTTCACGTAGTTTTTAGTCACATATGGCATTGAGATGATATCGTAATGTAAAAAATATACGGAAAAAACCGCTCGTGCATAGAATAGAAGTGTTTATGATGTCACCTGTTGCGTATAACCTCTAAAGTTCACCTCGCTCTTCCTGCGTGATTTATGTGAATTGTTCACTAATGCACTCCGGCACAAAACTTCAATTTAACTAGTTAACAACTGCACTTATTATTCGGTCAAATTTCCTTATCGTAATAATTGTTATTGTGTTGCATGAGATGGTTTAAAGAGTTGCTTTCGTCGCGGCAGTCACCTGCACTGTGTTCGTATTCAGGTGTTGCTGAGTATCTCCCTCTACGCCTGGCCGCTTCTACTCCTTCTACTACCGACTATTATACTATTTTTTTACTTTATTTTATTTTATTATACTTCATCGCAATTCCCATTTAAAGAAATTGAATGACACGAAGAAGCAAAGTATACGATTATCCATGGCTCGGACTAATGATAACGACTGCAAATTCCAACGAGCGTTTTTTTATATTATGCCACAACATGCAAATTTACTTTTACACACTATTTTTTTTTATAAAATAAAAAAATAATATACTTCTATTCAACCTACTTCTACTGGACTTAAATATATTTTACGTATTGAGAATAATTAGTAGAACGCACCTATTAATAACTTAACTATAGTTAATCATGATTGATATACAATTGAAAAAGTACAAGATGCAACTTACAAAAAGTTTATAAATTTAATAATATATCCAGGAATAGGTACTATGAAAGATTTGAAGGTTATGTTTATTTTACGCGAATGCTAATATTTAGTAAAAAGTAATAAAAATTTCACAGAAGAGTTTGTTCTTTTTTATTTTTATTTTACGCCCCGAAGAGCTTTTTTGGGAGGGTTTTATACACAACAACGTGTTAATTGTCTGTCGGTTATCTTAACTATTACTAGTTAGTACACAGGTCACCGACTTAATAATCGTCTCAGTATTTACCTTATAACAATACAGGAAATCAGAGTAAACCAGGAGATGATCGATCGAGATTTTCTTAATATTATTCCCTATCTCAAAATCGTAATAACCGATCAAATCAATTAAAAAAAATAAAAATATTTTGCTCTAATAAAAAAAATATTGTTAAGCTTCGTTTCCCAAAGTAAATAAAATAAATAAATAATGTTAAATGCTCAAGTCCAGATTAATGATATGATAACGAGGTTAAGTTATTTTTTCTCACATAAAAAAACATTTTGATTTTATGAAGAAAAAAAAATTCTAATATTTATATTCGCAGAGATTTTGCAAAAATATGCGAATACGTATATTTGTTACATCACTAGTATACATATGTATTTAATTTTACCTCAATCAAAAATGTGTTGAGAATTTTAAGACAATTTTTGAGTTAGTAAAAATTTCATCTTTGTTCCCAAAGACTAATTTTTATTTCTTAATATCGAATTTCGCAGTGGAATTCAGTATAAACTCTTTTATAAAGCACATGGGTCGTAAAACGTATATTGAATTAAATAACGTACATAAAAGGTAATAATTTAAATTAAAATTGATCTGGATGTATAATAGTAAGCACTGTATTCATTTATATTAAACTTGACTTGAAATAGGTATGTATGTATGTGTATTAATTATCCATAATTACTGATTAATAAATTTAATTGATTTGCATGCACAATGTCAACTTGTCGGTATCGTGGGCAGTTTGAGGATCTATTAACTAGATTTATTGTTAAGCACGATAATACATCATTTTTATTCAATTTAATGTTGATATAGTATGCAAAATGTTGTGCAATTGTTCAACGCGTGTACCTAATGAGTTTCTTACTGTTTCCTATTATGCAGTTTTTCCAATAAAACTATCTAAAATAGAAATGGCAAGCAGCTGTGAATTGTCTATGATATTATTGATTCAATGATACGTGACCATATTGGAGTGTCCCGTGACATGACATGGCCCAGAAACTTCTTGACCAACCCACATCTTCCTCCTCCGCAACGTGACACCTCATAATATAATCGATGAGATAACTTCATATTATTATTCAAATGTTTGCAACAAGCAATAATCATTTCAACCATACACAAGGGAATTTGATCAGCAATGTCTATAATCGTGGTACATTTTTTGTGAAAGAAATATTGTAACTACGTACACCGTAAAGACGGTAATAGAATTGCTTTGCTGTACTTTTGATCAGTTTTTTATTAATTAGAGCCTCGCCCGAGGTTCAAACGAGGCAAAAACTAACAAAAAACCGATCATAAGTATAGCTAAATAACTCTACTATCGTATTTATGGTGACTTATGTCTGGGAATCCATTACTTACCGCAGTACTACTTCACATACCTACACACATTTTTAAAATAGATACATACCCATAAAACAAAATGATGATTTTTAACATAACACAAAAAAGACTGTGTAGAAATAAGTGGTTGGAAAACCCAATACCATTCAATGTTTGTGCAAAATTTATAAATGATAAAAGATAAGCATATAGTGTAGATATTGTGTGTTTTTAAAAACATTAATTAATAAATTATTTATTTATTCATTTATACATTATTTATAATGGTCAGAATCTATAACAAAGTAGTGAAAAACCATATCAACTGATTATACAAAATTAAAAATTAATTAATTAAGGGACAAGGCGTTTAGCTACAAATACTTCCCTCGTGGGTTCAAATCCTGGTCGATTAAAAAAAACGAATGGCTATTGCGACTAGAGGATTGGGAATAAGATTGATGAAATCCAGATAAATCGTCTCGGTCCAGGTTTACTCTGATTAAATAAATCTGAAGGAATACTCTGATTAAATAGACAAATTCGATAATGAATTTGCACAATACGGTGTTTAAAAAACAAATGGTACCTAACATCATCTAAAAAGCTCTTCGAAGCTTATAGGTAAACAGATATTCACGACTCAATAAAAAGATAACTTATCTTTGAAAATATATCTTTGAAAATCATCTTCTTATCATAAAAACGGAAACTATAATATAAAGAAGCATAATATCAGTATTTAAGAATTCCCGAGGAAATGTATCGAAATTTAAGGGCTATAATTTATTATGTAATAAAATGTTGTAATTTCATTTTCAATGTAAAATCTAAATGATCATGAGGTATGGATATGCAATAAATATTATATGGAATTAGCTTGAGAATAAATCACATAAATATCATTGATAAAATCCCCTTTCCAACGTTTGAAATATGTGTACGTTAAGTATATTTTAAAACACTAGTACCTTAGTATAATGTATATCTAATGTATTATATTTTAAAAATATACATTTCTCTAAAATAGACGATGATTTCAAGGGTTTCAGGTAGGGACGTATGGAAGAAACTTCACTGTAGTGATAATAGGGATTAATTTATAGATTTCTAGGGTTTGAGTTGTGGATAACGGAATGTATAATAAAATTAGACAAATATTTTTGTTTATAAAGATTATAGATGTTAGGACTCGCTAAACTTAAAACTGCTTATCTAACCATTGTTCAATTTTCAATATTATAGTCACTGCTTAAAATATTCACGCATTGCTACAGTACCAGGATTCCGTTACAAGTACATTGTAAATTAAACGGCTAGTTTGAATTAAATATTTTAAGTGGGGAAAAATATATATAACTGATCTTTTATTGATAATAAATAAATACAAATAATCGATTTAGATTAAAAAAATAACCCCTTGCAGAATAGAATATATTTTAATCGTTTATAAATCCCAATGATTGAAAAATATTATGATCATATTATAATAATAATCATCATAAATAGATTTTGCAAAAAGATGTATGTTGCCAGTATTCGAAATGTTTAAATGGGATGTCAACTGTCAGCTGTCAAGCGGCTGGTGGCGGGCGTCTTGCTGCTGTTCATTTTATTCGTTAAAATTACACAATATTAATCGAGGTAACTTATTTTGATATTAAATAAAACTTATGTATGTTTTAACGCTTCAAAATGTTGTACGTAATTGTGCTTAATTTAATGTGTGCGCATGAAGGAAATATTGTAATAAATAGGATATAAAACAATTAACGTAATATAAGTTAATATTGTAATCCACCTTTATTATAATATTTCAGCACATATCTAATATTAACTACTGACATTGCTGGTTATATATACATATATAAAAGATATATACAGAGAAACAACATTTTACCCCTAATTATTTAGTTTACGAGCCCAAAATGAAATATAAATAGAATATTATGCAAAACTTGTGTTGTTTCTGTTTCACTTGTTTTTATCTCTATTACTATAACTCTGCTTCTTTGTGTAGAATGTCCACACCCAGTTTTATTCACACAGTGTGACCGTTTAACTTTTGACATTTGTTCATTACAGTCAGCCATGGATAAAACAGATGATAAAAACGGAGATGAAATACTCGAATTACTGAAAAAATTATGCAACAAGTTGTGCCCAAAGAAAGGTTGTATTTTTATTATTATAAAAAGATTCCAATTTATTAATATTCTAATTCTTTCCTTTTAGGTGTTACTGAACTTGCATATCGTATTGCTGTATCTACAATGGCAACAATGCAAGATAATCATCCTCGTATAATGGAAGATATTTTGTGCCATCAAATAAAGCAACACATTCAAAAAACAAAAACAGCAAGAGATGTTGAAAAATTCACAGAGCATTATCAGAAACTCAAAACATCTGTAAGTATTTATTTAAAAAATAATATCCTTTTATATAAATATATTTATTTTATTCAGGTTGTTTTGAATAATCATACGGCAATATTGGAACTCTTACATGCCTTAGGTGTAGCAAACCTAACCAATTCAGACAGTCAGAGATCCGAGGCATATGCTGAACTTAATCATGCACGACAGATGGTTTCTTCATTATCCGTGCCGTCCTTTGGATCTAATTCAATTGAAGATTTTCACACAAAACACACTGTAAGAACAATTTTCATCAGGATTTCAAATCAACATTACATTTTTAATGCATTTCATGATTGTTTAGGTCCCCAGTTCTCTTCTTCCCCATCACGGAGGATCATCAGATTATTTGATTGATAAAAATTATAAAGGATTTAAAAAAGAACTTCACTCAAAAAATGAATCATTGAAACCTCCAAAATATAAATTAAATGGTATAATTTTTCACAAATTAAATTTGCGCAACTTTTCCATGCTTTTTTTTTCATATTACAGAAGTAGAATTACCAGAAAAAGAATTAATAAGAGAAGTGATTTACTTGGCTCAGGGTGTGGGGAAGCGAGAAAATATACTAAATAATAAACAGGCCATTGGAAGATCGGGATTAGTGGCACGTTTGGCCGAGTTGGGCTTTTTACATGATAAGATTTGTTTTTATATGGATCCACTCTCTGGTTGTATGCCCATAGGTAAGTGTTTTATCTAAAGAATATGAAATTATTTAATAGTGTATAAAACTATTTTTTATGTTATTGTAGGTTTGGTTGGAGAAGGATTAGTTTCTGCTTTCAGAAACGAGCTTACTGAATATTATCGGTCACTTGCGATTTTACAATCACAGGTATTTTATCCTTTATTTTTATTATTCAAATGAATTTTCAAACATAAATGATTTTAGCTGAATTCCACTACAATTGGACAAAGCAGTGATATAACTCTCAGAAGACTTGTTGTTTGGGGACTTGAACCTCTACATAGATTGAAATGGTTAGCTACCATTGGATATGCTAGTCAAAATAAGAAAGGTAATTTTGTCAGTAAGAATATATGTATAGGTTTTTAAATTAATTTTGTATTATTTGTTAGGTGGAGAATTAGCAACTTGTGTATATCGATTTTTATTCCATGGTGATCCTCGTCTCACAACTCTGGTGCATCAATTACTCGCCACTGTTTGTTATCCTCTTTATGTTATGTTATGTAGATGGCTATTGGACGGTAAAGATTTGTTAATGAAATATGTTTCTTAATTATAAATAGACGAATAATAATTTCCTACTGCAGGTGAAATAGATGACCCACATCATGAATTTTTCATTGAAGGTCGAACAAGTGTTTCCACGGAAAGACTTTGGCATGACAAATACAGAGTTAGGTAAGAACACTTGTACTCGAGTTGTAATAATGTTATTCCTATGCATTATACTAATTAATTGCTATTTAGAGAAGCGATGCTTCCTGCATTTATTAGCAAACAGCAAGCACAACATATTCTAGCGACAGGAAAGAGTGTCACATTCCTAAGAGAAGTGTGTGGAGATAGAGGACAACTCGGTGAAAGAGAATCTCTAAAAAAAGTTTTAGATAGTAGCAATGGTATAAAATACACTTTAATTTATAAAGAAGTAGTTTTGATTAATTTTAAATTAATATTCTAGTTGAACTGCTTTTCTCTGGGGGAACAAATACAAAGCTTCACGGAGTCATGTCTTCAGCTTATTTAGGTGTATCTCGGCGATTATTAGATACTCTGGTTGGACCACATAAATTATTAGAACATCTCCAGGCTTTACGATCATATCTTTTATTGGAACAAGGAGATTTTATACATCAGTTGATGATTCTACTTGAGTAATTTTTTTCATTATTCACTGAAATATTGTTTTTTATATCAAATAAATGTTACATTATATTTTAGACCTGAATTAAATAAAAATGCGAGTCAATTGTATGTTCATAATTTAACATGTATTCTGGAATCTGCAATACGAGCAACAAATGCACAGTATGATGATAGTGAAATACTCAATAGGCTCTATGTCAACTTGTACCCACCTTCTCCAGGTGAAGCTTTAAAATCTGCATTAGTTCGATTTTCTATTAGTATATTTAATTTTTTAATTACAGAGGACAGTGGATGGGATGTATTTTCTTTATTCTATAGAGTCGAAGGTCCTCTCGGAACTGTCCTGGAACCTGAAGCAGCTGCTTGTTATAGAACATTGTTCACCCATTTATGGAGAGCAAAGAGAATGGAGCACATATTGGCTCAAATGTGGAAACATCATACAGTTGAATACAAAACATTTTCAAAGATGACAGGTTAGTTCATTTAGAAAAATCAACAAAATTTACAAAAGAGAGTTTTGTTAATATGTACAATCTTTTACAGAGGTGATGCCCTTGCTTCGTCGTTTACATGCTTTACGTTCTGAAATGGTACATTTAGTAAAAGAATTACAATATGCATTGTTTGTTGTTGTCGAGTGTGCCTCTAGAACCTTGGCAACTGAAGCACGTAAAGCTCATGCTCTCGACGAGTTGCTGGCAGCTCATCGTCATTTTCTATCTACAGTAACATCAGGAGCATTATTAGACGATAATACTAAAGTAATTAATATCAACAATAAATTGAAAGTTATTGCCACTAACATTTTTTATATTTCATTTCCAGTCATTACAGTCCTATTTAGGAAATGTGTATGCTGAAATATTGTCATTGAAAGACTTTGAGAAAAGGTTGTATGATAAAATATCACAAGAATATGAAAGGAGAAAAAATATAGATCAACTAATTGAAGATCGAAGCAAAAAAGGTAAAAATTATTCTTTTGTTTTTAGTGCTTGAATCATTATTTTTTATGGTCCCTCAAAAAAACAACCGTTCAATTCTGGTTTTTGTTTTGAAGCGCTGATATTTTAAATATATATTTTTTAGGGCAATATGGTATTGATAAAGCTGAAGAACAAAAAAATTTGGAAGATTTAAATATCTTCAAACAGTATTTAGTAGAAAGAAAAGCAGATCTCAATGTTCTGTCTAGAACATACCGGTATGTTTGTGATAATCTTATTACATATCAATTTTATGACAAATGCAAAATGTTCTTTTTTTCAGTGGACATGTTAAAACATTTATTTTAAAGCTAGCGCTCCAGACAGACGTTGGACATCAGTTCTTACTCTTCAGATTAGATTATAATGATTTCTATAAACGTGGAGATTCAAAACTGCACGAGCCATTAACTTACCAACATAAAAGACTAAGTGAAGTCGGTATAAAAAAAATAAACAAACATAATAATGGGGTTTTGAAGAACAAAGATACCTATAAAAAAGAAAGAGTCAGAACGCAAAAGTGACAGGACATTACTGATACTTTACTGGAATCATCTCAAGACATTGGTTGTAAAGAAATTACAAAAACACCCAGTGCAAATACCAATAAAAATGTATCCATATTCAATGTATTATTGTGTGGTTGGAAACCTAAATTTGTTAAATGAATATTGCCAAATTAGTTTATTGAAAGGAATTCTCCCTAAATAAACAGTTCAATTTCACTTATAATTGGACTTACCAGTACTTGTTTTTTATATTTTTATTGAGAAACACTGTGGAAAAGATAATTTTCATTTATTAATACTATGTAATTATTAGCATAACTTCCATATTAGTATTCTTCGATATACTCTCAACGTATCTAGTATTATTTTTTTAATCAATTTTATGATTTTTTGTTCATTTATTGCTTAACAAAATTAAAATTTCCACAGAACCCTTTTAATTCTTATTTTACAAAAAGTAACCATAATTGTATAATTTTAATTTAATTTAAAAATAAGCTTATATGATAAAATAATTGCATTGTTAAACTGATAAAAGTTTTATCACAATACTGTTCAAAATGTTAGAGCTTTGTTGCACCAATTGTTTATTTTAGTGATCTGAGTCAATTTATAAATGTATTTGAAATTACAGTTTGTTATTCAGTATATCAAAATATTAAATGAAGTATTTTTATACCTTGCAGAATATTTAGATCATGTTGCACATGGATTTATTTTTGCACACACATAACAGGTATTCAAATAATATCTAACAGTATTTTTGTAAAAACTCATGCTATTAAAAACCAGTTGAAAAACATGTTTGTTTTGAATTATAAATAAATCATGGTTTCTTATCTCACTATACAGCACAAAACAAAAAATACATGTTTGTGTCTCAAACTAGTATATTTTATTTATTATTTTGTTATCAGTACTACATTTAAAGTTACCACTAACCATACATTTAACAGATAAGGAGATCATTAGATTATTCAATGTACTAGTAATGATTTATTTGATCCTAGCACTTCTACAGTGCAGTTGTTGGTTCCCTTTGAACAAGATTTGAGACGGTTGGTAATAACTTAATTTCTTTTCATGGTTTTTATTTTATTACAGTAATTTTCAATATAATTATTAATGTTATGGCAGAGGTTTTAAGCACTGGCAGCCCCAAGCAAACCGTGCTGATATTGACAGTTGGATAATGTTGACATGAAGTGACAGTATCTACATTTTTTCTATTGATTCAGTAAGGTTTTTATTGTCATTAAACACGTTCAATGTAAATTTGTTTTGATTCATTTAATTTTATATATTTTTTTGTATGAATTATTTATAATGTTTAGTTATGATATAAGTTTTATAAAATATCGGGTTAACATTACCAAATTGAGATGATCTTCAAATCCTTTGCTAAACAATTTCGTTTCAATAAATATTTAGTCAAATTGTAGGTATACCTTTAATCCAATTACAGATTATTTTATTAATTCAATTCAAAAGTATATGTTTAAGAATATATCACCTTGTATGATACCTACGTGTCATGATGAATATTTTCAAACATGCTTACTCGTATTTTAATTGTTGATTCATAAAAAAAATAAACTGACCTTTGGAAATTGCTCAATGCTTATTTATTCAATGTTTTCAGTTTTGGTAACCACACATTTTCTGCTTTCACAAAACACACTTTCATTTATTACCACAGTTGATACCAGTTTAACATAAATATTTTATACCTACATTGATTTTATTTCATTATTGTAGATATGGGTGAGGGAGAAGGTCTTCAACTGTGTCCATTGCTGTCAGGGGCTGGTGCCGATTATTGTGCTGATACTTTGCAACTACAACACGATGAAGAAGCTCGTAATTATTGGTTGCAATGCTTAGAAGCCGTTGTTGATAAATATGTCACATTTGCACGCAGACATGGTTCTGGTTCGGGAGAAGATAGAGATCAAAGAGCATTTAATTTTAAAAATTGTTATATTAATGCTATCGCCAACATACGCAAAGATCCCAAGTAAGTAAGATTTTTTTATGTCATAAAAACAATAATTATGATTTTATTTTATTAATAATAGTTTCTATGGATCATTATCGATGAGTTTATTACTTGACTTGAATGAATCTTGTTTACGCTCTCAAGGGTTCATTGATTTGTGGAAAAATCAAAAAATTATCGAAAATAATAGTGCAATAGAAACATTCGTTAGTAGAATTGAAGAGTTAGATGCTATTACTGATGCTGATAAAAAGTGGACAGAATTAAGTTGTGGGTTATTAGCAGGTAAGTCACTTTAAAATTATTTAAAAATTACAGACCCGATATAAACAAATATATTATATTCAGGAAACATGTTCGATTGGGGTGCAAGAGCCGTTACCGATATCTTAGAATCCAATGCAAATTTTGGTTTGAATGAAGCATTGAATAAAATACAAAAACGTCCTTGGTTGGTCGATTGCTTAGATTCGTGGTTATTACGCCTTAGGGTATGTTTAAATTATAGAAATATCCTCTAGTAAAAATATGTATTTCATGAATTACATTTTAGGGTGTTCCTCATAAGTGTTGTGCAATATTTGTCGATAATAGTGGTGTCGATATTGTGTTAGGCGTTTTACCATTTGCAAGGGAACTGTTGAAAAGAAATACAGAAGTCATACTATGTGCTAATTCAGAACCAGCTTTGAACGACACTACATTTGTGGAACTCAACAAAATCATTAAAAAGGTTTCCAACTTATGTCCTATTATAAAAGAAGCTTATGATACTAAAAAGCTTTTAGTAATGGAAAATGGGCAAAAGGGTCCATGCCTAAATCTGAAAACCTTACATCCAGGTATTGTTACTATCAATAATAATAAAATCGTGTTTTGTAATAATCTAATTGGGCAATTTTTTTTAAGATTTGTGTTCAAAGATGAAAGAGAAACATATCGATTTGATTATAATAGAAGGTATGGGAAGAGCAGTCCATACAAATTTGAATGCAAAATTTACATGTGAATGTTTGAAAGTAGCCGTTATAAAGAATCAGTGGCTGGCCAATCGTCTAGGGGGGGATATTTTTTCTGTACTTTTTAAATATGAAGATAAAACCAGCTGAGACACATGTTTAAATTGAATTATTTTTTTGAACGTCAAATATTTTAAAGATGGATGTAAAATGAATTTTGAAGTTCATATTTTATTTTGTAAATTCAAATAAATATTTTTATGTACTTAAAAACATTGATTTACTTGATATTCTACCATGCATCAATGGGAAAACATTATAATTGATTTATTATTCCTTTTTTGTGTTATAAATGTCAACACTGACTTAAGTTTAATGATTATATAAATTTATGTTTTATTATTGTTTTTATATTATACGGATTGTGAGATTACTGGTGATTATGGATTTTTACCATATTATTGTATAGAGAGATCTTCTCAATTGTAACAATCATTTTCCATATTGGAAATGTCGAAAAATTTTAATATATGGTCTGTTGAATATACTTTGTTTTATTATTTCACACTTTGTCTATTAAAAGGTTTGGAAAATACATAATGACAGGATAATATTCGTAGTTAAAATACTGAGCGAGTAAAAAAGTAGTATGACTACTCTTTTAACTCAAGAATATTAATACAGGTTTTAAATTATTTACAAGTTTTACCCATTTAATCCTTATTTATAACTGTGTTCCTCCAGCTATTATAGGCATAATCCATACCTAAATGTTCATTTATAATTCATTTTTGCTAAGTTAGACTACTGTTTAGGTTTCCTAGGCGTACGTCATCATAAACGTAACAATAAATATGGTAGTAGAGTTACTTAGCTACACTTATGATAGCTTTCTTGTTAGTTAATGCCTCGTCTGAGCCTAGAGCGAGGCACTAATTAACAAAAAACTGATCAAAAGTACAGCAAAGCAACTCATGTTACTGTCTTTAGGGCGTACGATTACGGAGACTCACGCCTGGGAATCCAAAGCTTTAGCTAACAAAGGCTAACTTAAACCTAGTATTTTGATATGTATCATTCAAAGTAAATTAATGCATAGTTTACTAATATTAATTTGTCCAACACAATAAAAAAATCGGCTGTTTTTTTTCTGAAGCTGAAATGTGTTTGTTATGTTGGCCTTCCATTACAAGTGGGTAGTACGCATTATACCTAAATATTTTCACGGTTAACGGGAGAACATGTTTGATGTTATTTGTGGATGGTCAACTGAGCGTAGGGATGTGTTGATTGTAGTAATTCGTTGTTTGAGTATGACGCACGAGTCTATCAAAATGCAAATGAAGGCCAGAACTGAAATACTGATTGGCGCTCGTAGTGCTCTTTGTGTCGTAGTCATTCTTGACTACGCTACGACAAACAATTGCCATCCGCTTAAATGGAGGAGAAACCTAACGACACATCACACTTGCATGGATCGTATCCATTGTCGGCGTCTTGTCTTTATAGGCTTCGGATAACATTTATAACCATTCTGGCTCATGCTTCTTAGACGAATCTACTGCGTGAAGTGTCGCCATAACACCGCCAGACAATATTATTACTTTTCACTCGAATAAATATATATTTCATTACATTTAATACAATATTTATTACAATTAACCAAAAATGTTTGTCAATTATACACTAGGTAAAAACAAACTTAATGATAAAATCATCCATATATGCGGATAACCAGCGTAATAGCTCATGAGTTCAAATCTCACTCAATGCAAGAATTTTTAAATTGTTTTGATCGGTTATTACGACTGGGAGTTCGGGAATAATATTAATAAAATTCCGATCGATCGCCTTGGTCCAGATTTACTCTGATTTCCTGGATCGTAAGGTAAATAATCAAACGATTATTAAGTCTGTTAGTGACCTATGTAACTAGTAATAAAGATCACCGACATACGATTAACACGTTGTTGAGTATAAAAAACCCTCTCTAAAATAAAAGCTCCTCGGGGAGTAAATAAATAAATACATTATATATTTTTTATTACGATTATATATTTTTATTATAAATACATTATATGTTTTTATTAAGTACGAGTATGTGTATATGCATAATATTAATATTTATTTGAATCAGGTTGGGTTTATGTAGTTTAAAGAAATTTGACATCTGAGAAACATAATTAAGTATCTGACTACATTTTGATATATTTTACCAATTGAATAAATCAACTCTTGCGCCAAATATTAAACCACGTCCATAATTTTAAAGATAAAAATTAATAAATATTAGCCATGACATATTCAAGATTGTTGATTGTCCTTATAGAATCAGTACTTATGAATTGATTTGATTTAATATAATAAATTTAAAATAAGCACGTGGAAACACTGGAGACATCACATTTTAACCGTTTATTTACAATATTGCTTTGAGACAAAAGCAGTGTCTTCTTGGTATAATATTTCTAAAGGTATCCAACCACCTGTCAACTGCACGCTTCTCCTATAATATTCGTCAACATAAATTCATCTTTCTATCAACCCTTAAAAATTACAACACATTTATCTACGATGAATAAATATTCACAGTCGCTAAACGTCACCCAGATAATAATTTATGAAAAAAATGTAAAAATAAATTACCATTAGGCAGACTATGGAAACGAAAAGCGCATTTGAGTCAAATGCGCAATTTTTTTCAATAAATAACTACATTTAGTTATTAGAAACTCAATAAATAACTATCTGGCTACAATACGAATATATTTTACTTAAAATTAAATAAGCGATTGGTTAACAAATCTTAAAAAGCGCCTGCGACATATAATATGCTTAGCGCTAGTGTTGGTTGGAAAATAAAATGTATCATCATTCATAATCGATCAGTATTTTATTAATACATTTTATCTTTATTCCCCACAGCATTTATTATTATCAGCTGTGTAAGTCTTATAATGCATATATTAATAAAAAAAACATTTTCCAATCTTTGTGTAGAAATATCTACTTCATCACTCCTGTCTTACTAATTTTGCATTCTTCATGTTTATTATTATCTGTAAAACATATTATCTTAATGCTATTTCAATTAATCAGACTCTCTATATAAACATAAACGGTTTGGGATATAAAAGAGGAGAATTTGCTATCTCTTTTTCAAGATAAAGACCCATTCTATTAGGTTGAGGGACAGCTAATACAAAATCTCAAATCTGCAAAAACGATTTCGGGAATCCTTTGAGAATTCATCTTGTGGCCAAATTAATGTCGCCTCGAATTTTTAATTCTCTTTAACGTTTTCCACTAAATATTCCGAATAGCAGTTGTAAATACCAAATTCCACCAAAATACTATATCATTGTTTTATTACCATTGTGCCTATTTTTATTTATTATTTATTTAATATAGTTTGTATGGATAAGTTCGAGATTTCTCCTATCTTACACACAAGAAGTAGAAAACAATTAATGCTCACAACAAACAAATAAAGTTTTTGGATAATCGGAGGAATGCTTAATTAATCCAGTAATCACTTAATTAATCGTGTTTATCCAGTTTAAATCGTGATTGGAAAGCAAATAATAATATAGTTATAAAATAGTCTAGATTTTTTCAGATCAAAATAAGGAAACCATACAACTGTTTCTATTTTCAAACATAGTTCATATTATAGATAATTATAAGAGGGACTAATTAAATTAGATTCTTTTATCTCTATAGAGAGATAGGGTATCAAGAATATTTTCTTACAGAAATGTTTAATGGTGAAGTATTTAAAAATGTGTTCATTCAAATTTAAAAAAAATTTAAAATAATAATTACACAGTTCGGGTCACCTATTAGAGGCAGATATATTTATTAACACTAATAATCCGCTGTTACTTATAGGATATATTTTTTAATATATTTGTGATTCATAACCTTCCCTATAAATATTTTACTGATAAAAAGTCCCCCCTGTACATACACAAATCACGCGCTAAGGCCACAAACATCGGACGATTTATTTATCAATTGATATTTTTTCCAGTTAAATTATATTTTGTAATCAATTCATTTGTTGTTAGGCACAAATCTAAATATATACATTCACACGAGTTCTCAAAGTGTCCTTATTAAAAGTGACCATTGCACTGTAATTAATAAAATAATATTAATTCTGACACACTTCTCAAATATATAGTATAATTAATGCTTTGAAAAATTAACGGATATTTAAAAAAACGCTAACTTTGGTCAATTTAGTGACGAATTTTATTGAAAATTGTTTTTGTTGGATAGAATTCATTGACGTTGTATAAAAGATAATTCGTCAAGTGGGGCCAAGTCATGATAATAATATTCAAAACATATTGTACATTTTATGATCTTTAAACTTTCGATATATTTTATTAATTAACTGTTGGCTAGGAAAAAAAAATTTAAAAAAAAAACACGTTAAATATATTTTATGGGAAATATATATACATTCATCGAAGGGAGCACATTTAAAGGTATTTTTAAAAAAACATTATCAGTCTAATAAAATATAATATTCAACTTGCAATACTTTTTTTACATCATCACAATCAACAATGTTCCAATTTTTTTTTCACGATTAAAAGTAGTAGTTGTCGCTATAAGAGATTTATTAATGCCTTGTTGATATTTCATCAGTCTTCTCAAATCACTTGACCAGCTGACACGTTTTTTTTTAAAAAATAAATTCTACTTATATGTTAGTATATTTATTGCAAATTGTCTTTGTAAAGTCGACTTATGAAATATTCCGTCTTTGTTGTGATGACATATTTTAAATACATTTATTTGGTGGGGAATTCGGCGACATGGAATCAAAATAGATGAGACTTTACAAAAGTGGTAAGTTTTATAATTTCACATTAAATAATAATGAATATTTATTTTCAATCGTAAATTACATTATCAAACTGATATAACATTGTAATATTTGTACAGGTGTTATCAGAGTAGTAAAACAATACAACTACTACTATAACTACATAATATAAGTAAGGGTGTATTTTATAATAATATATTTAAAAAAATATTATTAAGATACGAAATAATAATATGCGTCCATAGCAACAAACAACTGACTTAAAAGATTATTATGTTTATGACTTTAATGGAAAATTAACATATTCGTCTAATAAAATGCATATTTCTATTCTCTCCTCTAATCTGATGATGAAATATTATACAACACAAAATGGAATTATACAAGAAAAAATATTTAATATTGTTGATTATAAAAATGGGTAATTCCATCTTTGTTATTTTTTAATCTAGCAACAGGGTGGACTTTTAATCAATAAAAAATATTTATGTGGAAGGTGGGTAGAAAATATACAGTTATTTTTTATTTTTTATTAGGTATGCATACAAAATTACCAATTAGTTAGTCCCATTAGTGCCAGCTATATTTATTTCCTATATATTTTTCACTTGGTAGATCTAGTTTCGCAAATTAGAATTTATGGAATCATTGCTGTGTGGGAGGTTTGGAAACCACTTCTACATATTCCAGGAATGGAATCATAACAAGCTTGCTACTCGATTAAAAATCAATTGTTTATCTCCTATAAATAGATTCTTTCGATTAAAAGACCACCCCGTGTAAAAATATTATTCTGTTGAAAGTAGAAGGGGTTGAAATATTTTTCCTGAACAACTAAAAGCAGGTACAGTCGTCACACACTCACCTTAATGACCTAGTCACAAATGCACACCTCACCTAATTGAACCATCTTATATAAAACCACACAAAACGTATAAATATCAGCAAAAACCTTTTACGGGAATAAGTACTGAAACAATAATACTAGAAAGAAGTCATGCGTCCACTCGCGGAGACTTCATTTGTATAAGTGCATTTTCTATTTAAAAATTGACTAATAAGTAAAAAAAAAACGGTTCTAAAAGATTATATAATTTAATGTAAATATCATGCCATGCTTCCAACATTCTGAAATGGACCGGGAAATATATTTATATTTGAGATTGATTCATTGTATAATATCCGTAGTTGAGGTAAAGAGACATGTACATTCCAGTGGGGTGGAGATAAGGTACTAAGCTGAGATGAAGGTAAATAATTTTGATTTTGATACGCAAAATTATCATATAATTATTCGTCTGTTTTTCCATAATGCTTCATAATCTAAATTATTTCGATTATGTAATAGTACAGTATAAAAATCATCGATCTCAGTATCGTTTTTTTTTGGCGATAAACAGTTTTATCATGGTCCATTTTGTAACATGGATAAAGCTGTCAAAATGTCATTGAACTTTGACGGATTTTTTTTTAACTAAGGTATTTACAGCTACAATCGAAGAAAGGTTTTCTTTTATATTTGTCAAATTGAGCATATAAACTGGGCCAATTAAATTACTTTCTTTGAAAATAGTAGTATGGTGGTTTAATTGTTTGTGCTAATTTGCCATAAAATACGGCGAAGTCAAGAAAAATAATGCAAAAATAGGTCATTGAGTTTCTGGTGTGGCTTCATCTTAGGTACTACTTACTCCCTTTGCGATTTATATATGTACAAGGACTTTAAAAAGTTGGTATTACTTTTACTTCAACAAACAATAGCTCTATATTGCTCGGCCAAACAATCACTCAACATACAGATTTATTTATTAAACAAGTTACAATTTCAGGCCACGGCCTCCGATAGTAAGTCTGGGGAAACGTTGCGTCAGTTTTATTTGTACGAAATAAAATGATTATCAAGCATAAAAAATGCGTCACGATACGATTTTTTTACGAAGGTCAAATGAAAATGAATGTTTTCCTAATTGGTTATTCAAGACGGTGTGTAGAGAGTTGTTAATTATAAAGCCCCGAGTGTTTTTCCCGGTATTTCCTCGTCTCTAATTTAGAAAGAAAATTACGTTGACACGTTTAAGCGCCAATGAGAAAAGAATCGAACTGATTTTTTAATAATGAAGATTTGTGAAATTATATTCCATTGACAATGAATTCATTTGCCTTGATATATTTTCTAGTTGCTGCTGTCATCATAAATAAATAAACACACATACATTAAAATTATAATAGTATTTTTATTTATTAAAATATATCCGTATTTCATATCTGATTTTGATTTTCAACGTGAATTCAACAGTTGAACGCTGAAGTAAATGAATGTCGATGCGCAATGAAGTGTGCGCAACTGAAATATTTCAGGGCTGAAACACTTCACTTGTTGCACCCTCCACAATCAATCAAATAATATTTACCAGTATAATCTAAAAAAATATGTTCTGTATCGTATATTAAATAGTTTTCTCCGTGGGTGTAAAAATAATTCAGTTTTGTGTCGCGCGTATTTTGGGCTTATATGAAATCTTTGCACAGTTATGGAAATCGAATATGCGGGTGGCGGTTCAATTTGCATGGCAACCTTTTGACTTGTTTGTCATAGATGTAGGTGTGGAGGGTAGGGGGTTCACAACCCTGTCAACCCACCACTTTTAGAGGTGGTATAAAGCCGAACGAGACCAACGAGAACCATTCAAAGGCACCAAGACCGGGTTGCCGCGAGCTTCCTGCCTATTACAACCCTTTAAAATATATCCAGATCAACACTCAATATTAAATATATTTTGTTAAATCTTCGCTTTTCGGATCGCCGTGGAATTCGTGGAATTGCGGTGAAAAAACTTTTCCCAGCTTTCGCTCAGTAAGTATATACTTAATATCTTTGAATACTTTTGTTGAGATCTTTGTACAAAGGCAAGGTTAAAAATAAAAATAAATTTAAACAACATCAAATTTCGACATTCATCATTCATAAAAAGAACCGATCAATCATTTATTAGAAAGTGTTTTGTATCGATATACGGTCGGTCTCATTGTATCGAAATTATCCCATGATAAATCGACATTCCTTTTATAAATAATACATTTCACCTCTTTGTTTTGTTGCGCTAAAAATATGTTTACACCCGATTTGAGTTGAAATTAAAAACCCAAAATAAAATCGTTCGCCATAGTGCTTTTTCATAGGATCGTCTGTTTTGGGAAATTGTTATCAATTATGTGTCGTTTCAGACCATACGGCCTTTTATAGTCCAGTATTTATTTCCTAATTGAGCCACTTTGGGAGTGAATATAATAAATATATTCAATATCTGCGATCGGAGATTGAATAAATAATATAATAAGGCACGGTATTTGAATTGATTAGATTAGCTGACCTGATTAGTTCACAAGTGGTTCTAAATATGGGTCAGTTAAACCCTCGAAAGTTTTCACTTCGACTCATATATCACTGTTATTCAAGAGACAATCGATTCAATTATTAACTGATAAACACCCCCAACTATTCGCAGCATCGCGGTTTAATTAAAACTCGGAATGTAGTTCATTAAAGCCGTATGATTATAATATTTATCCTGTATAAATATTGAATTTTAATTGTGTAGTTTGAACGATTTAATTTACTTAAATACAGTGTGTCGACGGAGCTTTTGTATTACGGCTTTTCACGCCAGCTTTTTTCCAGTTGTAAATTTATTCAAAGCCATCCAATTACTTCGAAAATTCATTGTGAAGACTAAAAAAATATATTAATGCAGTCTAATCTGTTTTGCCATTTATTCTATTCAAATAATCTCTTTTATCAACCCAACCAGCTAAGGATATCTGATGGATTTTCCCCTTTCTTTTGATATTTTTACACTGTTATTTTATATGCGAATCATAACGTTTTCTAAATTTACAAACACTTTGATTAAATTCTTGAATAACGTCAATTAGAAACTTTTCATTATGAATGTTGGCCACAAAACAAATATTATTATAATTATATAACATTTAAATTTAATTGTAAAGCCAGTCACGTTTCGCAGCAGTTGACATGTAGTTCTTGGAGTGTTTAGTCAAAGCTCTCATATTTGATGATGATGACTGATGATCATAATAATTGACTAATTAATTGACCGTCTAATATGCTTGTAGTTTAGGATCATCACACTACATTACATATATTCAACCACAATTTCACTGGAATATCACATTCAATAAATAAAAAATATTCATATTAAATTGTGTAGAATTAAAAAAAAGACAATTCGTACAAAAAAAATTCATTTATTAGAGTGAACCAAACCGTTCCCAATGATTATCCAACCTCATGCCATGCCAATTAGTATGTAATAGTTTAATCACCTACAAATTAATTTCACTATCCGCACATGTAACATTTCAAACATATTTGATATATAAAATCAAACTATTCATTAATTTTAATTGATTTAATCTGCATATTTGCAAATTATCAATTTCCAATTCATTCCCGAAAGCTTACTACTTCACTATATAGATTTTTATCACGAAAAAATATATTAAAATCAAATATCACCCATAAATATGCGATAAATAAATATAGCGTGTTAATTATTGTATTCAAAAATAGAATATTTTCAAATTATTAGCAGTTGGGTTTAGTTTCAAAGTACGGTGAGATTACATGTCGATATTTGTCTACGTTTTGATATTATGTAATGTAAACAAATACATACTGATTTCCTCTTTGAGTGTCTCTCCCCTGTCAACAAACCAAATCCCCCATTTCCTTATTTTTCCAACCCCCAAACTTACTTATCTTTTCATAAATAAAAAAATAATATTTGTTTTGCAGGTTCCAAAAGAGTGAATTTGAAAATTTGTTCATCGATAACTGTTGAGAGGTGAGTGATTTTTAATTATATCAATATATTTATTAGGGGGTTTGTAATACGTTAAATTAGAGGGTAATACAATCGATTAGCTCTCTCAACGTCACTCTGTCACTGCTTAGTTATGTTTGTCGAACACCTGACAATATTGATCTGATTTAATTAAATATTCAATATAATATCACCATTGAAAATGCATTCTAATCGTTATACTACAGTTGTACAATATAAAGTGGAAAATGTTCACCGTAGCCTGCTTTTAACACATATTGATCTCAAAATACTAGGTAAATAAAACCGATTAATTTATAAAAATGTACAGATTAAATATTGTTGAAAAAAATATTTAAATTTGTGTTATGGTCACTTATTTTGTCAAGCATTTTCAAATTTCAGGCGATGATATATTATGATTTTATTACACTGTTCAATCCATAAATCTGTTTTTATAGTTATGGAGATATTATTCTTAATCATCCCTCATATAAACAGCCTTTGAATATTTCTATAAATCATCATAAATCCATAGTTATTATATCTAACTCACAAAATAGTAATGCTTTAACATAAATAAAAAAATACTAATCTAACTTAGTTTGAAAACTAAATTCTTAATTACAATTACTGTTTGATTTAATTACTACTGGAGCATTCTTTGTACCTCTATTGGTATTTCATTGACCCTTTACAAAGATTTGTGGTTACCTAAGTAAAGGTTTTTAAGGATTTTAGTTTATTGGAATGTTTTAGATTAATATGTTTTCAATAATACCAATAAATTGTTAGCACATGCAACCGAGTGATAATATTCCATAACTTTATCCTCCCAAGTCACACAATATAATATATGAACTTGGATTAAACTTGTACTTAATACAATATCCGTCTTATGGAATTTCACTGAATGTAATATTTTTTAATAATAAACACCCAAGAAGGAATATTTTGTACATGGAAAAATATAAATTATTTGGATGCATTGCGTCGGGGGTTAAATGGCAGACTTCGTCATTAGTTAATGAATAAATTTATTAAATCAATTATGATATGAAAATATAATAAACGACAGGACACACACAACGACAAGTCATTCAGAATGTTTATTTTATAATATCATAAAAATAACAGTCATTATTTTATAACAAGATTTTGATCTTGGTCGACAAAATTGTCTTTGATCATTTGGACAAACAATAGAGAGCGATGTGGAGAGCCTTGACTTGAAGAACTTTACATTGTGATTCATGATTATGAATCGCTTTGTGTTATATTACAAATGATAACAATGTTATAATCTCATCCCCTAATTATTAAGGCCCAGTGTTAGTTATCTAGTTTTCGTAGTTGCATCAGGTAAGTTAATTTATTATGTTAACAAGCAGTGGGCGGCGCGTGACCTAGCAAAATGTTACTCTGTATGAAAATATACATAAACCGACTACACAATACCTTATTTATGTCAAATTATTTTAACTATTATACGCATAATCTTGCCAGCTGACTTTGATCAGGTATACCTTACAAATTTAATTGAAAAGAGTGTTCATTTGTGGGACAATTGTCCCTTTAATTAATTACCAATTGGATATTCTTAATAAACATCACGAGTGACATGATTAAAATAAGAGAATTTCATCATAAAGACGGGTCAAAATATATTTTGAATAGTTACGTATGTTATATTAAATGATTTTTTTTGTAAAATGTTTTTAAAATGTTTTAAAAAAATTTTCACTTTTCCCTGCTCGTAATTTTGCTACTTTTTTAAAAGTGTCAGAGTTTATATTGAACGGTGATTATTTACACCACAGTAAATAATATAATATATAGAAAATAACATAACCAGCGTTATAGGTCAGGGAATATGGCACCTGACTACAAATACTGTGGTCGTGGGTTCAAATCCCGCTCAAGTCAAAAAAAATAATTTGATCGGTTACTATGGCTGGGATATTAGGAATAATATTAATAAAAATTTCGATCGATTTTCTGGATGGTAAGGGAAATACTGAGGTGATTATTATAGTCGGACAGAGCCGCTCTGTCGGTGACCTGTGTAACTAGTAATAGTTAAAATCACCAACATACAAAAAATTAACACGTTGTGTCTAAACAGACAAAATTTGTAAAAAAAAAAACATTCTCAAAAGGCCCCTTAGGGCGTAAATAAATAAATACTAATTGTGGCTGTCTGAATTTTTAATAATTTCCCATGAATCCTGAATAAAAGATAAAATCGAGAATTAAACAATGCAAGGGAAAAATTTAATTTTAGCCGATCCAATCAATTTTTAATAATGAATTTACTACACACAAAAGAGTTACTCTAACCAGTTTACCATATCCCCATTGTAACGTATATAATCTGTTTAAATCGTGTAGTTTTTATATATTAAGCAGGTTTCAACGGCAGTATAGATTATTTAGTAAATTGTAACTGAACAGTGTTTAGACTCGTATATTAAAATACAAGGTGTAAACTATAAAGTGGTCCTTTTACATAATAGTAGTTTACCTATTGACAATATTGTTGTCAGCACTTTACACATTTACGTACACCTTTCAAAATATTATATAAATTCAAAATACACCGGTAGTCATTTACGCAAAAATAATGGTTCATTCATATTCAATATTGTTTTAATCGATAATTGATAGGTATAATTCAAATAATGAATAGGGTGGATTGACTGGGCATACAATACGATCATTAATATAAACATTGCCCTACTGTTTGATATTAATTATTGGATAGTTGATATTGTGTTATTAATTAGTTTACATAGTATTTATGTGGAATCTGTTTCACCTCCACAAAGTTGCCTAGACATCTCATACTTTGGATGGACGCTGAGCCATCCGTCAAACTTTAACCGTTTAAGTATGAAATTGTGAAGACGCTTGAAAAAAGAAATATTGGAGAAAAGTATCGTTTAACTGTAGCTTAACTAAATCGCTTAGTGAAGTGACGAATATGGATTCAAATGAGGCGTGATCCCCCTTTAAAAGTTTAACTTTACAAGCAACACCTTCTTTTAATATCGTCTAATTGTGTCAGTAATAAAAAGCAAAACATCATTACTTATGAAATTGACATAATATCATACGTGATAATATTTATATTCCAAATTATAATGGAAAGGCCTCCGTGACAGGAATGTTTGATAACGATTTACCTTCTTTCAGATTATTCATATATGTATGTATTTATACTGAATAAAATATTCGATTTATATAAACGATATGAGATATACGTATGATAATTTAATTACAGGTATAAAATGCATTCTCCTATTTGGCAAAATATAACAAGAAACACTATCTTAGGAAAAAATAGTATTACAGTGAGAAATTATCGCAGGGATAGTCTAGGGGCAACCTTTTCTCATCTTTGAACCAGATACACAATTTTCTTCGAAATCGTGGAGATTCCGGAAATTTTAAAGGAAAACAATTACAATTGATGGGTTGGGTGTAATAAGGGCGGATAACGCAATATGCCTCCTTTCTGTAAAATTACCTTTGTAAATAAACTCAAAATTATTTATGGATTTGTATAAAAAACAAAGACAATAAATATTTCATATTATTAAATATAGAATGTTATACTCGATTATGTCGAAACGGACAATTTCAGTATACGCCCTTATTCCACCTAACCCCTTTTTATTCCTTAAGGTGTCGTTCTATCTACTAAAAATGCTAAATCTCATATACATGGAGCATTTTTTTTTATTATCGAGTACTCTTTATAATTAAAAATATATTTCGATAAATGTGTTGAATTTATTTAATAAAAGCAATATTTATTGAGTTATATAGAATTATATACAAAATAAATAACTATTTTTATTGTAATCGCGAGGGAAGATCGTTCTCATAAATCCAATACTTAAATTCGCTCTTGTAGAGAAGAAATTTTTTATTGGCTTTCTAGATCCAGTATAATATAATAATAGTATTTCTTGTTATGTTTAAAAAAGAAAACCCGGGAAAATATTTTATAAAACTCCCTTTGTGTACCTATAAAAAATGCTTAAGGATAAATAAATTAGGAACGACTTTTAAAATGCCAAAGAACAACAAAATAAAGAAAAAACACGTATAATATGGAATAAATAATTATGTGATGTTAAATCGCATTTCAGGACAACGCGACCTACATGCATACATACATACATACCCACGTCTCCGAAAAATGTTTATCTTATCCGTCCGATGGATTTTGAGAATATCCAATTTGTTTTCATTTTATTTGTGGCATGGAATGCAAAATTGGATGAATTTTCAAAGAGGATATTGTCGAGGTAAACGCTTTACTGTGGAGTTTATTCGATAAAATGCTGCCGGTTGTATCTAAAAGACATAAGACGTTTGCATGATATTTCGTGGCTTCTCTAACGCAATCAATCTACAACAATATCTATTTACATATAACTTTATCAGCACGGCCACTACAATATTATTTTTGTATAAAATATATTCATTTTGTCCTGATGAAGTTTCATTGTTGACTGAGGGGATTTCTTCGGGTTCGGTGATCAGTTTTTCAGTATTTTCAGCGAACAATACAAAACGTTTCCGTTTCGTATTTGAAAACAGTTGAACCGTTCACACTCCTTCAGCAATCTCGAACCTATTCAATACCTACTAACAATAATATATACGGAAACAATAAAATAACCCATTGCGGTATTCGCTTTCCAGTTTTTCAACACAATAAAGATTTTATCGTTTTCGTTTTAAAATCTGCATAATCGGCTTTGTGTTTTTGATGTACGATCAGATTATTGGCCATTCATTTACAGATATTGTACATTTATCTTGGTAATTTAATGGACTTGTCTTCTTGTAGTCGTTTGAAGAAGAATAATGCTTGCTCAAGCTATAATCTAATAATAACTTAAACAAATAATTAATTTTACAAAGGAAATATTAGAAATGCCTATTTTATTATTATTTATTGCTTTGATTTGATTGATTGCTATACTACGAGCCAAGGTAAAAAATTAAAATTTATTACTAAAGATTAAAATCTTAACAACCATTTCAGTTGGCTTGAGTTCATTATTTCTATAAAAACTAATAATATTATATATTTTTTCAATGTGAATGGTTATCTTCATTTGCCAGACGCGTCAGGTGATTTTAACTATAACTAGTTACACAGGTCACCGACAGGGCGGCTCTGCCCGACTTTTACCCGATTTTTAATTTATCTTACAATCCAAGAAATCAGAGTGAACCTGTGTCAAGACGATCGATCGGGATTTTATGAATATTTATGCCGATCTCCCAGTCACAATAATGGATCAAAATTAAAAAAATTGAGCGGGATTTGAACCCATGAGCATAGTATTTCTAAGCATGCGCTTTATCCCTTGAGATTTTACACTGGTATAATATTATAAATAAATAAGTAAAGCTTCAATATTCAACAAATTCTCCCAAGTTACCTTTCTGCTCTTGATCATTAATATTTTGTTGTAATGTGTAATGCATGTTTCATCATAAAAGAGCCACTGTCCCTGTGTTTTAATTGTAGGAATACTTTATGTTAATCGTACAACTGTTAATTTACATAGTAACTTAATCCCTTTTAAAAATAGCTCTGTAAACACACATACAAGAGAGATGATATACGAGTGTGGTAAATGCAGAAAACAAATATTCGTTTGTAAATTTCCCCCCCGCAATGACGCAATGAGAGGGTTGGTTTTTCATAATGTACAGGAAGGCAATCAGATACGACAGTAGTTCTAGTGCAGGCTTCATTCAATATGAATGCAAATGTCACACATTCCCATTCAAAGTAATATCATATTATACTTTTGTCATCGTCACTTCTAAACATACTTATATCAGACACATGAGCCCGAAACGAGGGCTCGTAAATTTTTCACTCTACTGATTTCATATGTAATTCGGCAGTCAAAACAACAGTTTGTTACTGCAGACCTTTGTGTTCTGTATAATATATATTATTTATTATATACTAAACACGCAGGGATTCTGAAATACAATAAATTCATTAACAATCACATACTTCAAGGTTGTAACGTAATAATTAATGAATAGCAATTGAAGACATTGTTGGAAAAACAACAAGAAATCTTGATATTGAAATGTGTGCTTTTTCAATTTTTTTATTGATATTGATGTAAGCGATATCATAGAATATATCTGTCGAATAAATTTTCGGAAATCTGCCGTTTTCCGCCAAAATCTTCAATTTATATAATTATCTTTACAGTGTTTTAGATCAACCAATGTGCATATTTGAATAATAAATCAAATCTTTTAATTTTATTATTTTTATCATACAATTAGAAATAAAGATATGAATGAAACCTAAAAATAAATTTTTTTTTTCGGAATGTTGGACAATTATTGAATTTTTCATATTGCCCGTTGGAATGTAATTACTATTTAAATTCTTTTAGGGAATACAGTCGAAATCACGATAACTATTTTATTTGAATATTTTCAAGGTGCAAGTATTTAGTTATACACAATTTAATTATTATTTAATCAACAACTCGTTATTGTGAATTATGATTGAAGAATATTAATAAATATAATATCATTGAATAATGGCAATTCAACTATTGAGGAATGTAAAATAATGGAAACTGTGAATTAATATTAATACTTATAAAGAGAAACATACTTGAGTTTGCTGTTATTAAAATGTATTTATTCCATTCTACGAATATTGATTCAACTTCACATAAATGCTTGCGTATTGGTTTTTTAATCAAGATCATATGTGAGTTACTTTAGTTGCTGTAAAAGTTAATATTAAATTGTTTCGTTCCGACATAAATTTCACTAGGATTTACATACATTATTATGTTCAAAATTTTAAATTCTATAAAAAGGTTTGTGTATATAAGGACGTGCATTTTACCCGAAACGCTTAAAGCGATAAAGTATAGACTTTTTGAAATTTTAAACCCACATACGTCGGAATTCGCGGCATTAATTATTTACTTTGAAGACATAAAATCCCAGTAAAATGCTGTTTAGTTTGCGAGTTCGTCGTCATATCGTTATTTAAATATGTCATGTAGGCAAATATGTACCGGTTGTGATTGCAATATTTTAAGAATCAAAGAGCAAAGGAAATCCCCATTTTAATAGAATACATAAAAAAACGATCTATATATTTTTAAGTAAAATATTCTTCCCACGCCCTAGATAACATTGACATTTTGTGGAGAAAAACATGACACTCTATTAAAAACCCTTCAAAATATATTTATCACTTCAAGCAATAAAAACAAAGAGGATATTAAAATACATGCGTCACAAGGAGAAAAAAAGTCGTCATTCTATTTATATTAATGTGGGTCATTGTATGAAGATCACATTACGACCTTTTCACTCATTAACATCTGATTTCTAATCAATCACAATGTGATAATCCAATCGATATTGGATTTAAAGCAATAATAGAGTGGGATGAATTATTGAATTATTAAAATGCACCATTTGATGGCAATTCAAGTGTGCCGTGGTTTAATAGAAATGCTTTTCGTTGTTGAAAATCCTTTGTCAAAGACTATTCCAAAGTTCCGCATTCTTATTGCCATCTTGAAATTTCACCCTGAATGAAACTTCCCCTAATCTACATATTTTCTAAATAAATGAGATGTCAAATCGACGCGCTTACAATTTTTTCGAACAGTTGCATTGAAACGTGTTGAATAAAAATATGGGGTGGTTGTTAATTCCGCTCAGTTAATTCCCACCCTTTTTTATTTATCATTGCTGTCGTTTTGTTACATTTTGTCCAAATTTAGAATCCAAACGAATGCCATTGATTAAATGTTACGTTTTATTTACCATGCGTTTCGCCCACGGATATACTTTTGAATAAATATTTTTAATTAATCTATTATTAATTACCAATGTGAAATGTATTTTCTTTGGAAATTTAAATAATTAAGGAATACTAATGAGAAATATTCTTTTTTATTATTATTATTAAGAGTAAACAGTCGTCTGGAATACCAGAGAACCTACATCTCTGATGGAGCTTTTTTGAGAGGGTTTTTTAGGCAACAACAACGTGTTAATTGTCTGTCGGTGATATTAACTATTACTAGTTACACAGGTCACCGACAGAGCGGCTCTGCCCGACTAATCGCCTCAATATTTACCTTACAATCCAGGAAAATCAGAGTAAACCTGGATCACAATGGAAACCTTGACTTGAGCGGGATTTGAACCCGTGACCACAGTATTTGTAGCCACGCTTCTTATCCCCTGAGCTATCACGCTGGAGTTCCCCTCATTTTTTTATTAAACGGTAGTTAAATAAATGTAAAAAAATAATGTAAATTTTATCATATAAATTAGTTTTATATATACCGGATGGACTTATTTTAGGAGAATATTTTAGGGGTGGTAGGGTATCGTAAATATAAGCGAAAAAAAATATTAAAAATAATATATATATATATATATACTAATAAATCATCGATCAGTTTGCTATTGTTTTTTGAAGTACTTTTAATTGTTTCAATTTAAAACCAATAAAAAACAAACAGCTTACCGACACTATCGAGAAGACTATAGTAACGAAAACAAAAAAGAAAATTTGTCTATTTAATGATAATTTTTTCGTTATTTTATTCTCGTATGTACAAAATAAAAACATACAGTTTAAATATTTTTTGTCGTCAATAAAATTTTATTATAATGTAAAATTATGATCGTATTGAAGAGTTTAGAGGCTCATTATAATCATCCAACTAAGAATGAAGAAAGGGAACACTAAATGTTATGTTGAAGAAGAATGGAAAAGTTGTCCCCCGTAACAGAATAATAGTACCGATCCTTCGTCATATGAAAACCTACAAGCCAATACAATATACATACAAATTGCTATTAGACAATAAGTGGAGAAACAATGTAGTGGGTGTATGAAAATGATTCGATCAAATGAGATGAAATGGGATCTCTAAGGAGTACTTTATAGGCTCCAGCTAGCTATAAATATTATACGTTTATGCTTTAACAAAATGATCTAATATTATTCAATATGGAATGCATTTGTTGTAACATATTATATTATATAAACCTAATGGGACTTCAAATTTCAATATTGTGACTGTATCCGACCCGAAGATCAACTTTTATGTATCATTCTTTTTCATTACCCCAATAAACCGTTTTATATTACAATACCAAACTCAATAAAAATGGGGCGAATTTATTATACGCAAGATTGAATTCGTTCCTATAATTTGCAATCAATGGTGATTCGAAACAGTCGCTATTTAACCTGATTCATTATTAAATTAACTATCAAAATGTATGATTTGGAGTTTGAAATAGTTTGGTAAAGTTTCGACAGGACTCAAAAGATGTATATTGACAGGATTGTGCGAAATTCTGAAAATGTTTCACTAACAATCACCAACATAAATCAAGATTAATAGATTGCTTATTAAGATATATTAAAAAAATGTAATAATACAATTTTATTGTGTCTGGTTTTTTAAAAGCTTTTGGCTGACTTTCGAATTAAATTCTTTGTGAAGACTTTTGGTGGGTGGATTTGTGTGAATAATTGATAATATTACAAAGGAAGGTAAGGGATTGCAAAAAATATATAGTTTTAATTTTAATTATAAATTAATCAACTGATTTTTCTGTATGTCTCATTTGAAATAAGATAGAAAATCTTTTTTGTATCTCAAAAATACCCAATCTGTGTACCTAATATTTTTTAAATAGGGTAAAATATCTCTTCTTAAAATATTTCCAAGAAGCCCACCTGTATAAAAATATTAATATTTAATATATCATTTTAAATGTTGACTTATATAATATAGTTTAATTAAACGATATCCACAATCCTGCACAAAAGCTCTTTGAAAAGCTCAGTTTTGAAAATGAACTCCTTATCATTGAATCCGCATTGTCCTCGTTTTACTGCATTTCTTGTCATCTAACGACTATTGTGAAAATCTCAGCTTTATCAATTGTATTTTAAATGACATAATAGTATGTGTAAAACCTGAAAATATTTTTTACGAAAAACTCTAACAAACCAGGTGTTGTTCATGATGCGATCCAAAATGGTCGTTTAAATGTATTCTGAAAAACATAGCACAAAGTGGTCACAGAATGCTGGCGGTTGGTTGAAAAATATTAAACCTTCCCATAATAATATAATTAAATACATATATTTTTAGTACGTCCATACAATTACGCAGCTTATTGAATGATAATAATAAAATTAATTTTTAAAAAGTCTCGGTTCTTTTCAAGCTCCATTGAAATCTGTTAACATGCTTGTGTATTTTTACAGCGATGTTCACGGGTGTTATATGCGCAATGTTCTCACCAAAACTTCATTTTCTGCTTTAGTAAATAAAATATTCAGCAATGTGTCCACAGGTACCAGGTGTCGTTTTTAATTAATCAAAAAACTCACTCGAAATAATATATGTAGAATGGTCAAGCGCAGCTTAAATTAGTAAGAGAATAACTTTCCTATTTTATGAACATTTTTACAGCCGAATGTTTATAGTTATCCTTTTTAACGAACGTGTAATATTTTTATGCGTATATAAAATGTGTGATAAAATTGAAATTACTTTATTAATTAACCTCTTTTATTATATTCATTTCTTCATTATCAAATTCAGAAACTGTTTTTCAATTATAATGTATATGGAAAAATTATAATTATTTTTAGTCAAAATCATTCCTCTATTTTAATTTTTCACTTGGAAAAAACTTTTGGTTAAGCGTATTTTGGTTGGGTGTTAATTGAGCTACTTTTGGTGGAAAGGTATTGAATGAAATGCGATTGTAAAAAAGAACATTTTTATCAAACGGAAGAAACGCTGTCGCGCAAATTAACTGTGATAGCTTCAGGCTTTTTAATCAGTGTTGCCATCACTCAATAATTATATTTTATTTTGTTCATGTATGCTTATCAGCGATCTCTAATAATTGGCACCGTCTGTTTCAAACTGTAGTAGACACGTTCACAATGTATATTTTTCAATATGGGTGAAATAATATAAAGTATGTTTGGAAATGCTTGAGGCGAGTGCAATTTAATGTAAATTCATGGCATCCCCTAAACGGATTAGACTTCCAAGTTTAGCCTTCCAATTTAAGCCTCCTGATGCTCTACAGCTATCATCATCACATCATCATTACTTCTTTACCCCTTATTATTATCCAGACGATCATTTCAATATTAATATTTTTAATTGATTTCAGATTTAGAATCACCGTACGGTGAGTATTTGCTTAATTTTCCATTCACAGTTGATAGCTTATGAATTCGTTTTGTTTTGATCTTATTAATTATTTTCCGAAAAACGTAAACTTTACCACAAGTTCGGCCTGTTTTTTTAATTTTCTTGCCGTGAAACCACAAAACACCCTCTCGGGATATATTATTATTTCAACGGAATATTTCAAATTGGCCTGTTTATCGCGTCTCGCATACCTAAATGTGGTTTAAATTTAAATAAAAATATTTTCAGGCATATTCAAATAAATAAATGTTGCGTGTATATAAGAAATAAGTTCAATAGATTGAGGTATTTGTGAATTGTTAGTAGCTAGTTTATTTATATACATAATATAGCCGGAGGCTCTAAAGTCTAAATTCTAGCCATGCCTGAAGAACAGCTCGTTCAAAACACAAAGGACCATTTTATTGTCCCAAAATACTGGGTTCAAAGCTTTGTAAAGCTTACTAAAGCTCTACAATCACAATAAATACGCACTAAATTTTGACACAGTGAGAAATGCTTTAAAGTGCCATCATTAGTTTCATTTTCCTGCTAATTCAGAATATTACTTTATATTTTTGGATGTACATTACCTACATACTCTCACAATATGTGTAAGTTTAGGTTAAGCACCGAAGCTAATATATTTCAATCCATATAAATCACTCGAAGCTTTTCGTTCAAAATATACCCGTGAAAAATGTTATTAAAATATAAACACACTTTTTTATAAAAAATATCCATCATACAATTTGCCTGCTATATTACACGTGAGGGTGAATTTCTTTTTGAATTATTCGCTTCAATGCGTTAATATTATTTATTGGAAAATCATAAATTTTACTTAACAATGGAAATTAAATGGAATGTAGTGTGAAACTAAATTATTTTTAAATATTAAAAATAAAACAATGATAACACATGCCTTTTACAAAGTTTTGATATAAAATATTTTTATATATGTTTTAATACATGCGTATTCCAGCTTCATTTTTTAAATTATATTCAAAGATAATATTAATTAATTATTAAAAGTAATAAATATTAGTTTAGTTATAGGTAAAAACATTGGGTTTAGTTGTTTAACAAGTAGTTTGTGGGGAGACATTTTTGTCGCGTGGGATAAGCTGACAGGTCTGAGTACACCTCCATTAGAATTACCCTCACCTTTAGGTACACCTGTATTTTATTTTATATATCTATATTTATAAGTAAAAACATTCCTATTGGGGTTACGGTTACCTTCAAAAGAGAGGCAATTATTGAGTAAATCCCAGCTACACCTGTGATCAATACCGATTAATTTACGTGTGGGAATTTTAATCAAAAGGATGTTATTTGTGATGTGACAAATTGGGTATTTTGTCAATTTTAGTAAAAATCATTACTTATCACACCTTTATCTAGAGTTTTAATATATCGGAATAGAATTTATGGTTCTGATTGTATATTTTTTTATAATTTACAAGAAATAATTTATTTGGGAAATGTGAGTTATACCTATTTGAATAATTTACTTAAAGTCCTGTAATAATTCAGAGGCTTTGTCAAGTTCTAGAGATTCACATAGATTGAAAATACCCTTTGAATTATAAATTATAGTTATGCGAACACTTTCACATTTTACCAATTGAAATGAAAAGCATCCAGACTTTAGAAATATCCTTAAATTAATTAAGTAATTGAGTCAATACATACATATAGATTTTTTCGATCTTTTACTTAGCTGACACGATACATATTCACATATTTTATATTGTTCAATTGAAAAAATTAAAAAAGAAAAACGACTAATATCGGTCAAGCAAACCAAAGATGGTAAATTAATTTATTTTTTCTCACAAGCGCGATAAGTTATCAACGACTGTGATTGGTCACACCACAAAACTATAATATAAAATTATGTTATCATATTACCAATCACAGTCGTTTTCAGGAAAATTAACTCACGTCTGCATGTCTTTACAACTTGATAAAAGAAACAATGAGTAATTTTGTTAATGCATAGTTATGTATCCTTGACTTGTTATGTCATTATTATTTTGTTTCTTCAAAGACGTAATTTATATAATAGTAAACACATTTATAACATGTGTGTTTCTGGGTCGTTACGTTCGTTTTGTTAAAATCTATAAGAAAAAAATTAGTTACTAAAGACATCGTAGATTTTTTCGTTATTTATTCTTATGAACAAATACTTTTTTTGCTATTGGATAACATATGTAATTTAAACTCTTGTCTGTATAGTTACAAAACATCGAGTTATATGAACATTTATTAACAGGAGACATTGCGGGGCTTTTATATAACACCTGACATTCGGGAAGCCACATCGAAAGGTCTCTTTTGGGGTGGTTTCTAGTGTGAAGTGTGAAGGGATGAGAAAAGGGGGATGATAGGATCGCAGGGTATCATTTGAAATGCATTGCCCAAAGGCTAAAGGAAACATCTTGGCCGGAATTATTTTGTGTGTCCTGTCAAACAAATCCAATACATATTTCAATTATATGTTAATTCCTTCTTAAATAATTCATCGGTATAATCCTCTCCGCATATAATTACCATTAAGAAGTTTAGCCGGGATCGTTTTCTGCATTTTCACCCACCCAACCTTTGCTATTTTATTTTATACCATACATCTTTACAAGTTCTTTTCAACTTTAGAACTTTCGACTTTTATCGATATCATCGCATCGCGGCTGTTAAAACTTTTAATTGTGTACGATTTTCAGGATACATTTTTGACACACTTTAATACATATTATTCAACCGTGCTATTCCATTTCCTTAATTATTATGTTAGGGATCATAAAATATTTGGTAGATGTTACGAAGATTGTGACTCTTCTTAATTTATCTAATTATACCATATAAACTTCTTCTATCCACAAGACGCTTATGTAATTCTTATAATATTTTATCGGACACGACTTATTTAATTGAAACAAATGTATTTCTAGAGTACATTTTTATTTATCACAAATAGCAGCTTAATCTTTCATTGATAAACCAAGGCTCTATTTCGAGCTCCATTCCTTCAGTTACTGTATTCAAACCAAAGCAACTTATAACTATTAGATTTTATAGTAAAGTTTGATTATTTTTTATTTAATATATATTAAGTTTAAATAAAAATAAATAAACATAGACAGCCGCAAACCTGAAAAATTGTTATTTTAATCGAAATACATACATATATGTTTTTCATATTTTAGTTGGTTTATATATCGGGTTACTTTTTTGCAATTAGTTATAATAATTAATTAATTGAATCGTTTCAATTTTTGTCTATAGAAAACTGGAATCTTTCTCATACACTGAATCAAAAAGTTATAAATGGCTTCGTCTATTTTAAAACCTCCCCTATAAAAGGCTCATCAAAAAAATATTTTCCTAATACATACATCGCGCTTATTATAAATATTATAACTGTTGACTACTGAATGAAGAGGCATGGGTTATATATGTAAGTAAAACTTAAAATAAATCACTATGCGTGAAAAATGTGTGTTTTTGTAGTTAGGTTTAATTATGCTGATAGTAGAAATGTTCAAATGTCATTATTCAAACGATCAATTGAAGATACACTGTTAAAGTGTAACAAAATCTTGAACATCCATTAAGTAGTGGGTAACATGGTTACGTAGTTACTGTAGTTAGTGAGACATTTACGTCACTGCAAATCTGTATCAGATAAAGTTGTCGTTTCTGTTGCTCTTTCATTACAATGTAACAATCTAATGCGTACATATTATGTTCCTGTTTTAGTTCGATAATTGGTCACTTTTCTCATCTATGCTATGTTTTGCTGGAATATTAATACACAAATAATTACATATTATATCCAATATTTAATTCTTTTCGGGCTTTAGAAATTTAAAAAAAAGCTAATTTATATAAATCATTCACCCATCTCTTAAAGACCTCAGTACTCCTATCAATTTTCATATTCCAGTTTGACAAAAGCAACACTAATTTTCTCACTCAGAATCATCTACTTAGTCCACCATCTTCATATTTTAACATCCAGTTGTGTGGCCTGCTAGAATATCGGTGGTATCGGTACTACGCCTGTACATAGCGACATTTTTTATCATGTATTAATCAAAAAATAAATATATTTTACCTAAGTACCTAACAAATAACAGTTTATAAAACACTTTTTAGATTTTAGAAAAATTATTTTAAACAATTGCCAATGTAATTATTGAGATCAAACCAATTTTTTTACAAATTGCCTAAAATAATTTCCAAGTCAAGTTCACAAATTACGATTCTTATTTATTTAATTTGTAATGTTTTCGAGGTTAAACCTTAATTATACGGTTTATTGTCAGCAGTTATAATTCGTAGTAATTATTAATTACCGATCGCTCAATTTTTACTACTTAAAAGTTTAGTTTGGTAATTTTTTTTTGAACCATCTTAATGAATAAATTTTAAAGTTTTAAATTGGGTTGAAAAATGGGACTTTAAATACAATCATTGTTATGAACCGGTCCTTCGTGTATATAAAGTTTTCACACGTAAAATATTTTAAAATGTTTTACTTTATTAACAAAGTTTATATTTGACTAGGCAATTTTACTCGTACATCATTGACGTAAACTGAGCCTGTGATCATAAATAATACGTTGTTTTCGCGAAAAGCTATGGGAGATTATATGTAAAATATTGTTATTTTTTATTTGTAGAAAATGATCGTAAGCGTGAAGTGGATTGTAAGATGTACTCTTCTGTTGGCCTGCAGTACTTTGGCAGCTCCAAGACTAGGACATCGTCCTCCACCTGTAGACCTGGAGGCTCCATTAGATCAGGTTACCTATCATCTAATTACCCTCTGCTCTGTGAATCGATCAAATTAATAGACATTATGTTATTTCGTTTCAGGATATTTACAACTATTTCGTTCCAAGATACCCAACTAATTTTAAACCACCAATCCCCTGGAATGACGTCATTGATCCTCGACAGTACATGTATGGCAATTTGGAAACTCCTGAGGTAATTCATTCTTTTTCACAATCCGGCAGGAAAGTCTATTATTCTTTCCAAGAACACTGTTTCGTTTGTATTAACAGCTTTAAACGAATACCATATACCGTGGATTATTATTACACGATTAGCGCGAAATTTTTCATTGCCCAATAAAGTATGTGAGAGAAAATATAAAATTTGCTTCGTTATAGATTTGTTTTCAAGAGGGAAAGATACACTTTGTATTTGTATTGACGTTATGATGTGCAGTTATATGAACAGTTTTCAACGAATTCCATATGCCGCGGAATTTCACACAATTACCGCGATATTCCAATCGAAATCCGCCCAATATTGGTTTTCATTCGCGGTTGTTCACATAGTCAAGATCCTATTCCCATACCAATTTGGAATTTATCCCGATCAACAGCGTCAATTTTAATGATAATTCGCGGAATTTTTCGCGGCTCCAATCGAAAACCGCACAATATTGGTTTTCATCCACGATTGTTAACATTCTTGAGGGTTTATTCCCATCGATAACGTTAATTTTATAGATTATTCCCGATTTTCATATACCGTGGTATTTTTCGCGGATGCCGCGAGGTTCTAGTCGAAATTCGCGCAATATTGCGACAAATACTCAGTGAAACGGTCGAAGTTAATTGTATAAGTTTTTTAATTGCGGTGTACAATTGCACTAGTGGATAATAGGGACCGTTTCAGGCTTTGTACACTACACTTAGAAGTTACAGTGTTGCCTGAGGCTTTATTTACAATCCGTTAATTAAAATTATTAAACTACATCAAAATAAAAAGTCCTTTTTGTAAGAAACTGTTTCCCAAAATGTAAAATCAGTATTCATTTTTATCGAAAATGAGGATAATGTAATATTTATCGACGTCCATATGAAAAAGTAACAAAGTTGGCGTCACTTGGCAGTTCAAAGTTGAAAAGAAACTGGAAAGAAGAAACGGAGCTCTTTAGAGGCAATAAATAGAGGTAGCTAACTTTATGGCGAGAAGAAAATTGACTATTTTATATTCTCACCTCACCCTGTTAAACAATTTTATTAAAATCAGAGAATAATAACATAATCTGTCCTGCACAGTTAATAATTGAGTGTGTGTTTATTTTTCAGGAAGCCTTTGATTCAGCTCGTTTCAAACGTATTCCTCAACTATCGATAGACAATCCGATAGAAACCTTGAGGCAACGACTTCGCTTGGAAATAGCAAGAGAACAACAAGAAAAGGCTAGACTGCAACGAGAGAAGCAAGTGGAAAGAAATAGAGCATTCCTAGATCATATTGGCAAGAGATCTATAAATCAACAAGATAAAGAAGAAGACCAGCACGACCTACTAGCCGACGTCAACGATAACTAAAAACTATAATTACCACATCCTCACCTCTATATTTTATCATTCAGGATGCCAGTCAAAACTACGGTATATCTATTATTTTTATTTCACAAAAAAAACATATAGGCAATTTATATTATATACTATAATCGCTTAATTTAAAAAAATATAAGCATTATCTACAATATGTCGAGCGATCATCGCTAGTATAAATTATCGAAGTAATGTTAAATATTCAAAAAATCTATCAGAACAATGAAATGCTTTATACAATGTTTATTTATTTGCTCGCCCCTGTATAGCATAAATTGTTAGATTAAGAAAAAACTCAGATTTTTAAGATAAGATGAGATGAAAATATATCCTAAATATATATAATGTTTTTGTCTATCAATAGATTATAGCCATTGTATGTATTATTATATAATTTTGTACGTCAATATTAATTCAGTATTGTTTCTGAGACATTATTTATTAAACTCTTGGCCGGCTCCAAGAAAACTGAAATTTATTTTTTGTCACCTTAGCTTTTTCGTATTTATGTTATGTTATATCATACGAAACTATATTTAAAGTCAATTATGTACCTACATTGAATATATTATATTTTAAGTTGCTACAAGTAATATATGTATGAACGTGCCAAATTTTTTTTTTTCAATTTTAAATTTAATGAATATTTAATATTATGATATAGGATAACATACAAAATGGTGTTGTTAATATTTATCATAAGTTAAAATGATACATCGTTGACGAATCCGGCTTAACAATCAAAGGACAGGTTAATTTTAAAACTATTAACCAAATCCAAATATTCACACGTGAATTGTTTGATTTTGTAAAAATAGATTGAAATTCATGTGCGTTCAATATTTTGCTCAACGAATCTGTTGCATTTTCTTTTCGAATATTATTTATTTAGAAATATGTGACTGATTATTGATTCTTCGCTCTCAAAACTTGTGCATACAATATTCATATTTTATATTGTGTTGAGAAATATTTATCGTTGAAATTGATATATTGATTATAAAAATATGGAGTGTATATTTTCGATTTAGGTACTTCTGTTATAAAAGTTATAAGTATTAACTACAAAATAAAACTATTTATTTTTATGCATTACTGCTTTGCTAGAAAAGAGATGAATAAAATTGTACAAAATTATTTATCAAAATGTAAAATAAAAAAATCAATAAATATTAAAGTTCTTATTGCTTTTTGAATATTATTTTAATTATTTAAGAAAGACATTTTTATATCTAGCGATTATTGCTCCAAAATATAATGCAATTGAAGATTTATTAAATTAATGAATAAATCGATAATTTGAATTACAGCCGACGAAGAAGTACTTTAAAAACAAGAACAATTGCTTCAAACTTCAAATAGTCCTGAACTGATTCTAAATTTATTATTAGAGAATATTACAAAATGTGACGATGAAAACAAACAGTTGTATGTAGATTCTCGAAAATAAAGTTTCAATTGTTGTTTGACAAAATAAGATAAGTGATAACTATCTGTAACAAGGTAAACTACATACCTATTTAATTTAATTTCCGTTGATTCATTAATTTCCATAGTATTTATTTTCTTCAAACAAAAAAGCATTTTTTTCACTAATGATTGAGAAAAGTTAAGATTAGTGATTAGTGAATACTGTAATTTTCAGCGACTATTTATAATTTGAATACATTTTATGATTATGGCAGCACCAGAAGTCAAACTGTCAACCGGCTTTCACCTACAACATAGGATTTTGCAAACGTAGGGAATATTGTGTTAAAACATATTTATTTTATTAAACATGCAAGTTTTGTTTAAGCTTGATGTCTTATTAGCATCATATGATGACTTGGCATCGAGGATTTCGATTAGAATATTTATGAAATGGGAGTTAAAGAAGAAATATGTGTCGCAGTAATTGCAGCACTTCCTTTTATATGGACCCTTGAAGGAGATTTTGTTTTCGACGATTCAGAAGCAATCGTCAATAACGAAGATGTGAAAAACGATTCGCCAGATCTTTTTGATATTTGGAAACACGATTTCTGGGGTTCTGATATCACTAGCAATCTCAGTCATAAATCATACAGACCTCTCACTGTATTATCATTTAGGTTTGTGTATAATTCTGATATTGTAGTAATTATTGCGATAGGTAATTATTTAAGTATATTTTAGGTGGAATAAATATGTTAGTGGAAACGAATTGAATCCGTTGCATTTCAAAATAACAAACCTTCTTCTGCATATCATTTGCTCAGTATTAGTGTATATAACTTTAAACATTATCATTAATAGGAACATACTGAAAATTAAAAAACGCTGTGATTTTTCGAAAAACATTGCACTATTATCGACATTATTGTTTGCTGTTCATCCCGTTCACGTTGAAGTTGTAAGTGGAATTGTTGGAAGAGCGGATTCGTCAGCTGCAATATTTTTCTTACTTTGTTTTCTCTCTTATGATAAATCTTTAAAATCGCTTAATTTAATATCAAGGCTGAGTTATTTTTGTCTAAGTCTTATTTTTTGTGCAATATCGATGCTCTTCAAAGAATCAGGAATTACAGCTTTGGTAAGTTAATTATTATTATTAATTAAATCATATAAAATAGATATGCTTATATTTTTAGGCTGTTTGTATTGTGTATGATATTTTCATAATTAATAAATGCAATTTTCACTCATTAAAAATCACTGAAATATGGAAAAAAGATGTAAAAAATGTTATTAAAATTGGAATTGGAAATATTTACATCTACAAAACATTAATGATAAGACTGATTGTTGTATTTTTATATTTGACTGGTCTTCTGCTGTGTAGATGGGCAGTCATGGGATTTAAAGGACCAGTTTTTCAAGAGATTGATAATCCTGCAGCATTCCATCCAAATATTTCTACTCGTGTAAGTCAATTGATTAATATGTATTATAATTAAACACTTCATTAAAATTCAAAAATTTTTAGATTTTAACATATAACTACATTTATTTCTTGAATATTTTATTACTAATATGGCCACAATGGCTTTGTTTCGATTGGTCCATGGGATGTATTTCATTGTTGACTTGGAGTGATCCTAAGATATTTATTGTAATAACATTTTGGTTGTGTTTATTCTTTTTGATACGCATTCTCTTTTCTACAAAATATCCACATCAATTTCAAAGGTTTGTTTTTTTATAGTTAGAAACCAATATCCATCCACCTTCAATCAATCAGTACAATTAAATACATTTGTAATTCCAGTGTCTTTGTTATGGCTTTGGCAATATTGATCTTTCCATTTTTACCAGCTAGTAACATTTTCTTCAGTGTTGGTTTTGTACTAGCTGAAAGAGTTTTGTACATCCCTTCGGTTGGTTTTTGTATCCTTGTTGCCTTGGGATTTACAAACATTTATAAAATATTCAACACATCTATTAAAAAGGTAGCTTTTATATTGATAATGAAATTACTGTGATTTTAATATTTTTAAATGCATTTTAGATTTTGTTAATATGTTTCCTCATACTCATTCTATGTTTCGGATTGCGATCAATGGACAGAAGTCGACATTGGCAAAATCAAAATTTGTTATTTAAATCCGGCTTAGAAGTCTGTCCTCTCAATGCGAAAGTCCATTATAATATTGGCAAAAATTCCGGAGATGTCAATGACTTCAATACAGCTGAAAAAGAATACAGAATTGCGATTGCGCTATATCCTAAATATTATCAAGCAATGAATAATTTGGCAAATCTACTCAAATCACAAATGAAATATGAAGAAGCAGAAACCCTCCTAATTGAAGCTCTAGAAATCAAGTGATTAAAATAGTCTTAATATTAAAGTATCAATAGAGTATTCATTTCATTTCAAATAATTTCAGTAAAGATTTTCCCGCCGCTTGGATGAACTTGGGGATTGTATATTCCAGTATTGATAAATTGGAAAAGGCTGAAAAAGCATATGTGAAGGCTTTGTCTTTAAAACAAAAATACCCAAACTGTCATTACAATCTAGGAAATTTGGTATATTACTAAAATAATAAACAAAGTTTTATTATATCAAAGTAACTTTATAATTTGTTTTAGTACTTGAAAGTGGAAAAATTCGATTTGGCAGTTGACTCATGGCTAAAAGCTATTAATTTAGAATCAGACCACAACATGGCTTGGAGTAATTTATTAGCTCTTTTAGATAGAACAGGTTATTAATTAATACTTTATCATAATTGAACTCTGATTAAAATTATTAATCCCATACAGGGCAATTGGACAAAGCTTTGTTGATGGCACCAAAAGCTTTATCAGTTCTTCCAAATTCCCCTTCAGTACATTTCAACCTGGGCAATATTTATGGGAGGAAAGGGGATAATTTAATCGCAGAAAAGCACTTTAAAGAGGCAATAAGATTGAGAAAGGGAGATCCACTCGCAATTCATTTTGCAAATTTAGGTAAAAAGCGACCCAAATTTTTTATGTTTGACTGACCATAATAATTATATAATTTAATTCTTCAGGAGTCCTTTACCACAGGTGGGATAAAAGAAAACAAGCTATCGAGATGTATAAACGAGCTCTTGAAATAGATCCAACATTAGCAAGTGCTAAAATTAATATGGACAAATTAAAACATTAAACAATGTCATATTTTATTGTAATAATAAATTTTATGTGAAATTATTCCAAAAGAAAATGTATGATTCTTGTCAAGGTTGTCCAGCAAATGTATGTACATATTAAAATCTGAATTATTTTATTAGAATTAATGTTTTTATTATACCCAGATGTCTTTTTGGTATTTCTGAACTCTTTTTTGGATCTTGATGTCTGTATCATTCATATTTATACAGTTTACATTTATGTAACGACTGTCGTGTCATCTAAAGTGGGCATTATCGGTTTGAACATATGAATTGTTATCAGTTAAAACCTAAATCATGGAAATCTAATTATATCCAAGAGAAGCATTACATAAAATCACCAACAATGAAGAGGGCAAGAAATAAAAATTTCTTAATATTTAAAAATAATTTTCATTATCTGCAAAATTCTATGTTAAAAAATCTCTTTAGTCCACCACACATGAATTGTTAAAATTATAGGAAAATTTATGGTAAAGTCAATGTTAAATGTACCAAATTATCTGTTGCTTTGAACAAATAATTATTTCCATAACCATTTCTGTGAATTAATTTTCTTGATAAGGTGCAGTGATGCAATTTTTCATAATTCAAGATTTCAGGAACATCCCTTCAAAATTTGACATTTTGATAGGCAAGTAATTTTGAGATTTACGATCAAGTCACTAAGCTGAACCAAATGATGAGTTACTATTCAATTCAGTAACTGTCAAAATATACTTTTCACTAATTTAAGTGTTATATAAATTTTTAATTTTCATCGGTATGCTCTTTTAAACATATATGGAATGGATAGGCTCAATTGTGTCATCAATTTATTAAAAAACCTTTAATTGAATACCAGTGCTTTATTAGTGGAAGTCATAACATAGTCGATAAGAAAATACCAGTTGCCATGTGAGTCGCCCGACTCGGCAAGTATTGGTAAATCGAATCAAACAAGATAGACAATGTGTTTGCAAGACATTCCAGACCAGCAGATTTGATTTATTCAAAGAGACCGAAGCCCATTTCTTCATCGCTGTCAGATTCTTCTTCAACCTTTTTCTCCGGCTCTTTGGTGGCTGCGGCGGCTGATGGAGCTGCAGCAACTGGAGCGGCGGCGGCGGCAAACTTGGAAGGATCCTTGATGTACTCTTTGATGGTAGTAGCCTGCTCGAATTCCACATCGGTGGTGGCAGCAATGGCCAACAGGTTCTTGAATCCGTTGGCAATGGAGTGAGGAGCGGAAGCCAAGGTGGGGTATCCGATCTCGAGAGATACGGCAGCCAAGTTGGCAACTCCGGCCAAGAACTTGCTGCGGAGATCCTCGGGTTTGATGTCGAGAATTTCAGGAGCAAAGATGGTACCGGAATCGTAAACCTAGAAATTAAATAATACATCAATGATATTGTATTAATTTGAGAGAATAATTAAAATTCTGACAGTTTTGTAATTTTACCTGCTCAACAATGAGACCGTATGAGAACGGAGAGATGTTCAACATGTTAAGCAAAGTGGCTTCGGAAGCTCCCACCTTGTCGCCGGGCTTGAGGAGGTTCACATCGTTAATGATTTCAATAGTACCTGAGGAAATAAGATGAACATTAATATAATTTCATAAGCAACATTGAAATATCGAAAGATTTTCAAAGGCATTATCGCTTTCATATTGCCAGTATGATAATGATAAGTTCCATAACATACTAGGATAGAGATGAAGCTTTTAATTTAGTCCATAAGCGAAACTAATTCATCAAATGTCAATGATAAACAGCATTAGAAAGGACAAACATAATCAATTTACAATCTGCATATTCATACCCTTGGAAATCTTGGTCGGGATAGACAGAGCCTGGAAGAAAGAAGTCTTCTCGGGACCGAGGCCGGTGTTCTGGGCGGGGACTACGACTGAAAGAGGGGCGATGGCACCTGCACGAGCTGGAGCACGGACTTTGTTTTCCAACAATTTCTCGCGGATCTGAAAGGGGAAAAATTTAATTAATACACGTTGAGAAAGGTTGGCAATGAATTCTATCTCGAATTGATGAATACCTCGACGAGATCTCCGCGGGTGAAGACGAAGCCAACGTTGCCCTTGATGTGAGGCAAGAGTCTCTCGAGGGCTGGGTTGTTCTCCAGATGGCCCTTGATGGCCTTCCTCATCATGGTGTTCTTGCCCATGAGCACGACAGCGTGGCCGCGCAAGGACATGCGGATCTGCTGCATCTGCTTGGAGCCGACATTGTCAGCGCCGACCACGAAGCACTTGGGGTACTCGTCCAGCAGCTGGATCAGCTTTGTGAAGTAAGACGCCTTCCATGAGGCCTTGTCCTCCCTGCCCATCTCGGAAGTAGTTCAGGGATACGTGCGGTTTAAGGACTGTAAGCAGGATAGCTTATTGTAGTTATTATACTAGCTCGAGTATGGCGGCCAGGGACAGGATGCCGCAGATTACGGCGGATTACAGCGAGCGTCATGGCGAGCGACTTACCTCGGCTAAGACAGCGGGCGGAATGAACGAATTCACACTTCCTTCCCGTGTGCTTGCCAACGAGGCAACATCATCATGTATGTATTCCATTTTATAGTCATTTTAAACGAGCAAACAAACTGATTTTTTAATATTATTTGCGAATTTTTAAATTATTCATTTTTTTACTAAAAAAAAAACAATTGTAAAATAAAGCCGGTACAAAACGAATGGGCGATAAATATAATATTATTATATTGGATATTTTTGGAGCAAGATGTATGATAATTTGATTTCATTTTTTTTCAAAATAGAGATGAATTAAAAAAGTTGTTTATTCAAATGTCAAAAAATGGCAATACATATTGGTTCAATTCGGACCAATCAGATTGTAGAGAGGCTTGTTGTGTCAAACAAATTAAACGTCAAGTTAAAATAACCTGGAAAACCGGCGTCGTTAAAATAGTATACAATAAAATAAGAAAGAATGAGTAACAAAGCCGGCAGCACCAAGAGGACCATCTATGTCGGAGGACTTGCCGAAGAGGTTGACCAGAAAATATTAAGTGCGGCTTTTATACCGTTCGGGGAAATACTCGATATACAATTACCACTAGATTATGAAACGGAGAAGCATCGAGGATTTGCATTTATTGAGTTTGAAAATGCCAACGATGCTGCGGCCGCTATAGATAACATGGTTTATTTCACATGATTGTATCAAAATTTGAACCATAAACATTATTTTATTATTTGTTAATTTTTTGTAGAATGATTCTGAATTGTTTGGAAGAACAATACGAGTAAACATTGCAACCCCACAAAGAATTAAAGAAGGATCTTTACGACCTGTATGGAGTGAAGACAATTGGCTTCAAAAGCATGCCGGAAGTACTTTACCCGGAGTTACCGCAGATATTGATGAAGACAAAGAAAGTGAGAAAAAAGAGGTAAATGCTTAGTAAATTTGCCGCCCATGTAAAATCTTAAAGATATTTCAAATTATTAACAATACATACATGTTATATTAATTGGGATCAAGACTATCCAAATATTAAAAACTAACCAACCTGACAAATAAAGTTTTTGCATTACACATATTCTGGTACAATGATAAATTCAAATACCCACCTTTCTCATAAATAAAGAAAAATGTCTTCATTGCGTAATTTATTGTTCTAGCCTCATATGCATTAATCGGATGAGATTTTTTTCTCTAATTCTGTGTTGATTTTTTTTCTTTTAGGAAACCGAAGTTACTCCAAAAATATTACCTGCTTTATCAGGCACCAAAAATCCTCAGGTATTTTTCGATATTTTTGCGGGAAAAAAACAACTTGGACGTATTACAATTCTGTTGAGAGCTGATGTAGTACCAAAAACGGCTGAAAACTTCCGAGCTTTGTGCACTCATGAGAGAGGGTTTGGATATCAGCATTCGGTGTTCCACAGAATTATACCAGACTTTGTATCCTTTTTATTGAAAGTAATATGAGATAATGATATTTATTTTTATATGATAACACCAAAAAAATATGATGTTATTGCATTATCACCATGTCACATTTGATGTCCCAAATATTTTTCCTAAACCATATAAATAGATGTGTCAAGGTGGAGATTTCACAAATCATAATGGTACTGGAGGTAAATCTATATACGGTAGGAAATTTGATGATGAAAACTTTCAGTTGAAGCATACCGGAGTCGGAACAATGAGTATGGCTAACTCAGGCCCCAACTCTAATGGCTCACAATTCTTCATGTGTGCTGCGAGGTATTTTATATTTTTAATGAATCAAGGAAGAAGTTTGATAAATTGAATGATTGTGTTTGTATTCTTTCAGAACGGAGTGGCTTGATGGTAAACATGTTGTATTTGGCCATGTGATTTCTGGATTAAACATTATCAAAAAAATGGAAAGCTACGGCAGTTCAAATGGAAAGACTTCTGAAAAAATTCACATTTCAAACTGCGGGGAGCTTCAATAATATTTTTCATTGTAAATTTATACTAAGTCTTACTGTAAAATAAATTTTTACCCATGGAAATTTTATTATTTTAAATACTTACTAAATTAGAATTGCCCAGTGGAGTGATATAGCAGTTTCATTTATTAAAGTCTATTTTACCCGCATATTTATTAAGATACTGGCTTGTTCTTTCAAATGTAATTATATTTAATGAGCTTACGTTTCAATAAATATGACTCTTGATTGACAAATAATCTATCAGGGGTGGTTGCATTTGTGAAAGAGGTTTTTCATATAATAATGATTCAAGGGTGTTTAATAATAAAAAAATGAGAGTATTTAAAAATAAGTGCATGTAAGAAATTAAATTTATACATGGACAAATTAAAATATCCAATAACACATAAATATTAGTAAATATAACATGAAAATAGAATTTTTTTGTTATAAGTAACTACTAAATTATATGTGTTATAAATTATGACATTTTAAGTAAGTAGGTAATTTTTATTTAATTTAGAGTCTTTTATGTGAATATATATTTTATTGTAAGTACATATAATTGAACATGAATTACTGTTTTTTTTGTCTGTCTGTGGTTATAAGTACTGATAAGTTCACGCCTGTCACTTTAATAAAAGACAGTTTGAAATGGCGTGTCTAAAACCTGAAAAATTGTAAAGAGACTATTTTGATTGATATCTGCCCTTTATACATTGACTACAAGTGGGTAATCATTTATTTATTTATAAGAAATTATAGCGCTAACTGTATAAAATGAAAATCGATATTCGAATTCTTCCTACATTTTTATCACCCAAGTGTGCTTTCGTAATTTTTTTCTCCATTATAATCGGGCAAAAAAGATGAGTATCCAACGGCTGTCCGAGCATTTGTGTAATAATATCCTTTTTCTATGCATATGTTTCGAAGAAAGGATTCGAAAGGTGTACCTGAACCAACGAATCTTGAGGACCTTTTTCCATCACATGTCTTATACATTTTTTTTTTCACCAGAAATATTCAAATATGAAAACTTGCAAAATGTATTGTATAGGTAGTAAATATTTCATCTACAACAATTGTTTTTCATACAAAAGTATGAAAAACAATTAAATTAATATATACGATTTCCATATTGGGTCGTTTCTTTAATAGGTATATCTAATCGATTTAAAGGATTGTAGTTTAATAGGGCAATCTTATTGTAAAATCCTTGCTTTTTGAGGGAGATTTTATGATTACCTATTAAAATATCTGAATTTCGAAATAACTGGCTAAAATTTAAATTCATTGTGCAATTTCCTAACGTATTGAAAGGGTAGGTACAGTTTATTTTAGACTTTAGATAGCTAAGTAAAGCTACCAATTTTATGATTTAAAATCATATGCAAAAATTTCAAATTGATTTTGGATGTATGGTTTTAATTAAAATTGATGATGAGAGTTATATTATTGTTTTAAATCACAGGAATTGGTTTATTAATAATTATTGTTAGAATAGTTTTGCAAGCTCTCGATTCCGTCGAATAAAATATAAAAATAGGGAACAAACATGCCTGGGATACAAAGGGGAGAAAGGTGAAAGCGTTTACGCATATGGTGGTTTTTAGAGAGCCCTTTTCAGGTACAAAACGTATGTATATTTTAGGGATGGACCCCTTTTCTAGTTGCAAAACAACATGTGCATATTGAAAAGGTTGTATTGTGGACCAGGTCCAATATGCAACAATCCTTTCTAATCTAAACTATGTATATTATATACACTCTAGATCTGTCCATAATCGATTTGTTCAAAGGGACAAACGCGCAATGTGCACTTTTACATTATTATTCTATTGTGAAATGCACCATATTTTGTGCAGCTTGAAAAAATATGTGTTATGATTGTTATAAATATGTACAGAGAAATTTTGAATCAGAATCATAAAATAAAACCAATGAATAAATATTATAGAAAAAAAATCTATAACTAATTAAAATGTGGAATGAAATCCCAAATTATGAAGGCAATGTAATCAGAATAATTACTAATAGTTTCAATTTTTTTTATTCAATATGTAGGCACCTAAATAAATAAGAATCTTAATAATATCACCAATAAAATTGACTGATTAAAATTTGACAACATAAGAGAACCATTGTTCATTAATAAAATAATTATTGAAATGAGTATCCATTTAATATGTATGGTTATTTTATAAATGTGATCATTTGTACTAAAAAAATATGATGGAATTTTGATTGTGTAACTCACATAAATTTAAGTTAACGTGAAAGTGTTTCGCTTTATAAATCCAAGTTATTCTTCAATGTGGGTCTTAAGATTCTTGAAGGCATAGTCAATTAAAAGGCCTCATAAATATGAGTGCTGGCAAACAACATATTTGTCCTTTGGTTTTCATAAAAAGCGCCATAATTCATAAGCACGTGTGTTAGTTAAAAGCAAGTGGTCCATTAGGAAGTCAATCGGTTAAGAGTAAAAGCTGGTCGCGGAAATACCGTCGCGGGTTCGTCTCCCGTGGGATTAACGCTCGTTAGCCTTGCCAATAATAATCCAAAATATTATATCACCATCTATATTTATAAGATATTCCAGTGTATATGTTTTATAGTATTACTTTCTGTGTATTTATTATTCACGAAAGAGAATTTTTAAGTGGGTAATATTGGAAAGGAATAATTTTTCAAAGTCATCCGGGAATAAGTCGCACGTGTTCTGGGGAAGAATCTCAAAGGAATTCGAGTGTTGTCGTGAATTCCAAGGACCACAACAACCGGGAAGTTCACATCTCATTTTTGGACAAACTAAAACATATATATTGCCATATTTTATGCAAAAATCATTTGCAAAACTCCGTGAACTACATTGCAAGATTTTAATAATCAATTAGTTTTATACATGATTTTTGTTTGAGGACATAATAATATGTTCTTCGACTTAACATTTCAGGATTACCCATTCGTTACTGGACACCCTGTATATCAACTATACTATAATTTTAAAATTAACTCATATGTATTAACTATATATTTATTTACGAATAACATGAAATAAAAAGTATAAAACAAAAATATGTATATAAATATGTAAGTCATAGATATAAACATTAGATATCACATTGCATATAAATAATTCGTGTAAACTCATATTGTTGCACTCTTCTATCCTATTCTATAAAGGCATAAGCGTGTAAATCCTTCACTCAACACATTTATAGTGGCCCCTGAGAGTGGTTGTGACAATACTTTGGCAATTAAAATCGCAATAATATTTTAACCATCTTAAAGTAGTCTTTGGTAAAAACTGAGCCTAGATGTATTTGAGTGTGTGTTTGAGTTCATATGACATGTAGTAACAATGCATTTACCCATTTTACTGTGAAATATAACTAAGAAATGTTTACAGTATAATGTTTGCCTGGTAACTGATGCTTTTGGCTACTAGATTTATTTTAGCCATTTAGCCACTCGTGCGATATCTTATGTTTATATGTATGGCGTAAACAGAGTGTTAGTATAGTTATTGAATGAAACCATTATAGTTATTTGATTGATCAAAACAATTAATAGTTAAATAACGCAGCATATTCATTGGAATTTGATTGCATTAATCAAATATTTAATATCTTTCTTCACTTTGATACCTTCTTTGAATGTGAATAATGTTAGTGATATTTTATAAAGTATTGTTGATGGTATTGGCATAGATATAAACATAAGATAACCCATAAGTGGCTAAATGCGTGGTTAGTTCAAGTGGATCAAGTGGCCAAAAACATGATTTACCTGGCAAACATTATACTGTAAACATCTCTCTTCATATCTTCAGTTATATTGCACAGTAAAATGGGTAAATGCATTGTTAATGCATGTCATATGGACTAAAATAGATCTAGGCTCAGTTTTTACCGCCGAGTACTTCTTTAAGATGTTTCAAATATTATTGCGTTTTAATCGCCAAAGTATTGTCACAGCCACACTCAGAAACGTGTTGAGTGAGGGAGACACACTTATGCCTTTATCGAATAGGAGAGAAGAGTGCAACAATACACTGGTTTACACGACTTACTTATATGCAATGCTATATCTAATGTTTATATCTATGGGTTTTGTGTATTGGTAGGCAATGTTGTTATGTAAGACATGGCTGCGAATTGATGTGTTCGTCAGGTTTGTGTGGAGTGTGAGAGAAGCCAATTAAGCGTCAGATATGAAGTCCTCAAGGATGATTAACGAGCGATGGTCCGTGGACCAGAATGTCGTGAACTTCCTGCCCTGGCCCCATCATCAGACATCATGTCGCCTTTAACAGCCTTTCATAGTCTGCCCTTTTAAACAATATATTATGTATTCTACTAACAACATTATTACGTTATTCAATCACAGCCATCTTACTTTCTTTCATCTTTATATATACCTACATTTAAGCATTCAGTTCAGTGATGAACCAAGGCTTCCCGCACCAGCATCTTCCACTTAATGCTCCTCCAGTTATTAATTCCTAAACTCCTAACTACCTTATAGAACTCGTCCGCCCACCTTAGCCTAGGTCTACCCTGCCTTCTCTTACCCACAGGCTTGCTGGATAGTATTTCCGATACTATCCCTCTTGCTCTTTAACCCAACCTAATGTTAAAGCCCTAATAAACTGCACTACGTTCACGCTCTTATATAATGACATTTAAGTATACAAATAATTATTATTTATGTAGTGCAATCTATCATTACGAGTAATTTGTTTAACCACTAAAAATAATTGCGAAAAAGTGCTCTCTTAACGAGTGTTGCACGGGATTTAATAATCTCTGCCAAAATGTCGTCGAAGAATTAACAAGATTAAAAATGTAACTAGTAGTAGAAATAAAGCGCAAAATTGTTGAAAAGCGTGAATGAGGTATGAAGATTTTTGCGGTAATATTGTTTTATAAAACAAACAGGGGTAATTTTAATTGATTTTTTCAATTTGTTTTTAATAGGACGGTTATATTTTGAGCTTTGATTACATTTTTGCTTTAAAGTTTTTTTTTGTATCGATTAGAAGAATTTTTTGATTTTAAAAATGAAGTATAAAAATGTGGAATTATTATGCATTATCAAATTAAATATAATGAAAATATTAGGTATAATATATTAGGCACAGCCAATACCAACTAACTAATAACTAGTATTATATTTATAATTTTATATGTAATATTCACTAGTTTTATAAATAAAAAACTAATTACGTAAAAGAGCAATTAATTATTTTGACGTGTAATAAAAAATAATGGAGTTGGTCATCATGAGTAATCATGTGCGCTTGGAGAAAATTTCGAGGTTGTGGTAATAATCGAATAGAGCATTTTTTGGACATTTTTTTTAGTTAATCAATTTAAGGGGGTGGTCAAAGTGACCCCCTTTGATCGCTTCTACGGTTGCATTGAGGACAGTATCTGAAGTGAATGCAGTTCAGGATGCAGCTTGACCGTAGCATTGAGCTGATCTTTTTAGCGGTAAATGGACATCGGACAGCCATCAATTATCATTGGCATCACTTTTTATGATCATAAATACAGCAGTGGCAGTTATTGGCACTCACACACACCTAATCATTGGACTTGCATACAAATACGACCACCATTATATGTACAAGCAGGCTGGACAAGGCAGATGCGCCCTTACCACTGAGGGACATCTCAATAGTCATTATCTGATTGCTACACTACACCATATTAATACTATTATATCGAAGGTATACTGCCAAAATGCACCAAGTCATATTTCATAGTCTTGAAATAATGGCGATTTTTTTTTTTTTTTTTTATACCGTGACGCCTTCCCTATTGACGGGAGTCCCTCTATCAGGGGTTGGCCAGGCCACCTTGGCCTTTACGGGAGAATATAGTAGAGATGGTTTCCCAGGCCACCACACAGCAATGAGTACTTAAGATCTAGTTTGCTAAGCTAGATCTACCAAGTGACTCCGGTGCCGTGAATCGAACCCGGGAGTCTTCACTAACGAATCCGTTACACTAACCACTGGGCCACAAGGCGGCTCTTGGCCAAAATGGCGAATTAGTGAATAAAAAGTCTTAACAGAACTATAAATTTATGGTACATAATTGAATAATTTACAATTTGGTATAAATCAATGACTTCTTTTATCTTTCCAAACATAACACAATTATGAAAAAATACTTCTATTTTAACTACCAGAACAAACTAACTAACTAAAAATGTAAATTTGACTTAATTTAATTTTTAAAAAACTACCGAAATATTGATGATACATACGACTAAGTGCGTTTTTGGCAGTAGATAAAGTATTAAAAAACATATACAGATGCATCCCTAACTCAAAATCGTCAAAATATAACTTTTAGCAGTATTATTGATATTATTAAATACAAAGTGGATATTGTGATTAAAACTGGGTACTGCCACTAACATTTTTCAGAGTCCATTAAGTCAATGCATGCAATATCCTTATTCACTTGTCAGTAATAGAGTTGAAAATAATTAATTTTGAATGGGATGAGTATGCATTAAAAATCAACAAAAATAAATTTTATAAAAAAATATCATCGCGTGTAACAATAGTCCTAAGATACACATTATAAAATTAATTATATTTAGAAGCACGTCACTGATAATTTATTAATAATTTAAATTTTCGGACTTCTTTGCAGACTTATGTGATTCTCTTTTTCGACTGAAGATTATTAAAGACACATTCCTATGAAATACAGATATTTTATTGTTTTTTTTTTTATTTTAAGTAAAATAATACATTTTTATTTTACGAAGAGCTAGAATCAGATGCGAGAAATAAAATTAAAGGAAAATTTCGTCCGAAAGAATAAAAGGAGTTATCTGAAGAAATTTTTCAAGAACGGAGAATGAACATTCAATTCAAACGAATATTGTAGTATTATACCTATTTCTATTCTTTCTCCTCGTGGAGTGCAATGAAGCGATATAATGAAGACGAATTTTTTCATATAAGTGCATTGATTAATTAAAATAGTATACCATAATATTCGTTTGACCTTGGCACATCTCTGGGAATGAGTATACGTATATTTGTATATGTATAAATGTAGCCATAATAGACTGGGTCAAGCAATTGTAATTATTAGCATTTATTAGAATTCAAAAAAAATCTATTTAATTTTAATAGATGATTCAAGTATATTTCCTATTTGACTCAACCGTTGATGGTATTTATAAATGTATTAGAATAACTTATGAAATGCCCCCCAAAGCTAGTATCGGATATCATCGGCAAATAGAAAACGGCTAGGCATGTGTGTATGTATTTAGAAAAAAGCCTGTCCACTACTTTCAGTATCCCTTTTTATCCTTCTTCTGCGAACTGAAGAGATTCTATGTCTTTTTTTGTGCAGCCGTACTTAGGGCCGGTCATTTTTTCCACCCCCGGACTTAAAACCCGTAGAGAATTGTAAAAGGCAAATGTGGCATAGAAAGAAAGATCAGTGGGCAGCACGATCATCTTTTTCGATTGTCTCCTTTGTCTACACAAAAACCACTGCAGATGTTCTCTTTTTATAATGCTATAGAGATAATGTATCTTGTAAGTCATTGATCTCTCGACCTCCCGTTAGTGGTTTTCTATTTGGTCAATATTTACAGGCGATTTATATTTTAAATACCAATTCTTCAATCGTCCATGTTATCGATATTAAATTTATGAGTAATATTATTATTCGCTCCCCTATTTAATAATATGTCGCGTGGCTTCTATTCATCTGTTTCATTACCAAAATTCACCCACCGTATTAAATCTAATTACAAAAATTTCATCATAGAGAAATGTATATATGTATAATTTGGAAAAGAAAACAATATTTAATCCCGTGGAACATTCCGGTGTGTTAATTTAAAACGAACATCTCCCCCACAACACATATATACATATTATGGACACCAAAACAGAAGTTCCCCTCCTTTTTAATTTGTATGTGCTTGCCACTTATTTTTGGAATATTTTTTACGACCAACTACTGTAAATAGAAGACAATATGCGGGGGATGAGTATATATGTGTTTTTAAATTGAATTATTAGTTAGGGAGTTCATATGGTAGAAATTTCTCTACCGATAGATATAACCACATATTAGCAGGCTATACAATTAAATATCAAGATGGCGGACCCAATGAGCTTATATGTATACATAGAGATTCCAATAATACTTGTAAAGACGCCAAAACCATAGAAGGCAGGCACCAAAGAGTTTCGTACCGCCTCGCGAATTCAAATTCTATTGCGTGTACATGTAACAGGGCACATTCGAATGTATGACGAAATATTGCATGGCGCTTCTATAGATAAAAGTTTCTTGAGAGGACTAAACTGATAAGTTTGTCAGAGGCAATAAATACTAATGATCTCACTCAGACTCGTCTACTTGGTCATCTTGATACTTGGGCCCGTAGATATTGTTATAAAATTTTAGATTTTAATAAAGAGATAAATTTCCTATCTAATACTTCTGATTTTTAAATCCATTAGAACATTATAAACGTTATTATTAAAGTTTATAATTGATATTTCCAACAATTTACTCCGATGGACTTAAGCTGTTATTAGCGTACGTCCTTCAAATACATCTAAGAGCATTAATTTTTTCATGCGGCCGTGTTCAATATAATACTGTAATAAGTGTGTGTTAGTGAGTCGTACTAATGCTGATGGTATTAGTACGTGTACGAATAGACTAGAGCTTGGTAGTATTCGTGTACACGCATACGCATCTCACGCACACACTCTTACTACACTATTACATATATTGAATACGGGCTTTAAGTAATGGATTCCCAGGCATACGTCACCGTAAATACGATAGTAGAGTTACTTACCTACACTTAAGATCGGTTTTTTGTTAGTTAATGCCTCGTCTGAGCCTCGAGCGAGGCACTAATTAACAAAAAAAACGATCAAAAGTACAGCAAAGCAACTCTATTACCGTCTTTACGCTGTACGTTTACGGCGACACACGCCTTGGAATCCCAAGCTTTATACATCCAGTTGTACAAGTATGGCTTGCTAATATATCGGCGGTATCAACGTGAATCAGTATTTGTGGAGTAACTGTATATAATATATTTTTAGTGTAATAAAAAACTAACCCCTCCTCTCGTCGATGTAATGGACCAATAGGAGAAGAGAGCCGAGCTTCAAAAAACATAATTGGGTTGTTTTTTGTGATGGTTATCTTTTTAGGGGCTCCTCCCCTCTAAAGCAGTCTCCGCCTCTGACATCTGTCATAATATTGCTTTTTACACAAGTCTTTACCACATAAATACACATACAATATATACATATTCGTTTAAAATGGATTCCTGAATTTGTAGTTTCATCGTTTTTTTTATATATCGGATTAAAAGAAAAAAAAACACCTCTAAAAGTTACATTGAATGAACACGTCTATAATACCACATTATACCTTCTTACATACATATTAAAATCAATCAGCCTAATATATAATTTTGGGTATTTAAAAAAAAATATTATCTAAAAAGGTACATTATTCAGTCAATTAACTATTCAAATACTGGTTGTATGGGGATATTTATTTATTAGTGAATGTGTTCATAATATGCTTCTAGAAGAAATGTGTTTTCCCAAAATCGTATTTGTCGCATATCATATTTTCTCCGACAAACAAACGGTAAGTCCCCAGAACTCATGTTTAAATATTGATACTGTATGCCTAATGGTATTGACTCTTGATATTGTATGTTATATATATATGTATTTCTTAGATAACTATCAAATTTTTAATATTTTAGTTTGATCGAGGCATGTATGAAATATATTGAAGGGGGTGTTGTGTAATGTTGGGTGAAAGTAGTAGTATAATAATATGTTTTAGGTGGTGGTTGAAGAAGTCTTCTCCCGTCTGAGACATTATTTTTTCCTTCCCTTTTTACTATGGGAGACTCTCACCCTCTTTCTATTTTCCACACCCTCTTTTCTATTCCCACCATGACAAGTTCGCGATACTCGTAAGTGTTCGACGAGTGAAGTTTTGTCGAATGAATTCTGATTTTATGGACATTTACTATTTTATATTTAAAAAACGATGATGCCAAACTGGATAAAGAGGTCAGCTGATGGTTGACAGGTTGCTATTTCTAATCATCCTAACCAAAGTTCTGAAAAAATCCTGCAAAATCTCAAAAAAAATTACCAAATAGAAGATATTTATGATATTTTAACTAACTGGGAAGTTCATCGTTGAACTTGTTGATAATGATGATAATATTTGGTAATAAAGGCGATGATAATATAATATATAAAGCAACCTTATTTATTATTGAGTTGAAAACCACGTGAATATTTAGAGATAAAAAATTGTATTGATATGATCAGTGAAAAACTATAGACTCGAAATAGAATATACATTATTCGACTAAGGGTTTTTTTTATTATTAAGAGAACACAGTCGTCTGGAATACCAGAGAACCTACATCTCTGATGGAGCCTTCAGAGACAGAGCGGCTCTGCCCGACTTAATAATCGCCTCAGTATTTACCTTACAATCCAGGAAATCCGAGTAAACCTGGATCGAGACGATCGATCGGGATTTTATTAATATTATTCCCAATCTCCCAGTCGTAATAACCGAAGAAATCAATTAAAAAATTCTTGACTTGAGCGGGATTTGAACCCATGACCACAGTATGACACAGCATGACCACGCTGGCGCTGGGGTTGAAACAAGTCGGATTTTTTTAAACATTCACTGCGATTTTCCTATTTGATTTTAAGTAAAATATAAGTTTTTCATCGCTTATTAATACGAGTACCTAATCATAGAAAAAGGGTGCTATAATTGTTCATTGCAATTTGTTTTCTCTAATTGGTCACAGTTTATTTTATTGTTAATTATAATAAATATATTCGACACATCTATTGAATTGGTCCGGGTTTCCCTCCCGTCTGTGGCGTCGCCGTAAAAAATGTCGACGTCCCACCGCCATTTTTGCGATGTTTTTTTCTACCATTTTGAGATAGGCTTCTCTCATTGCCATGGCAACACTTTCACCACTCCAAGCGCTGATTAAACCAAACATTACATATTCTCAAGGGAAAATACGCCATTTTATAATGTCTTCTCCGAATAATACATTATCGACAATTTCACATTAAAACTAATAAAGCTCAAACGAGTAGGATTGCATAAATATAAGCAGAAGATATTTCATTGTAAAAGGTAAGAGTGGCATAATCAGAAGATAATTGATGGTTCGTATATTATTTACAGGAGGATTGCGATATGCCAGAATCGTTGAGTCAGCGTTTAGTTTTTTCTCTTGGTGAAAATAAAATGAAAGAGAATATGAAACCGTTCGTTCGGACGAAATCGAATGTAGGGTGACGTTCGTTTTCGGATAGAATGTGGAAAATAGATATGGAGGCTGTGGAGAATGAGAGGGAGAATAGGGAAAAAAATGGCTCTAGTGAGGCTGCGGGTGGAGGGTGGGTGGTTGATTGGGGGTGGGTGCTGGTCTGGTCGCGAATTATTTATCCGACAATCTCTATTCCAAGTGCGGAATACATACGATGTAAGATGAGGGGCGCTGAGACCGAGATATATTTATATGCCATCGATTCTTCGACGATGTTTCTTATACTACAAATACTAAAATATACTATCACACTTTCAAAATTATTTCAAACAATGATAAAATGTGTGAATTTTGACCTACAAACAATCATGTTTGCTATTAGATTTGAGTACAAAGAAGTTTGAATGAATACTACATCTGATTAATCTTTAATTGGTTAACAATACCCATTACTAAATTATCTGTTGCGTTCAGCAATCATTATCAGAATAGTGATTAAAAGATCAAGGCAATCCTTCAAAAGCTTCTTCAATTCGAAACCATGTATATTGACTTCATTTTTATATAATCGGAGTCTCAAAAAGTTATTTTTTATACCCACTGAAATTATAGATTCAGTTGACTGAAAGGTAATTTTTTGTATTTTTCTTAAACAATTACCGTGTAGGGATTATTTTCATTGATTCAGAGTAATGATTATCGATAACATTATATAATTTAATTATAATTGTATGATGATATGTGTGTAATTTATACGTATTGAATAGTGTGCGCAGGGTACGCACGTGTTTTTTTTCTTTCACATGTCCAGCATAAAACATGTGACTGGGGTTTGGGGGGTGGTTGAGCCCACCCCTTCATCCAGTCGCCATGACAACCCTCTCCCCTCTTCTGGCCTCAACAACCCCGCGAAAAAAGCAGTAAAAGGGATGAAAAACGACCGGTCGAGGGTGTTTTTTATGCACACCCCTACCATGGACCACTCTACTTCGGATATAACGCCTTATTGGATTCGCGATCGGGAACGGAAAATGCCACCCCAACCCCCAATAAACTGTACATTATATACGTTATACTAGGTACCTACATATTTATTATAGAATCTACGATATTGTTTCATTATTGTTATGTCGCTTCTATTTATTTGTATAATATATTTTTATATAACCTATATTATATTTCTCTACTGAGCTTTTTGAGTGGATCTTTAATAAAATAAACAATCACTTATGGTTTTGTCTGTCTCCACAGTCCTTAATGATTTTACCATAGGTACATATTTATGTTTCACATTTTTTTGTTATATTCATTTGGTATTAAGTATTTGTTTATATTTCTAAATTTTATTTTATTATCATTATTATGATTTATTATGTATTATATAAATTTTAGTGGTTCTATAAATGGGTTTTTTTATTTTTCCCATACATTACGTTATGACTTATTAATTATTTGAATTACCAATTGATGGTACTAATAAGTAAAAGGCTTAGTTTATAAACTTTATATTGTAACATCTAAACATAATGTACCAAAACATTGTATGTTAATTATATTTAATAAAGAAATCGTATAATAAAAACTATTATTGCGTTTGAAAATATGTTCTGATTACTATTTTATATACCCATAAATTATATAACTTGTATTATTGATTAGTGACAATATATGTACTTACTTAATTTGGTACTGAATTTTCATTTATGTTTTGTATTTACAGTTATGCTTATATTGAACATTAAATTCATATTGATATCGTAAATTTTACAAAACGGTGAATACTAGTAATATAATCGCTTTTTAATCGTATGGAATATACATATAACAAAAATTATTATTCCATCTAAAAATATATTAATTGAATAATAAATATAAGAATAAACTGCAGCTGCGTTATTCTTGAAATGCAAACAAGTTTTTCAAGATTCTAGTTTATTTTACACGTGTCGTCTCGGCCATTTTTATATCTCCATTAATTCGCATCGACAATACTCGGGATGACATAGAAAGAAATACACAAATTTTTACGACGTTTCTTAGAAGAGATACCTTAAAAAGGTGACTTACAATAGTTACAAATAGCCGGTGTTGGCTTTAACCTTAATAATCGATCACGCATTGTGTTGCCTTCGTCCCGCTGCCGATTTTCCTTTCATGGCTGTTTTATGGACTTGTTTTTTTATATTCTCCGACAACACACTGTGACATCGGGGATTTTCAAGACTTCTTTGTCAATTCAATATCGGCACAAGAGATTACAATAGAATTAAACCTGCTTTCAAAGTGTCTCGTGTCTACTTGTATGGATATTTTATGAGGCCATCAAATCAGTTATGGATAATAATGCCAACATTTTATTAATAAACATTGGGATTTTATTCAATTAAATAATCTATAATTTAGAAGATGTGCATCTATAATTAAAATATAGATGTGCATCTATAATAAGATATTTATATTATTAAAAATTGCGGGATCTCAAAATAACATAGTCGGTTGTGTAATTGTTTATTTATTTCCAAATTGCTAGTAAATTTTTGGCATTAAAAATGTTTGTAATTTTTGTCTGGTAGGGTTTATTTTTTTGTGAATGAAAAATACCGCGATTTACGTAGATTTCTATAGTAAAATATGATATGGATTTTGACAATTTTTAAAAACGTAGGTACTTTCAAGACTAAGAATGTGGCAATTAAGATCTGAAGCCTGGGAAACTACAACTTTAATTATTACAAAATATCGCCAGAATCCGTCGAAGAATCGTTAATAGATTTTTACCCATTTAGATTTAAAAAATAAATAATTAAAATTCATGACCATCGTAAGAAGATGAGGCTCAGGGGATAAGGCGCGTGGCCAGAAATACTGTGGTTATAGGTTCAAATCCCGCTCGAGTAAAAAATAAATAAATTGATTTGATCGTTTATTACGACTGGGAGATCGATAATCATCATCATCATCATAAGCACTCCAGTTCAGTGATGAACCAAGGCTTCCGCACCAGCATCTTCCACTTATTTCTATTGGAGGCCGCGCTCCTCCAGTTATTAATACCTAAACTCCTAACTACCTTATATAACTCCCCCGCCCACCTTAGCCTAGGTCTACCCTGCCTTCTCTTACCCACAGGCTTGCTGGATAGTATTTCCGATACTATCCTCCTGCTCTTTCCACGTGTCCGGCCCAACCTAATGTTAAAGCCCTAATGAACTGCACTACGTTCACGCTCTTATATAATGAGTAAATCTCATCGTTCCGTCTAATTCTAAATAGTCCCGGTGCCTCCTGAACAGGACCCAAGATCCTCCCAAGAATCTTCCGCTCGAACCTAAGTAGCCTATCCTCTTCAGTTTTGGTAATAACCCATGTTTCTGCACCGTAGGTTAGTACTGGCCTAATTAGCATCTTGTATAATTCTACCTTGGTACTTACTTAGATATCTTGATCTGAGCAAGCGTACTAAGCCGAAATACGCCCTATTAGCACTTTGCAGGCGAGAGTTGATGTCCTGGTTATTTCCAGCCTTCTTAGTGACCACTGCTCCCAAATATACAAAAGAGTCAACCTGCTGAAAGTGGTCATTGTCTACCTTCAGGCTACGATGTGCTACCAATTCCGAGTTGGATGTCACATGCATATACTGACTTTTATCTACGTTTATGACTAATCCTACTATTTTAGCGGCATCCCTTATTGCTCTAACCTTATCAATTAACACGTTTTTAGTTCTAGCGATAATATTTACGTCGTCTGCGAAAGCGAGTACCTGAAAAGACTTATAGAAGATATTAGACTTATTGCTACAACCTGCAAGACGCATAACCTTTTCTAAAACTAATGAAAATAACAGGGGGGATATCACGTCCCCCTGTTTAACGCCTGCTCTGGTGATGAAAGACTCCGACAGTACACCATTTATCCGTACGTAGTTTTTGGTGTCTGTCAGCGTCATTTTTGAGAGTTTTTCCGGGAAACCCAAACTCTCTCATCGTGCTGTAAATAATATCCCTATCGATTGTGTCGAATGCCTGCCTAAAATCTACGAACAAGTGATGAGTCTCCACGTCGGCCTCATTACACTTCTCTAATATTTGCCTAATTGTAAATATTTGTTTCATTGTTGAACGCCCTGGTCTAAATCCGGCTTGGTAGTCTCCCAAGCATTCCTCCGCGTATTCTGCTAGCCTATTTTTTAAAACCTTGGCGAATATCTTGTACATAACTGATAGTAGGGATATCCCTCTATAGTTACTGCACACGCTAACGTCACCTTTTTTGTGGAGTGGGCAAATTATCGAACTTGCACAATCCTTCGGTAGCGTTTCGCCTTCCCATAAAGATACTATTAAACTATGTAATAGCGCCCATAGAGCATCCCCGCCGTATGCTATGAGTTCGCTGGAGATCTCGTCTATCCCGGGGGCTTTCCTTCTCTTCAGTCCTCTGATGGCGTGGCACACCTCTTCGTAGGTGGGTGGTGGTATTTGTGGTTGCGCGGCGTGTTGGTACAGACTAGCGTTCTTATTGGCTACCTTATCGCTATTCTTATCATTTAATAGGTCGCTAAAGTACTCCGACCATCTATTTAAAACGCTTTCCTGATCGCAGAGAAGTTCGCCTTTGCTATTCCTATTAAAGTTTAGTCTAGGTTTGAACGTTTTCCTACTATTGTTAACGTTCCTGTAAAATTCCTTAGCATTATTCCTATCTCTAAACATTTCAGCATCTATAATTTGCTGTTTTAGCCATGTCCTCTTCGTCGACTGTATGACTCTATTACTACTCCTACGAAGTTCTTTGTATTTCTCTCTATTTTCTAAGCTATTGCAATTAAGAACTTGTGCACGGGCATTGTTCTTCTCCTTAATAATACTCTCGCATTCTGTGTTAAACCAGCCATTTTTCTTTTTGGAGATCGATAATAATATTAATAAAACCCCGATGGTTCGATTTGATCCTGAATTCCTGGATTGTAAAGTAAATACTGAGTAGATTATTAAGTCTGGCAGAGCCGCTCTGTCGGTGTCTCCGACAAACAATGATGTTGTGTCTAAAAAACATATTTTTATAATAATTTGTAAAGAAAACCTATCTAAAGTAAAGCCTCTCGGAGTGTATGAATAAATGAGTAGTCCTTTATGAAATACCCCAACTACAATTATGATTATTTGTCCATATTTTGTTCTGTTTGGTGTAGAGTCCTTAGAGTATCCTAGTTTCCTTGCTCTGAGGTAGAGTCACAATATAATGTGTCTTTTTCAGGCTGTAATCTTTTCAAAATACTCGTAGAATGTATATTTTTAACCAGTAGTAAAGATATTCATGTCGCGGAAGACCGTCATTGTAAATGGATCTTTTCACAGGTTTCAGTGTTAAAAGAAGATGCGTTGCATTCGCTGAAATTGACCTAGTTTTTGCTGTTGTGTCCCGCTGTTGGTCTTAAAAAGGAGGTTGCAATCCAGGTTATACAGTCCTTTAGGCCACCGGATAAAAATGCCATACAAAAGAATTGCAGGTACACTTATTTTTTTACTTGCACCCTTATTTCACATATCTCCGCATGACTTCCACCCCGCAATGACACTTCGAATTCCAAGGATTACATTTAGTCTCCTTATCTCTCAAGTTATGGTGACAATTTACTAAGAAGATTTAAATACCTGTACAATATATGTAGATATATACAAAGAAACTGAAAGTTTTTTCTTTAATTTATTGTCTATAAATTTCATATGAAACTAAGCAAGCAGTCGCGATGTACCAACTGGTTTCCTATATCAATAATGTATTGGAATCCTATATATTTATTTTGTTTTCTTATATTTGTAAAGCAAATGTCAAACCTAGATACGCGAAGAGGCTATCTGTTGACTGATATGACATGTTGCCTACAACTGTTTACTAAAAGTAATTATAAATAATCAGTTTTAATTATAGTACATATCTTTACTCAAATCTGACTGATTCTATTTCTCTTATTCTTTTTTATAATTATTATTTGTACTTTTCTTGTGATGAGGCGATTACCTTTCTTTGATTATTTATTTTGAGAGGCTTTTGGGAAGGTTTTTACATGTTAATTCATTGTATGTGATCTTAACTATTACTTGTTAGCGACAGAGCGGTTCTGCCCGAACATCACCTCAGTATTCACCTCGCAATCCAGGAATTCAGAGTATACTCGATTTTATTTATATTATTCCCGATCTCCCAGACACTGACCGATCAAATATTTTTTTTTACTTGAGCGGGACTTGAACCCATGGACCACAGTATTTGTAGCTACGCGTCCTACCCCCTGAGCTATTACGCTAGTTTGTTTTTTTTCTATTGTTTTCGCGTAACCCTACCCCTCAGTATTTACCTTAAAATCCAGGAAATCAAGATGATGAATATTTTCCTCGAATTTGAAATGTTATAACTAAATCACGCAAATTTTACACTTTGAATGTGGGATGATTAGCATTGATTTTTATTATGAATTATTCTTTAGTTCTTAAGATATTTGGTAAATGTAATTAGTTATTAGGAAGCTCTTGGTATATAGATATACTATATAGAATACTGAGATTACTATGATCAGATTTACACGAATATAATGTATATATGGCTTACAATGTTGGTATATATCGAACTGGTTGAGTGTATATGTGTAATAAAAACACAATTGCAGGATTATGCGTGTCACCCCGAAATAGTAAGGGTGACCCCAAAGATGTCAATAAATCTGACCGATCCTTTTGTGATATTTGACCCCTTCACACATCCTTGATCCTCTCTAATCTTTACAACCTCCACCATTAAAACGGTCAATTCTCTACTTGCAAAAACTCACTAAAGTCCCGATTTACTTATTGAGCTTCTCAAAATTGGATGCCTCCATTTAATTTTTGGGGCTTTTAAGTCTATAAGAATAATAAAATTTTCAACGTCAACAATTTTGCTGCTTGATTGTTATTGAATTTTGTAAAAAAAAATATTTGTGGAGCTTGGGATCAATTTTAGCCTATTCCACTTTTTGCTGAACTGAGATATTTAGCAAAATGTTTTAGTGGCTAGTTGGCTAGTTTTGAAAATTAATTTATTTGGAACAGGTTGATTTTGAAAGTAAAAGCTTAAGCTTAAAAAACAATAATCACCGAATTTTGAAATATTAATCATATGTCTATAAAAAACGGTAAAATAAAACCGTAAAATGTGTTACTAAAAATACAAATAATATAAAATTAACGATTTCATTGACCAGGTTTCGAATAGAGCATGTTTGATAATAAAATATTGTGATTTCACTAAAACTTATAACAGTTTTGATTATCATATTGTATTCTTTTGTAAGTCTGTATACTTATCTAATTTTTTTTTAAAGTGGAATAGGCTAACATTGATACCAAGCTCCAAATTTATGTACAACATGATATTTGTAATAAATTAAGGTATTATGTTGGTACTCCTTTATTTAAAATTAATTCACTCCATGTGTATATTCTACGTAAAATTAACTGAGACCTGGCTCAGTCTCAAGTAGTCTCATGGTCCGAATGCATAATTTTCCTTCACAATACATATTAGTTCAATTGTATGACCAAATGTAATCAGACTTCGTTTAAATTGTTGGGAATCCCATACGTACGAATTTCCGATTTTAACCGTTTTATGTCCGATTTACAGTGGTACATTTTTATTTGTTCGCAGTGGAGATTAATTGTAAAATGTGAGAAATATATACAAAAGAGTGACCCTTTTCGAGAATAAATGTGACCGCTGTATTGTATTTTGTGACCCCCCTCAAACCTTCATTTCTTCACAACTATTATTTGAATTCGACCAATTTGAACTATCGATACATTTTACTCATCTGTCCATTACTCGAATGTCCCTCAAACTGTACAAAAATAACTAAACAACAAGGTTTTTTAAACTATATTTTAAAATACTGATAAATAACACACTGATATTCTATATTTTTTATGAAATGTTGTGTAAATGTGTAAAGTATTTTTTAAAACAGGTTGAAAGTAGACACTGAAATATAAAAAAATAATTGAAATATGAATTTTAATTTCAAAATATTAATAATTAGTTTTAATTATTTTTGTAGTTGCTATGTTTTAGAATATTATATTATATATAAATAAAAGTTTAATACTAGGTATGGTGTTCGATATATCGTTCCCCTTGTAATGCCAAATCTCTTCTTTTACTTTTCTATATTGAATCGGATGAAAACATTTATTTTGTACGAGCTGTGTGTAACTGTAATATATAACAGAATGTCCATGTAAAGATAAAATGGGGTCCTTTCAATGAAAATAATTTTTCTCGCTATAAATCACAAAGTTTAGATGGTCACTCATTGACAATCGCAATTACAGATATGTATCAACTATGACCAAAAAGGGTATTTCAAAAACACACATGTAATAATTATTATAATTTTATATAAAACAAATATTTATCTACAAATACGTCGCATAAAAAGTCGCATATTTAAATGAGAAAATTATTTTTTAATTAATTTATCTTTATATAAACATGTTAAGCGCATTATTTTATTTAAGTAATAAAATAATTCTTTTATTAAAATCAATCCTTAACCGTTTTAATAGTGTGTCCTATTTTTTTTATAAAAAAAAGTTTATCATCTTAACTGATATAATGTGTCTCTTTTCATAATCGTTAATCGTTTTAGATACAAACTTGTATGGTTATGTCTAAGTTAATTAGCAGTTGTATAAATGTTACGAACTTAAGCTAGGGATTCCCAGGCTAGGCAGGCTAATAGGGTTGCTTTTCTGTACTTTTGATCGGTTTATTGTTAATAAGTGCCTCGCCCGAGGCTCAAACGAGGCATTAACTAACAAAAAACCGATCATAAGTGTAGCTAAATAACTCTACTATCGTATTTACGGTGTACGTTTACGGGGACGTATGCCTGGGAATCCATTACTTAACGTACAACTTCACATACCTACACACATTTATAAAATAGATAAAAAAAGACTGTGTAGAAATAAGAGGTTGGAAACCTTAATAAAATTCAATGTTTTTGAAAAATTTATAAATGATAAAAAATAAGCAATTAAAGTAGTGTAGATATTGTTTTTAAAAACGGATATTAAGGGCATTGTTTTATAAATAATGGTCTGTATTTATAACAAAATAGTGAAAAACGTTAAATAAACTTACTTAACCGTAACGCAAAATTAAACTTACGTATATTTACTGAAACAATTTGTTAGATAAACTAGTCATATTGGCCTCATTATTAAAAAAAACCTATTAAGCTTTTTAGTTTGAAATAGAGTTAATTTGACATTGGGTTTATCCCAGTGGGTGCATAAATTAGACAAGGTTTTTTGATTCGATTGACGTCAAATTTTGATAAAAAAAATCATTCATTAAAAAATAGTATCTTAGTGAAATGGTATTAGTGCCAAAAAGATGATTTTTACGTTTGCTTCTAAATAGTATCCAAATTGTTTTGTGGGAATATTATTTAATCCGCATTGAATGCTGTTAATTTAAAATATTAGTAGTGAACTACCCTTGATATTGGTTGAGTTATATTTGAAAAAGGAGGCGGGGCGGTCGTCGGTATATTTATTTATTTTTGAAGTCGGCAGATGCGGGTCAGAAGGGTCGCCATGTTCTGTGTTTTAAGTATAGTGGGGTCAGAACCCCAATACATTGTGGCTTTAATGGTCTCACCCATTATTTTGTTTATTATTGTGTCCAATGGTCAAAGCTTTAGTTCTATAGCAGAATATCAAATGGAGCGGCTCAAATCCTCAATGTCCACTACGTACATTTTTCACACCACCCTCTCTCACCATTTCAATTCAAAACATTGATTTATCGACAACAAACATGCTCACATCAAATCTAAAATACATGTACAACGAACGAATTCTAGAATTACCCAATTTAGATAAAGGCCTTTCATAATGTATAATTTTAAATACAAAATCCGCTATCATTCAATTTATCAACTTCAAAGGACATTCTTTGAACGATTGCTTAGTTTAAATCACGCTATCTTCAATTTACACTAGCTTATAATTTATCCCACTGGACAAAATATGATAATCTACCATTTTCAGATGTTAATGAGATTATCATAAATAGAATATTTTTCTACTCATCAATATCAATGTTTTTCACTAATTAATACTACTTGTAAATCAGAGAAACAAATATTAAATATGGTAATCTGGTAAAAATCATCTGATTATTCTATATGTATAAACATATTTTGACAAGATTACATAAAAATTAAAAGTATTTAACCAAAAATGATAATATATAAACACATTTCACAAGTTTATCTATTATAATCACTATTAAAACAATGTAAAATTTACTTAATTGTTCTCAAAAATAATTTTAAATCAACATAAAAGGAGAAAAAAATAAAACAGTTGAATAAGTTTCAGAAATATGTGTTTTTTACATATCATTATTATGTTAACATTATTACATTATGTAAATATAAATTGTAAATCGAGGAATAGAAAGCTAAATTGTATGAAAGCTATTATAATCTTTTATCATTTTAAATACCCATTTGCTAAAATTCCCCTAACAAATAGATGACAATTGTTTCTAATAAGATTTGTTTGTTTTGTATTTTTCGTCTGTCTTTCAACTGTCATTCTAGTATGTCATGTCAAATGTAATTCTAGTAGTCATAAGAAATAATGATAAAAGCGTATTTATTATTTAAATATTGGGGCGTATAGAATTAAAACTCTTATATTAATCGATCAATCGGGGAAAACCATACTTAATTATGCTTTTGAGGGCACAAATCAATAAATTGTTTTTTAAATATCAATCTACTCACATATGTATTTCTATAATGCAACTAGAAAAAATATTTCAAATAATTTTAAAAAAGCATGTATGCTCATTTTATCGTTCATTTGGTATAAGGTCGAGAGTTTAAATGTCCCATCTTTCTAATGATATAGCAGGATACCCAGTTTTAAAAAATGACCATCAATCACAAAGGGAATCGTTTCTAGTTTTAATTTTTTGTATCGTTTCACAGGAATGCTATGCCCAGGAAACAGGTTCACTGGTAAAAGTGTATGGGGAAAAAATTGACGGTCTTAAAAATGGACTTCGAAGCTGAGAAAAAGCACCATTCCGAAAGTATCGAGTTCGTTGGCCATTTTTTCAACGTGCATCTAGATTAGCGTTTGACATTTGACATCAGTGTTGCCACATGCTGAAATGGGGCTTTTTAGTTGCAAAAAAGTGAGTTTGTGGTGTTGAGGAAGTGTATTTTTATTCCATTCATGGGTTCGGGGGTCACAAGTTCACAACACGTGTGCTTATTATACGCCACTTTGGATTATTATGGCCTTTGTGTGAAAAAACCTTAAAAATAATTGCCAATTATGTGTCGCAATGATACAATTTCTTCAAAGAAACAATGCCTAACGGTCAGTCAATCAGAATTATAAATACACAATCAATATTTTGAATATTATTTGAAGTTTGATCGACAAACTTGTTTACAAACTCGTTCGAAAACTTTCTACAATATGCAGCGTTGCAATACTTCAGTTGTTCTTTCAGTATCGTAAACAAACATTATCTTGATAATCATTATTATGAAATCATATTTTTTAAAAAAACAATTTATATACGATGCGTTTAGAAGACCGAATGAGATAAACCTTGTTTTAAATGGTTAAATCACATGGTTTAACATCTCTACATCTTAGCTATTCCCAATTGAATAAAAAAATATTAGATACATATATAAATTGAACATTACCTATCAAAGGCGACTTAAGACCATTTTTAAGTAGTTTGTAATGACAATTCTTATTATTCAGAAAGTCTAACACCTAGTTGTAGGTACATTAATATCATAAAAAACGGTTTAAACATATTTAAAATTCAAGTTGAATATTATGAAAATCGATTCTTTTGTTCGTAAGGTTAGTATTAAATTAAAAATAATTTTAGTGGTTAAGAGTCGTCTTTACATATTTTTAGAAAATAGTATTTCAAAACATAAAAATTTCGATAATATATTTGATTTTCGCATGTTATTCTTTGAATTCAGGAAGGCAGTTTTATTTCTAGGCTAATTTAATCATTTGTATATTTACAGTTTAATAAATTTGGTACGTAATATTATAATAAATGAATAAAATATACATCGATCTTACGTCTTCCAAACGCCTGAAATATAATGGTTGTTTACACATTCACAAATATTTAATTAATAAACCAACTTCGATGTTCGATGCTTTAAAAATAATTGTGACCCGATCGAACTGCTACAAAATACAGTTTAAATGATGAATTGCCTTAAACCTTACTTATATGATATTTTGTATTTTATTTTTTTGATAAAATTGAGATAATTTAATGTATTTAGAGGTGCGGTTATATGCAACTGCTTGGACAGAAGAGGGTCTGGTGAGTCATCCATTCACCCCATTTATTGCAGCTCTCATGAGCCTGGGGGCGATTTTTATCTTACCCATTTCATCCCCCGCACATACTCCAACAACCCTCAAAACAACTCATATTATATATATCCACACCTACAAGGAACCATTTCATGCAAACTTTGCATTTTATCAAACATATTGTCCTTATCGTCTCGCTTTCTGGGGAAATTTTGTAAAACGTTCTCTTAGAATCATTTAGCAAATAAATCGTATTGTGTGTTTGTGTGTTGTACGAACTTTGAGCCCTAAAAATATGTTTATTTGAAGTATACAAACAATCGTTTTGCTGCTCTTATCACCTCCATTGCAAAACAATCGCTATTCCCCGAAATGTAATGTACGATTTGTATTATTGAAGAAAAAAAACCTATTAAAATATGTTGTAAATTTTCAATGTCACAATAAAACTGCTTTTTTTTGTTTTCAGCACTTCGCTCATTACAAAATTTTGTTTTGTGTCCGGTTCTAAATTATCTATGAATAGCTATCAAATATATTTAATATTAAATTAATTGTATAAGGAATTACAGAAAGGGATGTTGAATTTACAGGCGCCGTCGATTCATTCTTGTATCGGTTGTATGGAGGGGCGTGGCTTATGTGTGGGTGTAGAGGGGAGTATTTTACCCTCAAAAATACTTAACTATGAAATATAATTTTATTTAAATTATTTAATTGTTCATTGATATTCAATACATGCAACAACACTAATTGATTAATTATAAATTAATTAATTATGCATTACAATATTATTTTATTCTAAATATTATTATGAAGTTAGATATGTACATAACAATTTGAATTATTTAAACATTAGGTATATAATTTTAATTCACAATAGGTATATTAACTAATCAAAAATATTTTTCAATATACCTACTAGTGATGTAACGAATATTCGCCATATCTCTACGAATGTTTTACAATTTGAAGATAATAGTATGTTTATAAAAACCATTATTTTAATCCATTATTTTTAATCCATTAATTTAAATCCATTATTTTCATTTGTTTTTTAATACAAAAAAAAATAACTTAACATCGTCGTTATTTGTCTAAATTTAGCATACGGCATATTATTTTCTTTACTTTGGGTAAGGAAGCGTATCAATAATTTTTTTATTAGATCAAAATAAATAATGCTATATAAATCTTGAAATTGGTATCAATTTTTACTTACTAAAAATTCGTGTTCGCGATTGTTTGAAAAATGACATTCGTTACATCAATAAAATTTACCAATGTTTACACATTTCAGAAGTATAAATAAAACCAAATTGGTTTCGAAGAAATGGAAGTTTATTTTCAATAAGATAAGATTTTATAAGTAATATCTTTTCTTATATCTATTCTTGTTACTAAATCATCTAACTGCTCATTTATTTTCGTGTTGATGGGTAGGGGATAATAATTTATTAAATTTGTAAAAATAATTAAGTATCTAATCTAAAATGTTATTAATTATGTGTGTGTTAATAAAGACGAATTGTTGTGTTAATTTCCAGAATTAATTGTAAAAAATAACGATATAGATATGAGTTGCCTAGTATTAAAGACGACCACTAAAATTATTTTTGACTTTGACACTAACATAACGAACAAAATAGTCGATTTACATAATAAGGTTAATAATATTCAACTCAAATTTTAAATAGGTTTGAGCTGGTTTTTTTACGATATTAATGTACATCTGGGTAGGAAACCATTTCGAAAAAAATGGTCTTAATTCGTCTTTGATAATGGCCTACTTATATATTTTATTAAAAGTGTGTGTATATAAAATAAAGTTTATTCTGCAGCCGACTGTACTTCATAGTCGCACTGAATAAGAGGTGGGGATGTGCAATCGAGACGCCGCCATATACTAGATATACGTGTCTCACTCGCTCTCTAATACATTTATACAAAGTGGGGGAGAGAAATTGGTATATTTGAAAATATGTCTAAATAAAAATTGGTAAAGATTTTTTCCTTCAGTCGATCGCCACTCGTTGGTCGGTGAACACGTGTACTCGATCAGCTCGATACATTCACACAGATAGATAACAAAGCTGAGATTATCCACAACAATTACCACGTGAATATATCACAATATTACATTCGTTTCGCTCTTTGGAACCCGTTTGGATTTGTGACATTTTATCGTAGAATATGAACAATCAATAAAATACGATATCTAAAAACAACCCATCCAGGATACATCATGTCAAGGTAAACTTTAAAGCATATTTTTAATATTGTATGTATTATTTGTCACACATCGAAAGGGTTGTTTGTAACTGTACACTTTTTTAAGGACACGCTTCTGGTTTGATTGGAAAAAAAATAGGATTTCAGTTGTTTTGTGTGACAATAACGGGGTTTCGTATATGTTTATTAATTTGGTGTATGTATATTTTTTTGTGTGTGTGTGTACTTTCTTTGAGATCAATATGCAAATGGTATTATTATATTTTTTGTCCCGGTATCCCGCAGGAAGAGTTCTCATTGTTTCGGTTGACAGGTCGTAGATCTTCTTTTACTTTCGCTCACCAATTGTTTTGCATGTGCAGAATCCGAATTGTTTTGTTGCAAATCTCCAGGGCCGAATCACCGTTTTTATTAAATGTCCGGACGTGACAATAATATTGTTGCATTGAGTGTCCCGTTTCAGTCGCTGAAATATATTTTTATGAATTAAAATTTTAATGTAATTTTGGTGATATATCCGATTTGAATGGTGTCCAAAAATGTGGACACTCCTGTCCTAATCCTCGAATGCAAAAAGCCTATTTACTGGTCTGACCGTTCTCCACCCTTTGTGTTGGTAGCCGCTCTTCGGACATTCTATTAACTATTGTCTAGGTTCTGCACAACGGGGATACCCTTATAAATACAAGGTTTTTTTTAATATTATTCACCATCCATCCTTACAGTAATCTGCTGTTGTAGAGTGTCGTTCATTGTGTCCATTCCACTCCTATTCACTTTCTTCTCTTTTCTCTTCGAACATTTTTTTTTTGGACACTTTTACTTTTTGCATATTCAACTGAAAACTTCCTAATCTGTACTTTTCATAGAATCTTTACAATAGCACAAAAAAACAACCACTTATACTGTCTATTTTGTACATGTAACGTTAATAGAGTTGCAATTTTTTTTTCATATTGATTTGTGTTTATTGAAGGGGTTGAAGTATATATATGTACATACGTATTACATAGATTTCATTTATTCTGTAAAAGGGGTGTAACCCTTTATTATATTTCAACCGCAGGGTAAAACGAAAAAGGGGAGATTATATACAACAAATATAACATATACTATTATATCGATTTAAATTATTACATATTTTGTGAAATCATTGGTTGATTTCATAATTATTATCTTATTCGCCTATTTATTATTGTCATCTACAAAAAAAACTGGGAAAGTCCATAGCTATAGGCAATAATTGCTATTTAATGACACATTTCATGGACACTTTAAAAATAACAAACTTGATTAAATACATTAGTCATCAACTACAAATTATTTGCAAATCTTCATATACATAAAATATGGGGGAATTTTGATAAATGAGTAATAAAAAAATGTTTTTTTGTTTGCGCTAATTGGAATGATAAAACATAATCTAGAAATGAGTAGTAAAGGAATTCTAAGTGAGGCTCATTGACGACGTTTTTAAAGACAACGTGTGTTTTGTAACGTATTTTTAAGACGAAAACCTGATTTCGAGAATATGTCACAATCTGTTGTTGATCGACTAGTCTAATCAATTATTTTATTTTTTTGTCAGTTTGATAATTGTGTTATTTTTTTGTTGTGCAGCGGAATGCTTAGTTGGGAAGGTGGACTTCGAGCCCCATCCATGCCATGGACTCAAATGCATCACTCCATGATTGTAAGTTTGATATTTTACATTAATGGTAATGATTGTTGGGTGTATTTGACTGAGTGTGTTTGTTATTTATAGAAACAAGAACCTTTGGATTCGTCTATGTTGAACAGCTTCATTTCGAGTCATTCGGAAGGATTCCACAGTGCATCGCCATCTTCCTCGAGCAGGGATTCAAATGCACACTCTCCACATAGCGACAGTCCCATGGCGTCTCCGGCTCTTCATCAACAACAGCAACAACCCTTCAGACCTCTGACTCCTCCCGGATTCGACTTGACCAATCGTCCGTCTGATACATCTTCGCCTTCAAAGCCGATGGCGGTGACAGTGACTCCGCCCAAATCACCATCACCACTGCCGTCTTGGGAGCCCAATTCAGACGGAGTACCGAGTCCTGAAGGATCCAATCCCGATGGGGATGACGAGCCCGGTCTGAGAACTCCGGCTGTTAATTCACATGGCAAAGTGAAGACCTTCAAATGTAAGCAGTGTGAGTTTGTAGCAGTTACAAAACTCGACTTTTGGGATCACACTAAAACGCACATCAAGCCTGAGCGCATGTTAAACTGTCCCAAGTGTCCCTTCGTCACCGAATACAAACATCATCTGGAATATCACATGAGAAACCATTTCGGATCGAAGCCATTCCAATGCAGCCAGTGCTCTTATTCTTGCGTCAACAAATCTATGTTAAACTCTCACCTGAAGAGTCACTCAAACATATACCAATACCGTTGCGCCGACTGTAACTACGCCACCAAGTATTGCCATTCGTTGAAGTTGCACCTGAGAAAATACCAGCACAGGCCGGATGTGGTGCTCAACCAGGACGGAACCCCTAACCCTCTGCCTATAATCGACGTGTATGGAACCCGGCGTGGCCCTAAGCAGCGAACACAGAGCAAACAAATGGACGATTCTCCCATTAACCAATCTCACCCAGTGTTCCAGAATCCTTTCGCGATGAATTTCCCCTATGGCTCTCTGCTTCAACATCCTATGCTATTTCCGCATAACAATAATCTCCACGACCCCTCACTCTTGTCCAAATCTCTGGAATTTCGGGATAACGCTATAAACAACAACAATAATCTACCGATTTCACTACCTCCTCATATGCAATTCTCTCAACGATTCGTGCCAGACTACCCCACAAAGTCTAGTAATAATAGGATCCCTCAAGAAGATCACCATCGTCAAGAGAGTAACACTCCCCCGTCTACATTAAATCCATCAGATGCTGTCAATGATGCCCTTGATTTGACAAACACTTCTAATAAAGCAGAACAAGCAATTCACACTCCTCCGATGACTCCGACTGGCATGATAAAGAGTCGTCGCAAAGGGAAGGCTTTTAAGCTGGATAGGCATATCGCGAGGATTGAGCAGAGTGAAGAGGTGGACCAGCATGTCATCACCCCGGATATTCCGTTTTTGATACACGGTGATGAGTCCATGGATGAAAAGGTTGATACTCAAGTTTATGAAGGTATCAAGAGGAAGTATGAGGACGAGAAGGAATCACCTGACACCGTTGAAACCGAACACGTCAAACCGAAGGTAAACGAGCCGAGCAAGCAGGAGTCTTACGACTGTCATTATTGTGATATGGTATTTAAAGATATTATTATGTACACGATGCATATGGGTTATCATGGCTTCAATGATCCTTTCACATGTAACATGTGCGGTCATCAGAGCACCGACAAGGTGTCGTTCTTCGTTCACATCGCGAGATCGCAACACTCTTAAAATTTGATCATTCGTGAAGAATGAGCTGTACAAAGGCCACAAGTTGGCATTATCGATATTCGAAGAGTAATTCGATAGATCGACTGTGACGTCACATAATATCGATATTGTTCCGGAAGAAGGACGCGCGCGTTCTTTGAAATTAAATCATCTAGTCACCAAAACTGCAAAATTATTTTTGCTAAAATATATCAAAATATACATTCACAAGCTCTCACTCTATCACTCCTATTGGTATATCTCGAGGTATCAACAGAGAGTGGATAGTTTTTTTTTAAATTTTGTTAATTCTGAACCTGGTTGACGATCTATTTTTATATATAAATTGGAAATGAAATCTATCTCTGACATTAATATTTTCCCCAGTTTGCACTGTTGCAAACTGTCGGAAGTATATATTTTGTCTGAGATCTATATATTTGTTAATTACTCTGACCGTGTGCAATGAATCTGACTTTGTATTGAGATTTATATTTAGTTACTGCCCTAAGATCTCAATGAACTTGTATATAGTGTTAGTTTTTAGAGTTCGGTTATATGCGGGTTTTTAGTTGTAATATCATTTTCCGTATTCCATTTGTACATTTTTCATGGATTAGTGATCGGCAACGACAGTGTTTTAGGTTAATAACAGAGTAGTCTAGTTATAAGATGATTTATTGTAATATTTAAGATTTCTTTTCGTTCGTTTATCTCTAATATATTTTTGTCATATGAATACTCAAACTAGGTATAGAGCTTAGTCACGATTAGCTGTAAGTTCTGAAAGCTTGATTCCAAATGTATTTAGATATTTTTTTCAGTTTGTTTAGATAGTATAGACTGATAACTAGTGTGATTAGTATTTGTACGCTGAAAAGCAATAATCTATTCTATATGAAATATGTTAATTTAAGTTGATTTGTGCGTGCCTGTTTATTTTGTGTAAATAGTCTAATGTTTATAAATCAGTTCTTTTGTTTATAGGGGCCAATGATTTAGGATATGTTTTGTAATCAAGACTGATTGATATATAATTTATGCATAGGTGAAAATTATTTGTACCTATTATTATGATGTGTCTTTAGAATTATTTTGTATGTAAACTGTAGACTCTTGTTTGAGTGAAAAGATCGATTTGATTTGATCTGGAAAGCAAAGGTGCTGCTAAATTGATAATGTTGTATATTTAAGATTGGGGCAATATCGTCCCCCTTAATACATATTTTTATGTTTATTTATATAAGAAAAAACATTTACAATAAGCGATGCATTTACTTCTCTTATGATTTGAATTGAGTATTTTCTTTTCATTTTATATGTTTTTTTCTCTCTTATGTGATTTTCTATATGTTAAGGTTATTTGTAAATAGATATATTATTATTGTAAAACGTTTTTTTTCCTTATTATTTAAGATGAGCTTTGTCGCCATGATATTGTGTATTTTTTTCATATTTGTTTATTGTCAATTGTGTGCGAAAAAAATATATTATAATACACTTAAAGTTAATGAGAGATATAAACTTATATTAAGCAGATTGTATTATTTATAAAATGAAAATATATATTATATTCGTAAAAAATAACACAAGTTCTTTTTATTCCTTATAATTGTTTATCCTCCATCTTACATTTAATATCCTATATATAATTGGCTTCGTAATTTATCGAACTGAAACGAAAGTATTGAATAATTTAAATTTATGAAAAAATATGTCTTTAATAAAATAATAAGCCAAAGAAAAATATTATAACGGAATTTTGCTGATATCGGAATTACAAAAATACAGTGTACCTATACACAAATAAATAAATACGGTTGTGGTTTTTAACAAGTTCAAGTAGAAAGTCTACAGATTTAAATATACTTTTGAATTTATTTAATGCTATGATAATGTCTTTTATATGGAAAAAATATAAGAAAGAAAATATTTTTTGTATCATCATCGATTGATCAAAAATAAGAATAATAATACATGTTAGTCCCAATAAGTTCAATACTTATAAAATCATTTAATAATTTGAAATTGTTGACTTCTTGGTGGAATTCCATAATGTAAAGAAATATGTTATTTGTAATTTTATTACTTTCGACTACAAATAAAAGTCTCCGAAGATGACTGTATAATAAAATAACTGTAGAAATTACAAATCACATATCTCTTTAATAATTTTATTAGACCATTGTCTTCCGAAAGCACAATTAAAAAAAATGCCCTAATCCTTAATCATATGTGTACTTTTTGAAGTGGAGTTAGATTTATATAAAATATTACATCGTGGCGCGTGTCAGTTATATAAAAAACTAATATGTACATATTATTGAAAGCTCCCCTCTGTATTAAAAAGCTTGTAAAAAGTCCCCCAGTGTTTGTACATAAGGAGAGTGTAATTAGATGCACGCTTTGGTCGCGAGCCAATGGTAAAGCTGCTAAAAAGAACCGCCCTTTAAAGGTAATGGTACTGGGTTCGCTTCCTGTTCCGGCAAAAAACCCTCACCGGTGTTGTGGAAATGTGTTTGACATATGACCTGACAATCACACGTGCTACAAACCAACCTTCAAATAATCTCTACCGGGTAATGTCTTGTCAACCTTTATTAATATTTATAAAGTAACAATTAAACAAAGCAATAAAATAAGAAATGAATAATTATTTAGGACAATATGCATATACATGTATAATACATATAAAGAATTTTTGATATATTCTCCTATTTTTATTTGATATACGACCTTCATTTTGAATACGATCCGGGTGCGCTGTAGAAGAGAGTCGATTATTTGACTTCGGAATTGGTCCATACATAATTCGTAGCCGCTTTTTTAACATCTATCGCAAGACATTGTACAAGAAAACATTTTTAATAATGTAGCCAGAATGATCATGAGTTACTTATTGAATTTATAATTATATATTATTCAAAATTTACTATACATGTAGGTAAAGAAGCTACTCATTTTTATTATTTTTAAAGAAAATATATGTTATTTTAAAGAAGCACATGTTAGAATATTGTCATGAAAATTACGTTTGATATACTTCCAAGGATCTGGAACGAATAAAAGCGATACCACCGATATATTAGCAGGCCGTACAACTGGATGTATAAATATAAAGATGGCGGACCAAGCGGATGAGTTTGACTGAGGCAACATTGTAATCAAGGTGATTAAAAAACAGTAATAAAGAGCGATGCACATCTGTATCGAGAATTCAAACAAACTGACAATTAGCGCTTTAACAATTTGTGTTGTCTCACGCAGACTCGTCTACTTGGTCCGTCATCTTGATATTTATACATTCATCTGTACGGCCTGCTAATATATCGGTGGTATCGATAAATGACGTATAATAGAGGTTCCCTTGTATTTCACTCCTGCTATAACTTATGCAAAATATTTGGGTTTATAATGTACTGCTCTTGGTTTGTAAAACCGTAATATTTGTAGAACAAAGGTCAAAATTTAATTTTATACAAGTATTTCGATGTCACTAATCACATTTTGAGCGTGTCCAAAGATCGTAGAGAAGTTAAAATTTTAAGTTATTTCATTAAAAACCAGTAAAATTTAGAATAACCGGGTAGAAAAATGCAGACATACCTTAATAGTTTATATAGTAGTTTTTTATGAAAGACTTTATATAAGTGTTCTCATGAGTTTCATTACCCAAAGACTTAATTTTTTTAAATGACAAATAATATCTGTTTATTTCTATTGTTGATTTAAGTATATTATTTTATTAAGACGTAGCTTGAACAACTCTGTCTTCAACGAATCTTCAGCAGATGGTTGAGGGGAGTTTAAAATAAAATCGAAAACGCGATGCAAAACGTCCAACGTTTCTTTTTTTTTTGTTTTGGCCCCCCCTTGAATTTCTTTTAGTTTTTGAGGGTAATCCTTATGGCGCACGCGCTTCCCACTTACAAAAATAGAATAACATTGCTGTGTATGTACTAAGAAATATCCTGGGGGAACCGAACTTCTTCTCCCTTCACTCTGTTTATTTACTATGTACATAATGACGCTTTTTCACCGCTCGACTATTTTTCATCGTGGCTGTTTCCAAAAAGATTTCATCTTAATGTGTTGTCAATATTCACAAATCCCACCAATTTATCCCGCAGCCGATTTGTCAACGTTCTGGAGAGTCGATTCATATTTTTTTATTCCTCCCAAATTTCTATTTACTTTATATATTTTAAAGCATCTGTGAGCTGTTGACGTCTTTATTAGAATTAGAACTAGTTGCCCCGTGGAGTAAATGACAACTGTTAACAAACGAAATGCTTTAACGGTCTAAATAATAATATTTGACCCTGTTTTTTTATCACCCGAGAGATTTGTTGAAAATTTACATTTAATTAGGATTTTTATAATAAGTACTTACTTAATTGACTGAATACAAACAATAATGTATAATATATATTCATATTTATCATGCCCTACTGTGCATTCATGAGAAGTATGAAAGAATTCCTCTACATTAAGCATTCGTGATGTTCATTAATTGATATTTTTTATTTTTTTATTATACGTTGTATTTGTTATATATTAAAGTTTCTTTTATCTTGTATCTTCTGTAATTCTGACAAATGTCCATCATTGCCGAACCGCATTAGGTTTTTCCTGTAATGGCAAGGTGATGCTGGTTCATGCTTTCCTTATTTGATTATATTGATATTATATTATTAAAATATTAAAAATAGTATATAAATATATATATATATATATAAATATATATATATATATATATATATATATATATATATATATATATATATATATATATATATATATATATATATATATATATAAATAATAATTATTTTTTATATGATTATCAAAAATCAAATTTTCTTCACATTTATAGAAACAATCATTGTGGCAATTCTAGGTGAGCATCATCAGTGCCTACTAACAATACAGTACATGTTCGGAGTAGGCTTTGGCATCATACTCCATTACTCTTGAATTCTTAAGTCATTAAGGGGAGAATCCTTTTTTGATACACCACATGTTGAATATAAGGTTAATGATGACACCGTCATGTTATCGCCATAGTTTTTTTCCTGGACAAAGTGTCGAAAGTGTGGTTGATATGATATGGGGAGACGAGACGGTTTCGTCATGGGACACAGGCCAAGGGTCTTCCATGGTGACTGGGCTGTCATCAGTATTTTGACATCTTCAGCTGCTTAATGTCAGATGCAAGTTCATCCAGAGCTGGTCTTCAGGTCATGGAACACGAGACACGCGTGAATAATTCATTCTATTGCGAAATTTCACACTTTTTAGCCTTTTTTTCATATGACGCGACAGGAATTATACGCGTGTCTACGTTATTATTAAAATGGATCAAACTACCCCAAAACGGTCTCATATACTATTTATTTATTTGATTATCTTTTATCGGAGCCGGGTATTATAATATTTACAGAACTATCTAATAATATTAATAAAATTAAATTAACATCTTTGAAATTTGCCCATCCACCCAGTATTAGGCCACATTCAGCATTCTAATTTATCCCATTAATATATAAAAAATTTGTATGCTAATTAATGTGTCAATTTTAGAGAATAAAATGATACAATTTTGTAATTCAATAAAAATATAGCCCACGCAGTGTCCAGTGCTTCAAGGCACTTCAGTGCGCCCACTTAGCCGAGCTCTAAATATAACAATTGCACAAAAATGAAACTACAATCAGGGGAGTTATGTAACCCACTGTTTGAAGTAACAAGCCTAGTAAAAAGTATGTAAATGCAATTAACAGCGCAATAGCTCAGGGGATAAGAAGCGTGGCTACAAATACTGTGGTCATGGGTTCAAATCCCGCTCAAGTCAAGAATTTTTAAATTGATTTCTTCGGTTATTACGACTGGGAGATCGGGAATAATATTACTAAAATCCCGATCAATCGTCTTGATCCAGATTTACTCTGATTTCCTGGATTGTTAGGTAAATACTGACGCGATTATTAAGTCTGGCAGAGCCGCTCTGTCGGTGACCTGTGTAACTAATTATAGTTAAGATCACCGACAGACAATTAACACGTCGTTGTCAATAAAAAAACCTCTCAAAAAAGCTAGAGTTGTAGGTTCTCTGGTATTCCAGACGACTGTTTTCTTTTAATAATAAAAAAATACGGGCAGAAATCGCGACAAAACTAATCTCAATCTCAAAATGACGCGGAATCAAAATGGCAGTGGAACTTTTATCCCCACATAAAATAATCAACCATAAACTGTTTTTGTATTAATAATTAATTTTATATCACGTGTTTTATATTAAAATTAAGTACGAAGATACTTTAAAAAAATAAAGCTACTCTGGGGCGTAAATAAATAAATAAATAAAAATAACATAAAAAACAAAGATGAATATAAGTAGGTATACTTTCAAGAATGTAATAGATGTTTATTAATATGTATTTTAGTAAAATAATATGCTTCCATATAAAGTTTATTTATAAAAATAAATGCAAATAGCTATGATTGCTGATATCTTAATTATAGTTTTGTTGGTATGTTAGCTTGGTATTTACATATATTTATATTTGCTCTACAAACATAAAAAAACAACCTACACCTATATATTTATATAAGTAATAATATACTTGTTTTATAGAAGTAAGATGTCAATTAGGACTGCTAATACGTAATATGTTTGGGTTCATATACTAGGTAACTAATTGCCTTGATAAAACCCATTTAATGTAAAAATAATAATTATTCTATAGGTGTGTAAATAAATTAAATATTTTTTGAAATTCTCAGCATATTATTAATATGGTATAATAGGTAAAAATGCTGATTTGATACGGTGTGGATATAATTTAGGGCGGGTCTGATCACCGTTTAAATGGCGCCTTCGAAATAATAGACTACACGTGCCTTCTGTGTGATTTAATACCGCCTTTTTTAAATATAAACATATCTAATAATATACTAACAATTTTATATTAAACTGCGTTAGGAATTTTTACATGTATTTGATTTTCAGCGCCATTGTAACCATATGCCATGAAAAACAACGACATAAGTCTGACGAAGTGTTGTTTCATTTAATATTTTTTCTCCATGTCTAAAAGTGTAAAGGGGCACACGGTAAAGCCACGCCTATTTCGATATATTTTAGGCTCGGGGATTGTATTTTAGGTTCACAATTTCTACATATTGATAATTATTTTACCATTTACACAACCATATGGTTCGGTCTCGTGCCGCTAATGAAAACTTTATATTATTTTTTTTCACAACAAACGCCGCCAATTTTTTCACAAATTCACATAAAGGATAGTTACGATTTAATCTGAAATTATTTTATTAAATTTGAAAAAAAAAATCAATTAAGCAGTAAGCAACAAGCTGAGTATTACATATTCATATTAAATGTATCTAGGATTTGAAGGTTTTTTTATTATCATGTTCCGCATATATAAATAAGATAAATTTCTGTAAATAATCAGGCTCAGTGATAAAATAATAGCAATGGATCATCCTGAAATTCAGCTTTAATTACAAGTACTCTTGAAAACGTTATACATAACCTTGCATACGGAACAAAAAAGAAAATTCCTAATTTTTAAATGAAACGTATTTTTTCTGTGTATTACAACCGTTAAATCATATTATTATTTTTATTAATTTCTGGTCGTGGTGTACAAAAATTAGATGGTTTTTTTTTAATACTAATAGGAATATATAAAATAATTATAGTCATTCTATACATTTTATTTCCATGTATATATATTTGACGCATGTTTTTAGAATTAAACATCATATCTAATCTGTTCTCAAAAAAGGCTTAAAAAATACTAAAATCAATCAGTGTAAATATAGACTTTATGTATTGATAAAAGTACCTATAATAGTAAAAGGCACATGAGGATTAAGTCGAATCTGATCATGATCGATTCGCTTCAGTATTTCATGACACTTCAAATAAACACCATCTTCACAGTAATCGACAACACATCTTATTTTTTCCACAATAACATTATCCACGGTAAACAAACTGTGGATTAAGTAAAAAAAGAGCAAGCAGCTGTTCCTAGTATACGCGAATAATTCGTTAGAGATAACAAATCTGACACCACAAAAGGACCAGATCCGTTTATCAAGATGCAAATTTCGCTATGCACTATTAAGTATCTGACATTTATATCTACACTGAAAAATACACAAGTAATCTTTATTCGATTAAACTATATTGTTTGCATAAACTATCAAACAGCCTTACAAATATGTATGGTGACTTGTCAATTCAGGCAGATCTATTATTTGATGAAAAGTATATATTTACATAGGTCTAATTACACATATATTGATAATAATAACTGAAGTGGTGGTTAAATAATAAAAAACAATCATTAATTAAATATGTAATTAGTAAATCATTTTAGAAAATTAGCTAAATGTCCACATGGTATATAATTTTAATGCCCATGATATTTAACAATCTTTTACTTACTTTTAATTTGAATGATCTGAAGTTCAGTACAAGAGGCTTATTTTTCAGAATGGGTAGTAAATTAACCAACATTTTTTATGATTTTATGAATGAAAATTGGTGAAATATTTCGATATTCGAGTACCTAAATATAGGTACTGTACAAAGGAAAAAAAAGAAAGCCTTAAGTATTTTAAATTTCCTGGAAACGTGTATGTCCTGATTTTTTAAATTAATAGTAAATGTAAAAAAATTTGAAGTAAATAGTAAATGTTAATTGGCAAATTTGTGTCTGTTTTTGGAATATACCGAAAGAATAGAACATCTATTTTGAGGTTAAGAATACCTTAAATCGTTAGGATTTATTCAATATAGTAGTGAGAGTGTGTGCGTGCGATGCGTATGCGTGTACACCAATTCCACACTACCGAGCTCTCGTCTATTCATATAGGCACCAATACTATCAGATCTTGCACGACTCATTAACACATTCTAATTGAACTATTATATTAAACTAGGGTAATTTGAATTGAAATTTTCTATGTGTTAATGTTTTTTATGTTCTGCTTGGTTTTTTAATAGGACGATTATATTTGAGTTTTGAATTCATTTTTGCTTTAAAGTGTTTTTATTTTATCGATTAGAAGAATTTTTAATTTTAAAAATGAAGTATAAAAAAGTGGAATTATTATGCATTATCAAATTAAATACATCTAAAAATGTTTTTAATTTATTTAATATTTTCAATTGATATTGTTTTTAGATGCTCTGCTTTTTTAATACGAAAATAATAAGTTTGTTTTTTCATTCGAAAGAATTTTTTATTTTTTTATATATACTCTAAGGATGGTTGAGGGAAGGACCCGTACAGAAATACAGACATATAACATACACACACTTAAACAATTATATATATTATACTAGGGTAATTTATTTGTTGAAAATAGTGAGCGAGGTATAAAATATTCTTCCATAGTTGATTATAAGGAGTGAGTCGAATTGAAATCCTCCAATTGATTGAGTCAGTATTCTGGAATGAGGTCAATATGTTAGTTTATGCGGGATTATGGGATATTTGAATGAGTTTAGCAACACCTGCAGGAGCACGGCTAGAAGAAGCAAAACCCAACATACGCCCGTGCCTTTTTTTACATTACTTTACCGTCACAAAATCGAAATGTGACGAGCAAACAGGCAAAAAGTGCGTATTTTATATGAAAAAATATCAGGTGGTCTTCTCTGACCGACTTGTATATAATATAAAGAAAATATGTACAGTCCTTCTTCGTAGCTGACCGATGCCATGCATGGTTACGTACTTCATATATATTTTTTAATATAACATTTATATTTCAAACTTATTATATATGAGCAGAGCTCGGCTAAATGGGTGCACAGAAGTGCCTTGGACAAAATTGATATTGACACACAATCTAATTGTATTGTTTTATTTGAATTTTCTGATATTTATGGGAGAAATTAGAATGTTGATTGTGGCCAAATACTGGGTGGATGGGTAAATTTCATATTATTAAATTATTCCATCAATATTATAACATCCGAGAGACAATTTAATAAAAATACTTCAATACACCCACTTAGCCGAGCTCTTCAGGTGAGATATTGTTGTATAAAATAAGTAGATTATAGAGTAAACGAACTACAGTAAAAAAATAACGATTAACAATTGAAAACGCGTTCATATATTAGTTTTGCAAAAATGCAGCACTTGAGATTTAACTCGAGAGTCAGGTAACTCAATGTTTGAAGAAACCATCACTAAATATGTTCGGGAAGAAGGACTAAAATATATTGGGTTTTAGTGTGTTTCTGGAGAAGAGTGTGGGTTAAGTTAAGTTGGTTAAGGGCTTCATTTTAAATCTACTGCCTAAAAGCCTGTTCTATCTACTGCTCTTTATTATATTCATAAAATATAATATCGATTATGAAATATTCATTTATTCTCTGATTAGTGACGAGAATAAAATAAATGAGACATACTCCTACCCAATCAATTAATATTCGACATTGTTATCAACAAAGTACTGTGTACCTTATCAGTTTAGATTTTATTCAAAGTGCAACTACAATACGTGCATTGATTCATTATCTTTTTGTCAATATTATAATAATATGTATTTGTCGCAATATTTATAATATAATAAATTCAAAATCGATCGATGAAAGCATTTCAGGTCCATACAGCTGCTAGGTGAAATTGCCACCACACGAAGGGATGGACAATTTTTTTCTTTCAGTTTTTGGATATTTCGCAGAATCATATGTGTGGCCGGATGTTATTGGACAGACTATTTTTTTCACATTGGCCATTTTTTTTCAGGACCGATGCTTTGTCGACAATATGGTAAAAATATATTATACACATCTATATGTGTCATGTATGTATGCACTTTCTTTCTATGAAGAAAGGCTTTTATACCTGCCCTAACAGAGACGTGAAATAACTATAAAGCCATTGACGCCGAATATATTATAATATTTATTTAATAATAATTATATTTTCAATAAAAGATTCGATGATTTATTTGATCAAAATGTATTTTACTTTAAAGCTTGCCATGAATATTATTTCAATTTAGAAATGTGGTTTCGGTAATTTGTTGTACAATATAATTGATTCAGTTATGTATATATAGATCGGAAAGATATTAATATGATGCATTAAGGTATAAATATTTTAATAATGAAGTCAAATAGATTTATAACCAGCGTTATATATCAGGGGATATGTCACGTGGCTACAAATACTTGTGGTCATGGGTTCAAATCCTGCTCAAGTCAATTTTTTTGATAAGTTATTACGACTGGGAGATCGGAAATAATTTTAATAAAATACCGATCGATCGTCTTGATCCAGGTGTACACTGATTTCCTGGTTTGTAAGGTAAATACTGAGGCGATTGTTAAGTCGGTGACCTGTGTAAATAGTAATAGTTAAGATCACCGACAGACAATTAACACGTTTTTGTGTTTTAAAAAAGCTCCATCAGAGATGTAGGTTCTTTGGTATTCCAGAGAACTGTTTTTAATATTAAAAAAAATTAAATTAACCATACCTACTGTAAATTAATCAAAGTTAGACATCGAAATATATTTGTTATCAAAATTATAAATTATAGTGTCACATTTCATAATAATGAATTTATAAAATTATATATTAGTTTCCTTGTACACACTGTGGTAACTTATTACTTTTAGTATTGTGATATTTATTGGTACGCCACTGGACTGAGGTTGTCATGCAAAAAGAGCTTCAGCTTGAAGATCATGCACCGACAAGCGATTTAAAAAATACCAGTGATATTTTTTTACATGCAAACTTATGGTTGTATGCACGTGGTTTAAGGTTCTATTGTTGTGTCTATTCTAAAAATAACTAGGTAAAAGGACACGTTGCAGGTAATCTTTACCACAAATAATATTCATATTATACATAAATATTTTGAAAGTAATCAAATATTCAACGTATGAATTAAATAAATTTAGATCAATATGTGATCGTAAGAACACAATTTATTTGTATGCATCGAAAGAGGATAATTTGCATGGAAAAAATCTGTGTTATTTTTCTCAGAATTTGTAGAAAATAGTAGTCCGATGTTTTGAATAACAAAACAAAAAGCCGTTTCACTTCCAAGTTATTCTATTGTTGGTTCTCGTCCTATCTTTTCACATTCAAATGTTTGTTCTAAAAGGCTTAAATAGCCATTGAAAGGGTCGTTCAATTGTTGCAATCCTTTTACGTGTTTTTGCTGTCCTTTCAACTAAATCGAAAAATAACGGTCAACATTTACGACTTGAATATATTAAGCAAAAAAAGGGTTAAACAATAATTGGACACGCAGCCGATTTCTAAAATTTGTCTATCCGTTTAAAAACCATCGGAATATTTATTTAAGTAAACTACCTAAATCTAAAGTTATTGTTTCATTTTTATGCAATCAAGTGGTTTGCACAAAAATAAAATTTACATTTTATTTTTAAACTATAACTCGATATTAATTAATCTCTCGAAAAATCATGTTTTTGATATTTGAAAGGAGTGAGCGATACTATAAGTAATTACATGATAAGTAATGTTCTTAGATAAGTAATATTTATATTTCAATAAATGTCTATATATGTATGTATCTAAAATTGATAAATTTCGTACAAAACATAATTAAATATTGACATTCCTGTAAACTACAATAAACGGCACATTCAATTAAAGTTATTTTATGAAATAATACTATATTATAACTTTAAAGGGATTTTATATTGTTGTTTGTTATCAGACAAAGACTAATTTTATGTTCTCATTACACAAATTCATAATTCGATTTTATACAAGATTTTAAATTATGGTCCTGGTAATTTTAAAGCAATTATTTTTAATTAATTAAGAAATATAAACTTATGGATTATACAATGTACTTAATTGCAATATCATCATGTTAATGACGTGTGAAAGTTTTTTGTAATCTTTTTACATGTATACATATTTATAAAAAGGGTTTCCCATTGGGGTGTTCCCCAGTTTTATTTAATAATAAATATATTGCGTGTTGTTAAACGGCCAAAAAACCGCCCCTCTTCAAATTAACCTTATTCAAGTTCGTCACCTTAGATCACTTAGAAGTGAAAAAACTCACCCCAACCAGTACTGGTGTTTTTTCGGGGCGTATCCATGGATTGAGGGTATGTTTTACACGGCCTTTAAAAATAGCTGGGGTCGTAGTTTTTAACTAGGGTCGTATTTTTTTGCGGAATCCGCTGAAACAGGTTCTCTATTTTTTGTTCACAGGTGTTTTACCGATACTTATTTTTTACACACTTGCTTTTTTATTATTAACTAATTGTATTGTCGATGTATATTCTTAAAACACTTGCTTATCATCATATTTATTTTAAATTTGGAACAATTATTGGGTGTTGATCGCTAATTGGATGTAACGAACCAATCAGGCGTAAATGCATGTTGTTAGTTCGAGATTTGAATTATTTTAATGGGTTTTTATAACATTATTATTATCATTGTTAATAAATATTCCGTTTATCTGTTTATAGATAGATAATAATATTTCACATAGTAAACTAGTAAACAGATGTGAATTCAGACAGTATGTAATCTCATACGTTCATTATTATTGGGGTTAAAATGTGCCCTATTTTGGAAATAACAATAATAACAGATTCGTTATTTTTATATTAAATCCCCCGCACATGAAAAATAATTTAAAATCCAATATACACTTAGAAGTGGGTATTACAATAATACAAAAATATTATCATAATCACTGAAGCTAACATTTTTTTGAATAATAATTATTGTAAAAAAGTCCCGTATGAACCTAAAAATGGGTTGACCATTTTGTTCGTTCAATTGATATACTTTATTGTTTGTTCTATTCATAAAAAAATACACGATATTAATACATCAATCGAATTGAAATGGCGATGTCCGATAAAATGTGTGATTTAATATTTTTTTCACCCCATAAAGTTGTATAGGGACGGCGCGCGCCATTCCCCGCGGACCAAAAAGGTAAAATTAAGGTCAAAAGAGAATGAATTATTGGTTTTGTAGCAAAAAAATGTCAGCATATGCAGCAACGGTCCACAATGAATGGACACTGCAAATAAAATACATTCAATAATCCAACCAAACCTTTTATAAACGCTATCCTTCGTCTCAATATCGACAACCAAATGTAATACTTTAAAGACAGAATCAATAAAAATATGTTCCATAGTCCATTTATTCTATGAGCAATGAATTAAGGGGAATAAAACACACACATCCGCACCATGAATTAGTCACAGACCAATGCAACGGTAGCTTGGTTTATTAAATTAATACTTTATAAATAAAATTCAACACATGTATAATATTTATAGACCGATAGATTTTGAACTCTAATTCTAATCAGATTCTAAACTATCTGGCTGGAATTCCATAATTCAAGAAATTTACTTAATGAATCTTTCACAATATTTAAATTATATATTGTTGAATAAAATTGTGTGAAAGTTACATACATAAATTTATTTATCTCATTTAATTTAAAATGTCTAAGCATCTGCAGCAGTTAAAGATTCATTATGTTTATTCCTAGTTGCTGATTTTCCAAGGGTTATTATTATTGTCTTACATATAGGTAAATAAATTAATATCAATTTATTGTATTAAAAAAAATGAAGCAATAAAGTGCAAATTGTAATAAAGTGCAACCTCGATAAAATGAATTCTTCGATATAATGAATTTTTGTAATTCCCCTTGAAACTCCAATCTATGTTAATTTTACCTCTACATAGCAAAGTTTTATCAATAAATATTGTCAAAAACCTCGATATAACGAATTTTAATCATTCGTTTTGCCCATTTTAGACCTATAAATATATATCTAGAAAGTTTTTTTTAAAAACTTCTATATATGGAAGTTTTGAATATTATCTAGAACAGTACAAGGCTATATGACAAGAATATTTCTGTTTAAACTTGCAAATTCTTAGCTGATGATATGATTTTTTGTATTCTTTGTTTACACAATTTGTATTCTAGATTTGTTTTAGTAATTTGTCTCCACCTTTTTTTAATTTTCAGAGTATAAAGACATATAAGTGCTTGTAAACCTCTATACATATTTAAAAAATCTCGATATAACGAATTATTTTCATTCCCCTTGAGCTTCGTCGTGTTCCACTGTATAATCTAGCTATTGGTTTTGTAATGATTGTGAATTGAATTGAATTTCGATTAATTATATTTGAAAAGATAAGATAAATAGTGAAGTATGGTAATATTGTAGAGATTACACGCGGCTAAAAGTGTTCCGTCGCCGCGCCGAACCGCTGCTGTTTAAGTACAAAAGAGCGCGGACAATACGCTGTTGAACGTGTCGCCTTTATTTATCATTTTATGTATATTCATGTATTGATGGATTTTTTATGCTGGCAATACAGGGGGGAGGGTCCTGTCGCGGAAGTGAGGGTCTACAGGCGAGCACACTTCTAGCACGCTCTAAAGTAACCCCTAAAAAGCCCGCTATTCACCCTGATTTTTTCCCCAAAATACACCCCTCGCGGACGGATCGATCATGGTTTTTTTCCCCGCTCTTCACCAATCCCTGCATTTTATATAAAATTAGCTTTTCATGTGCGCGTGCTGCTCGCTCTATTCAATAACATCACAATATTATAATATTATTTTTAATGCAATACGAATTCCATCGGTCTGTCGCTCGCACACAATACTGACACCTTTTTCAATATCGAACATATTTTCAAATATCGAATAATGTTTTTAAGTGAACAAATCACTTGTCAATATTTCAATTCGATTCACAAAAACTTGGTATTAAAATTACATTTATTTATATATATATATATAGCATATAGAAGAGAGAAGAGCATATATATATATGAAAGTATATATATATATATATATATATATATATATATATATATATATATATATATATATATTATAAAGGAATCTTATGAGATACCCAATCTATTAAAAATATTGTATTTTGTACATAGATATACACATTAGATATCGCATCGCATATAAATAATTCGTGTAATTTTGTTTATCCCGTGTATTGTTGCACTCTTCTCTCCTATTCGATAAAGGCATAAGTGTGTCTCCCTCAATCAACACATTTCTAGTGACCCCTGAGAGTGGCTGTGACAATACTTTGGCGATTAAAACGCAATAATATTTTAAACATCTTAAATAAGTATTCTGGGGTAAAAATTGAGCCTAAATGTATGTTTGAGTCCATATGACATGTAGTAACAATGCATTTACCCATTTTACTGTGAAATATAACTGAAAATATGAAGAGAGATGTTTACAGTATAATGTTTGCCAGGTAACTCATGTGGTTTTCTATTGAATCTCATTGGAATTAAAACACATTGAAAATACGCTATGAAAGATTAAAATAATATATGTATTATTATATTTACACATTTTACGGCATTAAAAATATATTAAAGACACTACATAATAGTAGTAGTGTGCAATAATTATTAATTTATTAATTTTTATTCTATTAAAAGATCAACTGATATTCCGGCTCTGCATTTATTGATAAATTGAATACGTATAGGTAATACTTTGCGGTCCTTATATTAGCAACTTCTTGACAGTATTTTTGACCGAGGGATAAAACGGTTTAAGTCACGGTGACATCGCATATCTAATCAAGCGTTTCAAATATGCAACTAATAATTCAATAACATGATTTATTATACCTAAAGCATATATTAGATAGATAAACGGTCCAGCTTCGGGGTGGGTGGTTTAAAGAAATTAATATTGTATTGATTATTTATTCATCTTGGTCGTGGTCCTTAGAATCGTGTCATATAACGCCGTATTTCCGATTGAAAAAAAAATTGGAGCACGTTCCTTCGGCCATTTGAAATAAATCTGGGGGTTTTGCACAAAAAGCTTAGTACAATATGAGTGGATAGTTGAGGAGCACCTGCCTGCGGTCAGCTTGCTGCCATATTCCTCCTACTCATACATACAATCACCTCACCAATTTAATCGTTTACCTTCTTTACCAAAATAATACAAATTTGACATCTGCCATATGCGTTGTATCACTATACTGACTGTGGTTAGACCCACTGTTAACTATTACTAAATGCTATTACATGGATATAATTATGCATTTATGTCTATTGGATTGATTTCCACTACATATTGGCAAAATAATATATATAATTGTCTAGGGTGTGTGTATTTTTTAATTTTTTATTATTATTAAGAGAACACAGTCGTCTGGAATACCAGAGAACCTACATCTCTGATGGAGCTTTCTTTGAGGGGGTTTTTATACACAACAACGTGTTAATTGTGTGTCAACGTGTTAAACGTATATATGTATCTTTAAAAAAATGAGAGTTGTGCGCCGCATATAGGAACATAAACTTTTTTGTAAAAGGAAGAAGTACTCGCATTAACTAAACTTTACCTAAAATACTTCCACCTGAGACCGTGAAAGTTTTTCAGTTGAAAGGATTTACAATTATGTGTGATAAAAATACATAGATCTATTTTTATTATAATTAAGAGAAAACAGTCGTCTGGAATACCAGAGAACCTACATCTCTGATGGAGCTTTTTTGAGAGGGTTATTTAGACACAACAACGTGTTAATTGTCTGTCGATGATCTTAACTATTACTAGTTACACAGGTCACCGACTTAATAATCATTATTTACCTTACAATCCAGGAAATCAGAGTAAACCTGGATCAAGACGATCGATCGGGATTTTTATTAATATTATTCCCGATCTCCCAGTCGTAATAACCGATCAAATAAATTTAAAAATTCTTGACTTGAGTGGGATTTGAACCCATGACCACAGTATTTGTACCCACGCTTCTTATCCCCTGAGCTATTACGCTGGTGTATGTTAAATGTCTGTGCGGATCCATCATCAGATTGAAGAATAATATTTCATATAATTATTTTACTACAATTAATGCATATCTAAAATCTCGAAACGGGTATTTTAATGATAATAATATTAAATTAATTTCAAAATAATATTAGAGATATTTAATAATGCATAATAAATGACAACTCTCAAAAAACAGTATTTATCGGGAAAGTTGCTTTTTAAATATTGTGATGAGTTTTGTCATCATATGAAAACCGTATTAAATTATTTTATTTATAATTTACCTTGAAAATTCAAACGTGTTCTGAATGAAAAAATAAACAACTTATTACCGTCCTATTAAAAAACCAAGCAGAAAATCAAAAAACATTAACAAATTAAAAATTTCAATTGAAATTACCCTAGTATATATTATAGAAGTTAGGATTAGATTAATTGACTTAGTGACTACAAAACGTTCATATTACAGGACGGCCATATTCGTATTTACCGACTTTGTTCTACGTGCGATATCCAGACACAACTTTTTATTCCAACTCAATATCTTAAAAATAAATAACGATAACGAAAAACCAAAAATGCAGTTCGATACTCCATAAACAACTAGTAAAATTAATGCAGTAAAGATTACATTTTCAGTTACTCTTTTATTCTGTGTAGCTGATGAAGTAGTAATCCAAATCCAAGTGTCACAATATATTTCGAATAGAATGAAGGAAATTATTTTTTTAATTAAATAATAAGGAATCTATTTTTTTCACGATCTAAACGTAATTGACGCTTTGATCTTGTATCCCTTAAATATGAAAAACCTTATTGATTAGCGGTAGAACGTCGGGAAAATTGGTAAGCATAAATCCGATAAAATAACAGATTTCGAGATTTTTAGAATACTGTAATGTGTTTATTTTCAACGTGTAAATCAATAATTTCATCAATGTTGTTTTTAAAAGAGCAAAAATGTTTAGAAACAAGTTCGTGGAAGAGAGAGAGTGTATATAAAATGTACAAATTCATCCATACCTTATTCAAAATAGCTCAATTCATATTCTAGTACTTTTTTCTGTACTTCTAGGAATTTAAAGAAGATCTGTGATTTTGGTTTGCTTATAGGAATCCTTTAAATTGAACCAAGTGCATGAGTAATGTCTTTATTAATATACAAAAAATTGGCGCAGAAGATAATATTCACACAACGGATAATCAATTTCAGAAATCACTGAATTTTCAGTTATTTTAAAATTTTAATTATGAACAAATGTTTTGCTAGTGCCATCTATTTACCAGTGTGGAAACATAGAGGTCGGTAATACATAAAACTGCTTTACCATGCTCAGTCGCGTTTTGCTTGTCACTGTTCATCCCCGGCGAAATCACAACTGTCATTGTGACTCTTGGTTCACTTTACTTTCCACGGTGAGTTCTACTCGTAGATATATTTGTCAGTCTAAGGTTGTACTAGAGAACTGACAGTGCCAGTGGAATATTGTACTTTGTGCTTGTACCGTAGATGATATTTAATAACCTATTGCAGAATAACTAGTAACCATGATGACTGGAACAATGCTGAACCCTGGAGTGGGCGAGAGTCCTGAGTGGAGCAGAGCCGAGCACATGACGGGCACTACAGTCATGGCGCTGGAGTTCCAGGACGGAGTAGTGATCGGCGCTGACAGCAGAACAACCACAGGGTCTTATGTGGCCAACAGAGTCACTGACAAGCTGACCAGAGTCACTGATCACATCTACTGTTGCCGGTCAGGCTCTGCTGCTGACACGCAGGCCGTGGCTGACATTGTCGGCTTCCACATGGGTTGGCTGCTTCTTTACAGATCTCTTCATTCTCTTTCACTTCTTATATCACTCTCTTGTTCAACTTGTAGAACTTCTCAAGACCGAATTGGGTGAGAATCCCCTCGTCGAAACTGGTGCAGCACTTTTCCGTAAATTATGCTATAATTACCGAAGTTCACTAGTAGCGGGTATTTTAATAGCCGGTTGGGATCAAAGATACGGAGGTAACTATCGTAACGCCTATTAATAACCACTTTGTACTTCATACATTACAATAATTATTATTAAAGGTCAAGTTTACTGCATTCCTCTGGGTGGAATGTGTGTCCGTCAACCAGTATCGGTGGGAGGCTCCGGATCGAGCTATGTCTATGGTTATGTCGATGCTAATTTCAAGAAAGGAATGCAAAAAGATGAAGCTATCGACTTTGTTCTGAAGACCATCACATTGGCCATGTCCAAGGATGGATCATCTGGTGGATGCGTCCGTTTAGGTGTCATCACCAAAGACGGCATCGAGAGAAAAGTGGTTCTCGGTAATGAATTGCCCAAATTCTATGAAGGTTAAATTTCTACTAGTTTTTATGTCACTTTTTATAATATAATATTTGAAAACAACAATAAATGGTAATAAAAAAAAGTATGAATTTCATTAATTGATATGATCTATTTAATTTTCAATTAGTGTTCAAGGCTTTATGAATAATTACAGTATAGGAAATAATATAACATAATGTATTTAATATATCAATACATTCACATCTTCCACTATTCATATTAATTATTGTTGAAACTAATAAATCATGGCCAGTTCTTCCATTGTATTGAGGTCTCGAAGTATCATTTGAATGGTCTGTTTAGTCTTGGGGTGATTTTCAACGGACTCTGAACCTTTGTATGAAGGATCATGAGTTTCTAATTCTGAAAGAAAAATAAATGGCATTAAAAAAAAAATTAAAAAATTATTTTTACTAGAAAATAAATAACTTATAAATAATTGTGCAAAAACATATACTTCCAATGCAGGGTGTTAAATCTGAATTAATTAAACAGTCTGTTTTTAAATTGAGCATTTTTATGAAGAAAAATTATATTTGAATAAATTGAGCCCTTTTATATTAATTCAGAAGTGTAGTAGACAGCATTGATGATATGATGTTTTTTTTTAAAACTTTAAAGTCATTCAGTCACACTTTAATAAAATGATTTCGATCCATTACCTGCAATATGGTCTTCCAACATATCCAATCTGGATTCTAGAAGTCGGTGTGTATTTTCAATATGCTGTAATAATCTCAGTCTGCACTCTGAAGAATCAATTGCAGCTTCAGGCTGAGGGGCGGATACTGAAAGAAGATTTTATTTAATATTGTGGTTTGTTTTGAAATCAGATTAAAAATAATATTCACCTTGTACAGATTTCGCAAGTGTTTCCAGTTCCGTGTTAGTAATCGGTAGATCTATGGGAGTTCCGCCGGGACTTGCGAGCAAGTTAGACAATAACGTGGTGGGTGGGACTGTTGATGTTATATCGAATTTTTTTACTTCTTTCATTTGTGATGTGTCCAAAACTAAAAGAAATACATACATGGCATAAATAATATTTGAGAAATGTGGGAAATGTACCTTTACCTTGTTCAGGAATATCTAGTTGGTTATCAGATTCAAGGGGTGGATCTTCTTTTGAGGTGGAGAGTATTGGCTGATCTATGGTCGGCATTGGCACTTCTTCCTCGTTGATATCCATTTCTTCGTCTACTTCTAATTTCAACTCGTCTATTGATATTTCATTGAACTGAGGCATTTCTTTGGAGTCAATTTCACTTTTGGAGAGTATATTTCCTGGCACGAATCCATTTAAAGATAATTTGTTCTCTTCCAGTCCATAATTCTGTTCGTCCCATGATTTCGCCCATAGATATAATTTGGGATGATTCTTTTTCCTACATTATAAATACGTACATTAGCATTAAAAAAATATCTTGTACTGAAATATTACAGTTTTTAAAATATCTTACTCTGCCACTTCTATTTTACACTGTAGAGAAAATAGAAGGTCATAGAGTTGCATAATATTTCCAGTTAACTCGTGACTTTTCTTTAACATTTGAGCTCGCTGAGTGTCACCGGGAGTTAGTTCTCCAAAAGGTTGAGTAACAATACGGTGTAATCGACCTTCATAAATCCACTCTTGAGAATTTAAATGTTTTTGGGAACGCCTTTGACGATATGGATGTAGACAAATTTGACAAAGATATTTATCTGGTACCTATTGAAATATTTAAATTGAATTATTAAGTTCACTTGCAATTTATTAAATAAATTACCTGAGACTCTTTCTCTATATTGTGACACAATCCATGTTGCCAGCACAAACAAAGTTCACATTGAATCATTAATCCGTCTTCTTCTCCGAATCTATGGTGGAAATATTTAATTTTAATATCATGTGCAGTAAAATATTTTGTATAATATACATATTATGATGAATACATACCCACAATGGCAATTAATTATTTCTTCACGTTTCATATGTACAATTTTAATTTTTTCCCCACCTGAAAAAACCATTAAATTAATCAATTATATAAACTTATGAAGAGGAGAAAAATGTAGTTCATACTCTCGGTGATAATACACGACTGACTGCTTTCATCGGCATAATCTCGTTCTGCAGATTCCATGTTACAGCCCTGTGTTTGATCCATGTAGCCAAAGCTGGATCTGGTCTCGTCTAGATCTTCCCAACTGTCAATTTGTTCATACTTCTTTCTTTTTTGTACAGAGTCTCGATTGTCAGAGAATTTTCTCTTACTGGAATGTTTACTCGTCATAGAATTCAAGTTGATGGTGAGTTTTAAAGTGTTAGAACTTTGAACAACGTGTCCACTGGTATCGTTTTCATTTTTTACAATACTAGGGTCTGCTAATTTGGAGCCGGAGTCTTGTTTTTTATGGCTGCGGGGACGATCTTTACTCCGTTTCAATGATGGCTGTTGGCTTCGACTGGATCCAAAATACTCTTTTTCATATTTGGATGAACCGTCTGTTGATAATCTGTTACTTTGATCATTGTCATATTCTACACCGACCTCCTGTTTCACAAAAGACTCAGATTTGACGTCAGTTATTAGAGCATTTCTTAATTTAGGAGAGGTGTCTGAAAAACTTAAATTTGCTCCTCCAGACCTGACAGGAGTTGACATATTCGGATTATGGATGTAATTTGGATCAGGTATTTCTTCTTTAATGTGTGAAATGTCAAATTCACTTTTTATGTTCAGAGTTTGTCTTCTTTCTTTAGATTTCTGTGGTGGTTTATCAGGTTCGGTTCTACATTTGGGTGATCCAGTTTCTTCAACAACGGTTCTAGCATATGCCAAATCTGCTACATTGGGTGTTTCTCCCAAAAACTTGATCAACTCTCTATGATAGTGTTTCACATGCATTTGTAAAAGATTGTCTTTTCGAAAGTTTTTGAAGCAGCCTTCTTTTGGACACCGTAGTAAGTTTTCTATAATTTGAACTTTCAATGATCCAACATAAACTGTAAGAAAACAAAAATGTTAATTAATTTATTACAAACAATAAATCTGTGGTTTTAATCTATTTTAAAACATTAATAATAATTAATTACCATAACCATCTTCTAATGGTTCCATTGGAGGGACAACTGGAGTAACGGGAATATTGATTGCCGGTGGTGGAATACTTGATAAATGGACCGAAGAAATATTTGAATTGGTTTTCTTACTGTCCGGTGTAACCTTAAAACCAATAACAAACATGTATTCAATTAATATTCTATTTAAGCATCAAGAGATCTTACATTTGAAGAAGGCGATGCTTGTAAATTAGCAGAAGAAGGATTTGCTGTAACAGGGGTTGTTTTGATACTTTTGGCTTTCTGTTTTGCCGCAGTAACTTCATTCTCTTTATAATTTGAGTCTGTTGTATCCCAGCCAAGATTTCTGGATAACTTTCGGTGCACACTAAAATCTAATAATCCATTAGCGAATGGCTCCAATTCTGGACCATCACCTTCCATCATCCTTGCATGCATCTCACTCCGGGACCGGAATCTTCTTCCATTTTGACTGAAAGTATAAACAAAATAAGAATAGAAATACTAAATGTATTTTTAATAATTATTATATATATTTCTTACTCAGCTAAAATAACATCCCATTTTCCCGCAGATGTACCGATTCGTCTTCTTGTTAGGTATTTTTTCCAATTTGGTGGTAAACGATGATCAAAGACTTCAACTGACATTCTTGCTAAGCCAACTTCCCCACTCGTTTCTTCTGTAGCCTTTCCATTATTGACAATACCAACAGGTTGACCATTTAACCAATGACAACACCACTCATTTTTGAGAAAGACTGTTGTATCAACTTTGTCTGAATACTCTGTTGATTCTAACTTAATAGGTGGAATCTCTTGCTTTACCACAACTGGAGAATTAACAGATGACGGAGTTGGCTCTTGTTCCAGTGATAAGTTTGCTGAAAAATTAAATAATAATTGTGAATTATATATTGTATATTAAATAATAATACAACATACCTTTTTGTATTTTTTTGATTGATGATATTGGCGAGTCTTTTTCTTTAATTGCTTTTGTTTGAGATTTATCAATAGGACCTTCGACTTTTTTATTTTTCTTAAAAAGTTCTTTAACATTGAGTTTCCGTTTCATATCTCTACGCTCTTCCTTGCTACCGAGGTGATCACGTTTGGGATCAAATAAGTGATTGTGTACAAGCACCGGTTGAGGCACAACAGTCGGAGCGGCAGGTAAAGACGGCACCACTCTTCGAACACCATAAGGAACCGGCGATGTTTTTCTTTCACTTTGATTTGTGTTATTTGAAGATGTTGTGGATTCAGGAGAACGTGCCTTTGACATCATGGACCATTTAAGATTTCGTACAAAACCATCATCAAACTTTACTTCGTATTTATCTACAATAAAAAAAAAAATCAAACACCAATTTATTGAAAGTAATATTATAAATTAATTATATTTACCATTGGTCAAAACTCTGCAAACGGTTGCAGGAAATCTTCGGTTATCAGACCAACGGGCCAAACATCTTTCCCCGACTACATAAGTAGTAGGTTGAGATTGATTATTTCCTGAAGAACTTTCATGGACTCTCAAACGTGGACTAGACATGCTAATCCATTCATCATATCTAAAACAAATGTTGATATTCCATTTATAAATATTCATAAAATTCAAAGAATATATTCAATACATACTTTTGATTAAAGTTATCATAACGAATGAGGACTTCCATTTCATCATTATCCACTTCCATAACGCGAGCTGGATTCCACTGTTCACTAAAATCTTTAACTTCGACTCGGGTACCAACTGCATAGCCATCTATAGTAGTTTTAATATTGTAAAAATATTGCCTAATCGTATTTTAATAGTTTATAACAGACACAAACCTTTATCAGACCGAGATGAAGAAGTTTTTACTTTAATCATTTTTGATTCACTTATTTGAGAAATAGGATCTGCGCCTGGAGTTGTAGGGTTTTGAATTAATGCTTTTAACATTGGATAATCCACTTGTTTCTCAATAATATCTGTAACAGGATTTACTGAATCCGTCTCTGTGTGAACACTTTCTTCTATGAGGCTTTTTAGAGATTGCAGTTCTTCATCGTGTGTTGCCTCAATTTTGGGTTCAACTAAATTGTTGAGCTTTTCATTTTTCTTCCTTCCTGATTTCTTTTTCTTTGAAGGACTTTCTGTAACATTTGTCGATCCGTCATTCTTTGAATCACTAATTATGTCATCTGACTGAATGATGGGTTTCTCAGAATGCTGTATTAATTTAGACTCGTCAATTTGAAGTGGTTTGTCTTCATCTGTGGAATTTGAATCTTGTTCTTCTTGTAAGACACCAATTTCTTCTTTTACTTTTATGGCAACTTCTTGGACAACTGCTACGGGGTTATTTGTTATTGGTTTTTCAGGTATATCACTAAATTCAACAGCCTCGCTTATTTGACTTGGGTCTGGAATTTCAACTTCTGGTTTTTCCATTGTATTTGCTTCTTTGGTTTCTTTATTTATCGGTAATATTTTTTGTAACTCTTCTAATGATGTAATGCCCCATGGGAAAATTGTCGGGATAGCGTCTAGAAAATGTAACAAAACATATATTACTATTAAAAAATTACATAATGTAAAATTGTGAACATACAATTAAATACATTGTTAGTACAAAGGAACACTATCAATGGTTGAGCATAAATTAAGGATGGTAGTGGAAATTTGAAAGTTTTGCTATGGCAAAAAAAAAAAAATCGTAAATGTTGAGAATAGCGAATTTCATTCCTCATTGTCTTATTGGAATTTAACAAATATGAACACATACTTCATGATATGATAAATTAAATATGTGTTCATATGTGCAGCATGATTACAATCACATAATAAATACACTCATTTCTGTTTTTACACAATTAATAAATAATACAGCTTGAATTATAAGACCAGGTCTTTCTAAAATATTAACATTTGGAAATCCTTAAAATAAAATCACAAAGTATAAAATATATTATAAATTCCTTTCTGCAGTTAAATGGAAACATGCTTCATTCGCTGAAAACTTAAGTGCAATAAATAAGTATTGGGTCTGGTAAAGACAGAATTGAGTGCAGATATATCACTTCAAAATCTACCATAAATATTCAATTAGGTATGAAATATGCATTTACCATTTTTAAGAAGATATTTAGAAGTTTTTAATGCTTCAAAATCTAACTTTCTGAAATGTCTCGAACAGATAAAACATATCTTTTCTTTGGCAGAGTCGGGGGCGAGACGGGCTTGCGATATCCATATAGATTTAAACATTTCATTTTTGGGTAATCTATGAAATGTCACCCCACGGTCTCGCTCTCTGTTCGAAGACGAATCACAGGAGTTCACATTACACTTTTTGAAATTCATTTTCGCTTCTGAAATTTGAGAAACTGACATTGATGACTTATTCATCAAAATACGAGAAGTTCTACTGTAGAAATATTACAGGCAGAATCAGCACTCGACATGCAAAACTTTCAAAGAGGGTTCACTTCAGGTAAATATCGTGTACAATGTTTACAGGTTAACAACTATCAACTGTGGAAGTTCTCATTGTCGGTTCATTCTGCAGGTTCTAAATAAACTGTTTTGTTGTTATTAACTGTTAAGTTGCTAGTAAGCATGTGCAATGTTAGTACTGCAGCGAGGAACAATTATTATGGATAAACTATAAACCAGACTACGACACACACACATGGAAGGATTCCACAGATTGTATTAGAGGACAGACAGATACTAAACAATGACACGGGGAACAAGCGAGAAGCAACAGGACGCTAGCAACTAGTAACTAGCAACCAGTAACTAGCAACTAGCAACTAGCAACTAGCAACCAGTAACTAGCAACTAGCAAGATAGCAACAGTACCGAGAATACTAGCTTCTGCCAAAACAGGAGACACTAACCATTCACCTCGTAGCGACTGACGCTTGACACTATTCTTTTCTTCTTCGCATTATAGCTATTCTACCACTACTACTCATCCATACATATCGTATATTCTGTATCCCGATCCACAGTTTAATAAAATGATATAAATCTTCCAATTACTTATAATAATCCATTTTTTATTTTTAACCCATTCCACTTATTTTTTTAAAATATTAATTGAAATAAGTTAAATATTTTAATAAACTTAGTATATACGATCTTTCTATAAAATGAGTGGAGATTAATATAATAAAACAATTATAAACGACTTATGGAATAAATAAATGACTGTTGACAAGTGACAGTTGGAAAAGATTAATCGGTAAATAAACTAATTGAAATGGCCGGTAACTTCTGGCAGAGCTCGCATCACCAGCAATGGATCCTGGAGAAGCAAGAGCTGATGAGGGAGAGGCACCACGACCTGACGCACCTCACGGACGAGGAGTATCACAAGATATTTAACTTCTTTGCCGGCCTCATCCAGGTCAGCATCGTGTCCATGTCACTGTTCTTCTGATGGCAGAACACTTGGCTAATACATTATTCAGGTTTTAGGTGAACATTTGAAACTGAGACAACAAGTAATAGCCACCGCCACAGTTTACTTTAAACGCTTCTATGCAAGAAACTCGTTAAAGAGCATCGACCCCTTGTTATTGGCCCCAACCTGCATTTTTCTTTCGTCAAAAGTTGAAGAATTCGGAGTGATATCGAATTCCCGTTTGATTTCGACTTGTCAATCTGTGATAAAAAGTAAATTTGGCTATGCTTATGGCCAACAAGAATTTCCATACAGGTAGATCTTTTTGAGGTAGAGATACAAATTAATTTTGATTCGATAAATTAATTTCAGGAGCAACCAAATTTCCGAATGTGAATTTTACCTGTTAGAAAATTTAGATTGCTGTTTAATAGTTTACCAACCTTACAGACCGTTACTCTTATTTATTCAAGATATAGGACAAGAAGATCAACTATTAACTGTTGCTTGGAGGATTGTAAATGATTCTCTCAGAACAGATGTCAGCTTGCTCTACCCACCGTACCAAGTATTATAATAGATATACATATTTTAATTGTAACATCACTTAAACCAATTCATTTCAAAATAAACTTTCCACAGATTGCAATTGGATGTTTGCACATCGCCTGTGTTATTCTGCAGAAAGAATTGAAGTCATGGTTTGCAGAATTGAATGTGGATATGGAAAAGGTTCTCTACATTTTACAATGTCGTTTATTTAGTATTTTTTTCAAAAATAATTTAACATCTTGTATTTTTAGGTTCAAGAAATAGTCAGATCCATAACAAATTTGTATGGGATACAGAATATACGATATGTATGGATGAGTAGTAGTGGTAGAATAGCTATAATGCGAAGAAGAAAAGAATAGTGTCAAGCGTCAGTCGCTACGAGGTGAATGGTTAGTGTCTCCTGTTTTGGCAGAAGCTAGTATTCTCGGTACTGTTGCTATCTTGCTAGTTGCTAGTTACTGGTTGCTAGTTGCTAGTTACTGGTTGCTAGTTACTAGTTGCTAGCGTCCTGTTGCTTCTCGCTTGTTCCCCGTGTCATTGTTTAGTATCTGTCTGTCCTCTAATACAATCTGTGGAATCCTTCCATGTGTGTGTGTCGTAGTCTGGTTTATAGTTTATCCATAATAATTGTTCCTCGCTGCAGTACTAACATTGCACATGCTTACTAGCAACTTAACAGTTAATAACAACAAAACAGTTTATTTAGAACCTGCAGAATGAACCGACAATGAGAACTTCCACAGTTGATAGTTGTTAACCTGTAAACATTGTACACGATATTTACCTGAAGTGAACCCTCTTTGAAAGTTTTGCATGTCGAGTGCTGATTCTGCCTGTAATATTTCTACAGTAGAACTTCTCGTATTTTGATGAATAAGTCATCAATGTCAGTTTCTCAAATTTCAGAAGCGAAAATGAATTTCAAAAAGTGTAATGTGAACTCCTGTGATTCGTCTTCGAACAGAGAGCGAGACCGTGGGGTGACATTTCATAGATTACCCAAAAATGAAATGTTTAAATCTATATGGATATCGCAAGCCCGTCTCGCCCCCGACTCTGCCAAAGAAAAGATATGTTTTATCTGTTCGAGACATTTCAGAAAGTTAGATTTTGAAGCATTAAAAACTTCTAAATATCTTCTTAAAAATGGTAAATGCATATTTCATACCTAATTGAATATTTATGGTAGATTTTGAAGTGATATATCTGCACTCAATTCTGTCTTTACCAGACCCAATACTTATTTATTGCACTTAAGTTTTCAGCGAATGAAGCATGTTTCCATTTAACTGCAGAAAGGAATTTATAATATATTTTATACTTTGTGATTTTATTTTAAGGATTTCCAAATGTTAATATTTTAGAAAGACCTGGTCTTATAATTCAAGCTGTATTATTTATTAATTGTGTAAAAACAGAAATGAGTGTATTTATTATGTGATTGTAATCATGCTGCACATATGAACACATATTTAATTTATCATATCATGAAGTATGTGTTCATATTTGTTAAATTCCAATAAGACAATGAGGAATGAAATTCGCTATTCTCAACATTTACGATTTTTTTTTTTTTGCCATAGCAAAACTTTCAAATTTCCACTACCATCCTTAATTTATGCTCAACCATTGATAGTGTTCCTTTGTACTAACAATGTATTTAATTGTATGTTCACAATTTTACATTATGTAATTTTTTAATAGTAATATATGTTTTGTTACATTTTCTAGACGCTATCCCGACAATTTTCCCATGGGGCATTACATCATTAGAAGAGTTACAAAAAATATTACCGATAAATAAAGAAACCAAAGAAGCAAATACAATGGAAAAACCAGAAGTTGAAATTCCAGACCCAAGTCAAATAAGCGAGGCTGTTGAATTTAGTGATATACCTGAAAAACCAATAACAAATAACCCCGTAGCAGTTGTCCAAGAAGTTGCCATAAAAGTAAAAGAAGAAATTGGTGTCTTACAAGAAGAACAAGATTCAAATTCCACAGATGAAGACAAACCACTTCAAATTGACGAGTCTAAATTAATACAGCATTCTGAGAAACCCATCATTCAGTCAGATGACATAATTAGTGATTCAAAGAATGACGGATCGACAAATGTTACAGAAAGTCCTTCAAAGAAAAAGAAATCAGGAAGGAAGAAAAATGAAAAGCTCAACAATTTAGTTGAACCCAAAATTGAGGCAACACACGATGAAGAACTGCAATCTCTAAAAAGCCTCATAGAAGAAAGTGTTCACACAGAGACGGATTCAGTAAATCCTGTTACAGATATTATTGAGAAACAAGTGGATTATCCAATGTTAAAAGCATTAATTCAAAACCCTACAACTCCAGGCGCAGATCCTATTTCTCAAATAAGTGAATCAAAAATGATTAAAGTAAAAACTTCTTCATCTCGGTCTGATAAAGGTTTGTGTCTGTTATAAACTATTAAAATACGATTAGGCAATATTTTTACAATATTAAAACTACTATAGATGGCTATGCAGTTGGTACCCGAGTCGAAGTTAAAGATTTTAGTGAACAGTGGAATCCAGCTCGCGTTATGGAAGTGGATAATGATGAAATGGAAGTCCTCATTCGTTATGATAACTTTAATCAAAAGTATGTATTGAATATATTCTTTGAATTTTATGAATATTTATAAATGGAATATCAACATTTGTTTTAGATATGATGAATGGATTAGCATGTCTAGTCCACGTTTGAGAGTCCATGAAAGTTCTTCAGGAAATAATCAATCTCAACCTACTACTTATGTAGTCGGGGAAAGATGTTTGGCCCGTTGGTCTGATAACCGAAGATTTCCTGCAACCGTTTGCAGAGTTTTGACCAATGGTAAATATAATTAATTTATAATATTACTTTCAATAAATTGGTGTTTGATTTTTTTTTTTATTGTAGATAAATACGAAGTAAAGTTTGATGATGGTTTTGTACGAAATCTTAAATGGTCCATGATGTCAAAGGCACGTTCTCCTGAATCCACAACATCTTCAAATAACACAAATCAAAGTGAAAGAAAAACATCGCCGGTTCCTTATGGTGTTCGAAGAGTGGTGCCGTCTTTACCTGCCGCTCCGACTGTTGTGCCTCAACCGGTGCTTGTACACAATCACTTATTTGATCCCAAACGTGATCACCTCGGTAGCAAGGAAGAGCGTAGAGATATGAAACGGAAACTCAATGTTAAAGAACTTTTTAAGAAAAATAAAAAAGTCGAAGGTCCTATTGATAAATCTCAAACAAAAGCAATTAAAGAAAAAGACTCGCCAATATCATCAATCAAAAAAATACAAAAAGGTATGTTGTATTATTATTTAATATACAATATATAATTCACAATTATTATTTAATTTTTCAGCAAACTTATCACTGGAACAAGAGCCAACTCCGTCATCTGTTAATTCTCCAGTTGTGGTAAAGCAAGAGATTCCACCTATTAAGTTAGAATCAACAGAGTATTCAGACAAAGTTGATACAACAGTCTTTCTCAAAAATGAGTGGTGTTGTCATTGGTTAAATGGTCAACCTGTTGGTATTGTCAATAATGGAAAGGCTACAGAAGAAACGAGTGGGGAAGTTGGCTTAGCAAGAATGTCAGTTGAAGTCTTTGATCATCGTTTACCACCAAATTGGAAAAAATACCTAACCAGAAGACGAATCGGTACATCTGCGGGAAAATGGGATGTTATTTTAGCTGAGTAAGAAATATATATAATAATTATTAAAAATACATTTAGTATTTCTATTCTTATTTTGTTTATACTTTCAGTCAAAATGGAAGAAGATTCCGGTCCCGGAGTGAGATGCATGCAAGGATGATGGAAGGTGATGGTCCAGAATTGGAGCCATTCGCTAATGGATTATTAGATTTTAGTGTGCACCGAAAGTTATCCAGAAATCTTGGCTGGGATACAACAGACTCAAATTATAAAGAGAATGAAGTTACTGCGGCAAAACAGAAAGCCAAAAGTATCAAAACAACCCCTGTTACAGCAAATCCTTCTTCTGCTAATTTACAAGCATCGCCTTCTTCAAATGTAAGATCTCTTGATGCTTAAATAGAATATTAATTGAATACATGTTTGTTATTGGTTTTAAGGTTACACCGGACAGTAAGAAAACCAATTCAAATATTTCTTCGGTCCATTTATCAAGTATTCCACCACCGGCAATCAATATTCCCGTTACTCCAGTTGTCCCTCCAATGGAACCATTAGAAGATGGTTATGGTAATTAATTATTATTAATGTTTTAAAATAGATTAAAACCACAGATTTATTGTTTGTAATAAATTAATTAACATTTTTGTTTTCTTACAGTTTATGTTGGATCATTGAAAGTTCAAATTATAGAAAACTTACTACGGTGTCCAAAAGAAGGCTGCTTCAAAAACTTTCGAAAAGACAATCTTTTACAAATGCATGTGAAACACTATCATAGAGAGTTGATCAAGTTTTTGGGAGAAACACCCAATGTAGCAGATTTGGCATATGCTAGAACCGTTGTTGAAGAAACTGGATCACCCAAATGTAGAACCGAACCTGATAAACCACCACAGAAATCTAAAGAAAGAAGACAAACTCTGAACATAAAAAGTGAATTTGACATTTCACACATTAAAGAAGAAATACCTGATCCAAATTACATCCATAATCCGAATATGTCAACTCCTGTCAGGTCTGGAGGAGCAAATTTAAGTTTTTCAGACACCTCTCCTAAATTAAGAAATGCTCTAATAACTGACGTCAAATCTGAGTCTTTTGTGAAACAGGAGGTCGGTGTAGAATATGACAATGATCAAAGTAACAGATTATCAACAGACGGTTCATCCAAATATGAAAAAGAGTATTTTGGATCCAGTCGAAGCCAACAGCCATCATTGAAACGGAGTAAAGATCGTCCCCGCAGCCATAAAAAACAAGACTCCGGCTCCAAATTAGCAGACCCTAGTATTGTAAAAAATGAAAACGATACCAGTGGACACGTTGTTCAAAGTTCTAACACTTTAAAACTCACCATCAACTTGAATTCTATGACGAGTAAACATTCCAGTAAGAGAAAATTCTCTGACAATCGAGACTCTGTACAAAAAAGAAAGAAGTATGAACAAATTGACAGTTGGGAAGATCTAGACGAGACCAGATCCAGCTTTGGCTACATGGATCAAACACAGGGCTGTAACATGGAATCTGCAGAACGAGATTATGCCGATGAAAGCAGTCAGTCGTGTATTATCACCGAGAGTATGAACTACATTTTTCTCCTCTTCATAAGTTTATATAATTGATTAATTTAATGGTTTTTTCAGGTGGGGAAAAAATTAAAATTGTACATATGAAACGTGAAGAAATAATTAATTGCCATTGTGGGTATGTATTCATCATAATATGTATATTATACAAAATATTTTACTGCACATGATATTAAAATTAAATATTTCCACCATAGATTCGGAGAAGAAGACGGATTAATGATTCAATGTGAACTTTGTTTGTGCTGGCAACATGGATTGTGTCACAATATAGAGAAAGAGTCTCAGGTAATTTATTTAATAAATTGCAAGTGAACTTAATAATTCAATTTAAATATTTCAATAGGTACCAGATAAATATCTTTGTCAAATTTGTCTACATCCATATCGTCAAAGGCGTTCCCAAAAACATTTAAATTCTCAAGAGTGGATTTATGAAGGTCGATTACACCGTATTGTTACTCAACCTTTTGGAGAACTAACTCCCGGTGACACTCAGCGAGCTCAAATGTTAAAGAAAAGTCACGAGTTAACTGGAAATATTATGCAACTCTATGACCTTCTATTTTCTCTACAGTGTAAAATAGAAGTGGCAGAGTAAGATATTTTAAAAACTGTAATATTTCAGTACAAGATATTTTTTTAATGCTAATGTACGTATTTATAATGTAGGAAAAAGAATCATCCCAAATTATATCTATGGGCGAAATCATGGGACGAACAGAATTATGGACTGGAAGAGAACAAATTATCTTTAAATGGATTCGTGCCAGGAAATATACTCTCCAAAAGTGAAATTGACTCCAAAGAAATGCCTCAGTTCAATGAAATATCAATAGACGAGTTGAAATTAGAAGTAGACGAAGAAATGGATATCAACGAGGAAGAAGTGCCAATGCCGACCATAGATCAGCCAATACTCTCCACCTCAAAAGAAGATCCACCCCTTGAATCTGATAACCAACTAGATATTCCTGAACAAGGTAAAGGTACATTTCCCACATTTCTCAAATATTATTTATGCCATGTATGTATTTCTTTTAGTTTTGGACACATCACAAATGAAAGAAGTAAAAAAATTCGATATAACATCAACAGTCCCACCCACCACGTTATTGTCTAACTTGCTCGCAAGTCCCGGCGGAACTCCCATAGATCTACCGATTACTAACACGGAACTGGAAACACTTGCGAAATCTGTACAAGGTGAATATTATTTTTAATCTGATTTCAAAACAAACCACAATATTAAATAAAATCTTCTTTCAGTATCCGCCCCTCAGCCTGAAGCTGCAATTGATTCTTCAGAGTGCAGACTGAGATTATTACAGCATATTGAAAATACACACCGACTTCTAGAATCCAGATTGGATATGTTGGAAGACCATATTGCAGGTAATGGATCGAAATCATTTTATTAAAGTGTGACTGAATGACTTTAAAGTTTTAAAAAAAAACATCATATCATCAATGCTGTCTACTACACTTCTGAATTAATATAAAAGGGCTCAATTTATTCAAATATAATTTTTCTTCATAAAAATGCTCAATTTAAAAACAGACTGTTTAATTAATTCAGATTTAACACCCTGCATTGGAAGTATATGTTTTTGCACAATTATTTATAAGTTATTTATTTTCTAGTAAAAATAATTTTTTAATTTTTTTTTTAATGCCATTTATTTTTCTTTCAGAATTAGAAACTCATGATCCTTCATACAAAGGTTCAGAGTCCGTTGAAAATCACCCCAAGACTAAACAGACCATTCAAATGATACTTCGAGACCTCAATACAATGGAAGAACTGGCCATGATTTATTAGTTTCAACAATAATTAATATGAATAGTGGAAGATGTGAATGTATTGATATATTAAATACATTATGTTATATTATTTCCTATACTGTAATTATTCATAAAGCCTTGAACACTAATTGAAAATTAAATAGATCATATCAATTAATGAAATTCATACTTTTTTTTATTACCATTTATTGTTGTTTTCAAATATTATATTATAAAAAGTGACATAAAAACTAGTAGAAATTTAACCTTCATAGAATTTGGGCAATTCATTACCGAGAACCACTTTTCTCTCGATGCCGTCTTTGGTGATGACACCTAAACGGACGCATCCACCAGATGATCCATCCTTGGACATGGCCAATGTGATGGTCTTCAGAACAAAGTCGATAGCTTCATCTTTTTGCATTCCTTTCTTGAAATTAGCATCGACATAACCATAGACATAGCTCGATCCGGAGCCTCCCACCGATACTGGTTGACGGACACACATTCCACCCAGAGGAATGCAGTAAACTTGACCTTTAATAATAATTATTGTAATGTATGAAGTACAAAGTGGTTATTAATAGGCGTTACGATAGTTACCTCCGTATCTTTGATCCCAACCGGCTATTAAAATACCCGCTACTAGTGAACTTCGGTAATTATAGCATAATTTACGGAAAAGTGCTGCACCAGTTTCGACGAGGGGATTCTCACCCAATTCGGTCTTGAGAAGTTCTACAAGTTGAACAAGAGAGTGATATAAGAAGTGAAAGAGAATGAAGAGATCTGTAAAGAAGCAGCCAACCCATGTGGAAGCCGACAATGTCAGCCACGGCCTGCGTGTCAGCAGCAGAGCCTGACCGGCAACAGTAGATGTGATCAGTGACTCTGGTCAGCTTGTCAGTGACTCTGTTGGCCACATAAGACCCTGTGGTTGTTCTGCTGTCAGCGCCGATCACTACTCCGTCCTGGAACTCCAGCGCCATGACTGTAGTGCCCGTCATGTGCTCGGCTCTGCTCCACTCAGGACTCTCGCCCACTCCAGGGTTCAGCATTGTTCCAGTCATCATGGTTACTAGTTATTCTGCAATAGGTTATTAAATATCATCTACGGTACAAGCACAAAGTACAATATTCCACTGGCACTGTCAGTTCTCTAGTACAACCTTAGACTGACAAATATATCTACGAGTAGAACTCACCGTGGAAAGTAAAGTGAACCAAGAGTCACAATGACAGTTGTGATTTCGCCGGGGATGAACAGTGACAAGCAAAACGCGACTGAGCATGGTAAAGCAGTTTTATGTATTACCGACCTCTATGTTTCCACACTGGTAAATAGATGGCACTAGCAAAACATTTGTTCATAATTAAAATTTTAAAATAACTGAAAATTCAGTGATTTCTGAAATTGATTATCCGTTGTGTGAATATTATCTTCTGCGCCAATTTTTTGTATATTAATAAAGACATTACTCATGCACTTGGTTCAATTTAAAGGATTCCTATAAGCAAACCAAAATCACAGATCTTCTTTAAATTCCTAGAAGTACAGAAAAAAGTACTAGAATATGAATTGAGCTATTTTGAATAAGGTATGGATGAATTTGTACATTTTATATACACTCTCTCTCTTCCACGAACTTGTTTCTAAACATTTTTGCTCTTTTAAAAACAACATTGATGAAATTATTGATTTACACGTTGAAAATAAACACATTACAGTATTCTAAAAATCTCGAAATCTGTTATTTTATCGGATTTATGCTTACCAATTTTCCCGACGTTCTACCGCTAATCAATAAGGTTTTTCATATTTAAGGGATACAAGATCAAAGCGTCAATTACGTTTAGATCGTGAAAAAAATAGATTCCTTATTATTTAATTAAAAAAATAATTTCCTTCATTCTATTCGAAATATATTGTGACACTTGGATTTGGATTACTACTTCATCAGCTACACAGAATAAAAGAGTAACTGAAAATGTAATCTTTACTGCATTAATTTTACTAGTTGTTTATGGAGTATCGAACTGCATTTTTGGTTTTTCGTTATCGTTATTTATTTTTAAGATATTGAGTTGGAATAAAAAGTTGTGTCTGGATATCGCACGTAGAACAAAGTCGGTAAATACGAATATGGCCGTCCTGTAATATGAACGTTTTGTAGTCACTAAGTCAATTAATCTAATCCTAACTTCTATAATATATACTAGGGTAATTTCAATTGAAATTTTTAATTTGTTAATGTTTTTTGATTTTCTGCTTGGTTTTTTAATAGGACGGTAATAAGTTGTTTATTTTTTCATTCAGAACACGTTTGAATTTTCAAGGTAAATTATAAATAAAATAATTTAATACGGTTTTCATATGATGACAAAACTCATCACAATATTTAAAAAGCAACTTTCCCGATAAATACTGTTTTTTGAGAGTTGTCATTTATTATGCATTATTAAATATCTCTAATATTATTTTGAAATTAATTTAATATTATTATCATTAAAATACCCGTTTCGAGATTTTAGATATGCATTAATTGTAGTAAAATAATTATATGAAATATTATTCTTCAATCTGATGATGGATCCGCACAGACATTTAACATACACCAGCGTAATAGCTCAGGGGATAAGAAGCGTGGGTACAAATACTGTGGTCATGGGTTCAAATCCCACTCAAGTCAAGAATTTTTAAATTTATTTGATCGGTTATTACGACTGGGAGATCGGGAATAATATTAATAAAAATCCCGATCGATCGTCTTGATCCAGGTTTACTCTGATTTCCTGGATTGTAAGGTAAATAATGATTATTAAGTCGGTGACCTGTGTAACTAGTAATAGTTAAGATCATCGACAGACAATTAACACGTTGTTGTGTCTAAATAACCCTCTCAAAAAAGCTCCATCAGAGATGTAGGTTCTCTGGTATTCCAGACGACTGTTTTCTCTTAATTATAATAAAAATAGATCTATGTATTTTTATCACACATAATTGTAAATCCTTTCAACTGAAAAACTTTCACGGTCTCAGGTGGAAGTATTTTAGGTAAAGTTTAGTTAATGCGAGTACTTCTTCCTTTTACAAAAAAGTTTATGTTCCTATATGCGGCGCACAACTCTCATTTTTTTAAAGATACATATATACGTTTAACACGTTGACACACAATTAACACGTTGTTGTGTATAAAAACCCCCTCAAAGAAAGCTCCATCAGAGATGTAGGTTCTCTGGTATTCCAGACGACTGTGTTCTCTTAATAATAATAAAAAATTAAAAAATACACACACCCTAGACAATTATATATATTATTTTGCCAATATGTAGTGGAAATCAATCCAATAGACATAAATGCATAATTATATCCATGTAATAGCATTTAGTAATAGTTAACAGTGGGTCTAACCACAGTCAGTATAGTGATACAACGCATATGGCAGATGTCAAATTTGTATTATTTTGGTAAAGAAGGTAAACGATTA